>CM076574.1:854930080-855437895 GCA_034641835.2 Pinus albicaulis
AGAGATGTAAGCATTCACCAACAATGGAAAATACATGAGGAAGACGACCAAGTGCCCAAGCTTTACTCATTCCATATTTTCAGGCATTTACAAGTCTTTTAGATTCTGAATCTACAATGATAGAGATCAAAACTTCTAGAATTCATCCTCGTTGCAATGATTTTTTCTTATTTTAAAAAGCTATTCCTCCTTGAAACCTGCACATTAAGTCCCAAAATTCCTGTGCATGCCGCCAAGAATAGAATTAGGGAGGTGTACCCTTCAGTTCAGTATGCATGCATATGAGAATGCATACCATCCATCTTAGTGATATTCCTCTCTCCTTGTGTGCACCAATATGTTAATCCATCAAATTTAAAAATGTACCCTGTTGCAACAGTCCAAAAATATCCATTGAAATGAATATCACAGGTGAAAAATCATGCCATATGACATGTAGCAAGCATATTTTAGAGTTTTTCAGTAGATATTTTGACTCTATTAGTTACCCTAACTCTATTAGAGACCCTACAACTCAATTTTTGGCCTAGATAACTACAATTAAGGGAGAGGTAGTTTTCTATTGGTTGTGCATGCACTTGGAACGGCACTTAGAGCACATGACTTCTCTATGAAAAGGTTATTTAATTATACTCAAGTCAAGCAAAAATCAAGTGAATTCAAATTGGCTTTCTAGTCACTTAGTATTTTTTAATGTTAAGTTATTCTATTGTCTCCCTTTCTACTTGCAGTAATTAGTGTAGCATTTTATCATAAATAGATCCTATACTTGTGCTTAAAATATAACACTAGCCAATGTCATTTTATTGGGGCAACATGTTCTTTCTAATAATCTTTGGAAGAGAAATAATATGAAAAAACTAAAAGAATAACATATAGAGAATCATTTTCATGTAACAAGTTGCAAGGGGGGCTACAACTTATTTCTTTCCTCAATCAATGATACATTATCATTCTTTTTGAGCTCTTCATGGTAAGTGAACAAAGGCTTTGACACACTTCTATTACTTAAAATGTATAGATGGAAAAAAAGAGAACCATATTGACGATGCTGGACGGTGTATAATGACTTTAATATGGAGTTGTTGCTACAATAACCCATTGCTACAAACAAAAAAATGCTTATGACAAGAGATCAAATGCTAATTCACATAAATAGTTTGGACGTGACAACACCTGACAGATTCCAGCATTAGAATACCTACATCTTGTTTGAAATTTCATATGACGCTCTTCAAAAGAATTTACTTTCTTATAACAGCAGAAAGGAAAACTATTGTTTGGACGTGTCCTAAGTTCAACAAATCTTTGACGTGATTAAGGAGCTATAGAGAATTGTGTACTTGTGAAAGTTTTGAAGCTGCAGCAAGGCCACTCAATATGGCACCTTCAACATTTGGAGCAACACAAAAATCACCGCAAACAACAAATCGCTTGTTATCTAACCACAGACATTTGTCATCTTTTACACTGGATGTTGTTGGTAATGCACTACCCCTGCAATCAAAATATGAAATCAGATTAGCCAGATTAATTTCTATGAAGTTGATAAGCTTGTGGCTGAAATATTGAGTCAAATATATCCTTATTACCCTACATCTATGAAGTATCATTAAATGTCTGTTCATGATGACTAGGATAAACAGAAATTTATAGGTTGACATTTAAACTAGTTATCAAATAAACGAGGATGGAGGTTGCAATCATGTAACCCAAAGTCTCACCGTCTATGAGCTTTCATAAAAAATGGAGAATGCATATGTGGAACTATTTTATGGAATTCACTGAATAAGTCTCTTCTTACCAAATTCAATACATCATCTGAAGGCTTATTTAAGCCTGTTTGACTTATGATATGGTTGGCATATTCAGCTGTAGAATGTAGAACTCAACACTCGCTGTAGAAAGCAACTTAAATTGTGTCAGCCAGCCAATCATAAGCACACAGTCTTGGCAAATATGGTGAGCTCACAAAGTTTTAAGGAGCATATTCCACAGGAGAAAAATGCAATCTCTCAACAACCATTATGTATAAAACTGTGCTCAGTTGCCCATTTGAAAAGGAAAAAAAAAAGAAGCAATAGAAAAAATGAGATTTCCATTGAATCTTAGCACTCCAGAAAATGTGTACTAGTAGTTGCTTATATAAGGATTTAGTACTAGTAGTTGCCTTAAATCATCCTCTATATGGGGGATTTTAGAATCTAGATGGAAAATTTTATCTTTAGATTATGGTACAAAAAGTTAATCGATATTTAAGTTGCACTAAAGTGTTATGCCAAACCAAACCACATGTGAGAAATACAAAAGAGAGAAGATTGCTGATACTAGCAGGGAAGTAATGGCATGTAACATACCTCCTCATCTCTGTGCATGAAATTCATAAAACCATCGTGATGATTGTTATGATGGGAACACTTCGGTGCATTCACAGGAAGTAGCAAGTAATTCGGCCCAAGCCTATGCCTCTGCGTGTCAAAGTATGAGAAAACTCGAGTCTGGAACATTTTATCATCGGTGTAGTAGATACCAGGCACAATAACTCCAGGGAAAAATGCCAACTATTAATTCTCATTGAAAAAGTTATCAATGTTTCTATTCAAAACCATCCTCCCAACAGGCTGCACAAGAAAAGGATCCAATTTTCAACCATGGTTCAATGCAAAAAGCTTGAAACTGAAGAGCATATAAAGTTGAATTACTACCAGAACTTGAAAACTGTGAAGCAAGTAGAATTTATATTACAGATTATATGACTGATAGTTTCAGTCTTAAGTATTTTATATGTACTTTACCTGCAAAGGAAATAGATTCTTTGGCCATATTTTAGTATCTTCAAGAGGATCAAAGTCGAAACTATCTTCATTTGCAGGATCCATAGTTTGAATGCATAGCTTCCATTCAGGATAGTTACCAGAAGCTATGGCACCATATAAATATTTGGTAGCATGACTGTGATTGGTACCTCCAACAATTACAGCCTTCTCATCAAGCAAAAACTTGAGTCCACAAGTAGGCTTCCAATGAAACTTGCAGTAGGTTTCTTTACCTTCTCTGTTAATAAACTGCAAAAAAGATAAAAAAAAATCAGGTCATCTAAACAGTAATGACAAATTTTTCAAGCATGGTTCATTTGACAACAAATAAAGGATACATTTTCGTTAAGTTCTCTTGACCTATTCTTTTTAAGTTCATTTGCACGACTATTGAATCTTCTTTTCTATATATATATATACTAGTGAAGAAAAGTTCAATATATGGCAGTTGACAAAGTATATAGGTTTCATGTTCAATGGAGTGCTCTCATGTATAGTGATTAATGATGTGTTGTGCACGTTAACTCACCACATGCCATGAAATTTCTTTAATTCTAGTTTCCTTTCAAGTCGTCCTATCTATAATTTTAACTCATTCTGTAGCAACTGGAGAACATCATTCTCTAACCATAAAATCTGCAAGGTTAAATATCTCAAGTTCAAATCAAGTTGCAATGACATTATGTATATATTTCATAAGAAATATGATCTATATGTGACATTATGCATATATTTCATAAGAAATGTGATCCTTTGAATGGGAAAGATGGATGGTTAATGATGTTTTCATTGCTGGTGTTTAACATTTCCATAAGAAATGTGATCCCATGAATGGAAAAGATAGCTGGTTAAGGATGCTTGCATTGCTAGTGTATAACATTTTCATCAGAAGTCAAATTGTTAATGTATTAGATGTAAATTCTGTGGCATATTCTCTTCCAATGAGGGGAGTTGGTTGATATTTTAGTCATATCCAATATATGGATGCCAGAAACCAATTTTTGTACAAATAAACGAACTCCATCACTGTCACAACCGAGTATACCAAAATCAGATTTCCACAAGCAAATAGAGTCATCACTCACAACAGATTGAGTAGTTAGAGCCTAAGGATAATGAGGTCAAGAAGGACAATTCTACGATTAAGATGTATAAGAGGGACCACCATATTGATATAATCGCTGATACATACACTTGATGACTAGAGGGAAATTCACAACCCAGGTTTTAGATTACACAGAATCTACACTCACCGAGGTTTTAACCTTGACTATTTTTTCTGGTTGTAGCACAGAGTTGAGTCAAGATGTGGTTCTAGCACTTTTTTCATCATCCCATGAATGCTGCAAGGCCATTGGTAACATGTATCCTTATTTGGGAGGCAATGACCCAAGTATGTTACTAGCCCCTAGATTTTCAAATAGGAGACCTCGGTAAAATGTATATGTCACATTTTTTCAAACAATAGCCATGACACTGAAACAAGAATCGCTCATTTTGTAGATCTCAAATCAAGTGGCAATCAAGTAGAAGAGTAGGGCTGAAGAATAATGGTCAAATAGGAGTATAGTGGCCAAATTCCACACCCCTATCTTGAAGCAAAGGTTGTAATGAATACTCACCTCTGCAGGTGACCTTGCTTGAAATAAGTGAATGGTGTTGAGATTGAAATCCATGCCACTGAATACAATACACAGATCACCATGTAAATAAATGTAGAAAATTGATGCTTTCAACAAGTCACGAATTATAAAACTGAGGCATGGTATTAAACAATTTAACATATCATCTATGAAATCTTTCTGCGTACAATCTTGGACTGTAGAAAATTACAAATTGTTGAGGGGTTTACCCACTTTTACCTTGCATTAGTGACCACTAACATATAATGAACTGACTAAAAAACATGTTAGTTTTGAGACCATTTTCATTTTTAATGAAGAAAACAATCGCTGTAAATCACTATTTCATTGAACAAAAAAACTTCAGCAGTAGGGGAGATCAGAAGATTATAAATCCTAAGAATGTATCTGCTACCATACCTCTGCGATACAACTAACTTCCACACATATGGAATAAAAAACTCTTCTGGGTGAAGTTCCTGCTCATAGGTGAATTTTAACTGGGTGAACATATAAAAAACACACAAACCATCTATAATTAGGACAAATCAAACCACTAACAAAAAATATAGAGAATAATAAAAGCAAATTAAAATACTGAAACATGACTCTTTCAAAACAAAGTTTTTTTCATATTACTATCGTCATTTTCTACCATGTCATAGCCAATTCTGTACCTTCATCCCTTCACCCCGCCATGACCAGCTATTAGCAAGTATGACCTGAAGAACCTTTTCTACTGACCATTCCCCATCTGTATGTTGAGCATCAATACGACTGTTTAAAAAATCCAGAATAAAGATGCTTACCAATTCCACACCCCTATCTTGAAAGGATCAGACTTCCTGTAGGAAGTATAAGAAGCCAAATTTTCTATTCTCCATTGGGAAAGCCTGGCTGTAGTGTCAACTCTGTAGCCAGCCTCACCCATTCGTGTAAGAGCCAGCACTGCAGCAATCTCCGTGATGCAGTCAAAGAAACTGTCCAAAACATACAAGACTAATGATGATACATTTAACACAATATAATATCACATTTGTGATTCCACATAACCTAACATGCAAAAACTTACAATAACCTAGGTGATATGATTGAAATGTCATAGGCCACATGCGATTCCAGATGCGAGTGGAGAAGTGGGTGAGTTAAGACTGAGTAAAATAATTCAGATATCCCAATAATGAAGATCAAACATTATAGCAAGGAAAACTCATAACCTATATATTCGAATATGTATCTCTCTTTAAAATATAGATATTCAAATATCTGGATTTTAAAGAAAGATCCAGATTTTGGATATCATTATGATATTGAAAATAAAACAGTATTCATATTTTAGATCCCAAATATTCAAATTCCACATCAAATTTCAATTCAACTATCACATCATATTCCATGTTAGGATGAGTGCATGATAGTTTAGATGTTGGTGCTAAGTGGATAGAGGAAATGTTGGGTTCTATATGTTGAGTGGTAGGTGACACATTGTCGATTCTAGGTGGTAGGAAATGTTTGGGCCACATGAAATGGATTTTCAAGCAGCTCAAAATGAAAATGATAGAGATTCCTTACATTTGGAGGTAAATTCCTTTAGAAACTTTCTTTCAGAAAAGGAAATTTCAATGAAATCCTCTTCATAAACTCTTTTTGACTTGAAACACTAGTTTGATACTACCATGGAGAAGTTAATAGCTTCCATTGAGGAATTCATTCAAGATTATACTTTGGAAATTGTTCCTTGCATGGAGAGAATGTCTTATTTTGATACAAGACTCATTTTTCTTATTGAAAAATACAATGTAGCTTTCTCATAAGTGAACCTGGTTCATAGATGTTATTTTAAGCTTGATTCTGATTATGGAAACTCAATAGAAAAATAAGCTACACTTTCTTTAGATATGTTCCTGAGAGAAATCTTCAATTACAATGAAAAGGAAGTAAAACATATAAATGAAAAATTAAATGTGATGAATTCAATAAAAACTCAAAATGAAGAAGAAATTAGGGAATTGAAGAACCTTTTATGTAAATTTGAAGAGAAGCTTAAAGAAATGAGCATGGATAATAGGAAAATAAGAACTGATATTGAGCAGACAGAAAGTAAATTGTCATCAGTTAGATAAAATCTTAGTATGACCATCGTGAAAGGGAAAGGATTGGTTTAGGGATGCAATACTGTAATATAAGCATTAATGGACAAGTCCAATGAGTTAAAAGACTGTTTACAGGAATTGCAGAGGAAAAATTATACATTGCATGAAACTAAAATGGAAGCTTCTAAGCATGTTAGAGCACTGGAACTAGATCTAGAAGATATTCAAAATCATGCAATTGATTTTTGAGAATCAGTTTCAAATAAGGACTCACTTCTTCATAAAATTGAAAATGTATTTGGGGAGATGAATTTTCCATAGGAAATCCACTCCAAAGAAATAATTGCTAAAGTTTAGTGGCTTGCAAAATCATCTCTTGGAGTAAATAAAACTACGCTCTCAAGCAAGGGAGATTTGAAAATCACTGAATGGAATGATGCTAATGTTACTATTAGCAAGTTATCTGAAACAAGTGTGCATGGTGAAAAAATTGGGAAGAGTCACCTTGAAGATATAAAATAAGAGTACAAGGAACTATAAAATAAAGTTGAGCAGTTAGATATTCTAGAGAAGTATTTGTTGGAAAGGAACCAACTTATTCAAAAATGGGAAGAAATCCTTGAGAATGTTGATATGCCAACATCTATGTGATTAGTTGATCCAAAATTTCAGATTGAATGGCTCAATATAGAAATAACTTAGGCCCAACATGATGCAACTCGTTTTAAGCATGAAATTAAGAATGCTCAAAGAATTGCTAATTTATATGCCTTTGAAAGAAAGACTCAAAGAGGAGAACATAAGGCCTAGAGGAAAATATCTTGAAAGTAAACAATGAAAAATTGGAATATGTGAAAATAATTTAGGATCTTAATTATAAATTTGAAACTCTAAATGAGTAAGCAGTTCAAGATGCATCCAAGAAAGAGAGTTTATGTGATGATCTTGCTGATCAACCTATGAGTGAGTCCCTTGTGGAATCAAGCATTGTTGATGGGAGTTTAATTACAGAATATTGTATGAAGAGACTATTGGATATGGTTATTGGAACATTGAAAGATCGTGATCTTCAAGATTTATCTTCTTGTTTCAATAATGGCAAATATCTCGAAGGATGTTTCAAGAAACTCATAGAAAATCTAAATGAATTATCTTAAGAAATTGAAAAGTTCAAGGAAATATGGTGATGGAATGATATATGAGGAAATTATGAAGACATATCGGAAAAAAAGTAAGACTTTTTCTATACTTGCAACATGAATACCAAGGGTTGAACTGTAGCAATCAACATATGTAAGTTAAATAAGCTGCAAAGTTTGAATTATTCAGGAATATAATATTAAAATTTTCAACCTTTGTAACAATAATAAGAAAAACTAACAACAGACAAACCACAAAAGAAGAAATCCATTTTAGTATTAAACTATTCTCCATATGTTAGTGTTGAAAGAAGAAAAAATAAATAAATAAATTCTGTATTGAAAGATTGGCCCTAACTAACCTAATAAAAGCCACTACTTGCTGGAGTTACTTCTTGTGTGGAAGCCTAAATTTCAAGGTCTGCTATATGTGTGTTTGTGGCATCATATGACAGTCACATCTAACAGTAAGGATTGTTTTAGGGTGATCTGTCCCTTTTGGAGAATGTCGCAGGCCCTAATTTTGATGAGGGAAGTAGGCTTGAAGCTATACATAAACTTACATGTTGTGTACGCTGATGTCATGAAGGAATGTCAGCAGACGGGCAGCAAGGAAGGCTATAACAGCAGAGCTTTTTAGGGCATTTTTTTAGGACTGTTAGAAGGTCTAGTGTAGGGATAGAAGGCGAGGCACTAGATATTATTCATAACTGTTTTAGGGGTTGTTTGATGGATGGATTGCCCTGTTAAAAGGCTGTTACAGGTCTGCATGTATACCTGTAGGGTGCCACTATCTTCTAGGAGGGCAAACCTATGTATAAAGCCTTGTAACTTCCCTCAAGGAGCAGTGTGAAGGGACAGCCTCCAATTGAAGAGCAGCCGCAGCTCAGGGAAAGAATTATGGGCCAGACTTGAGCAAATAAGGTATGTCTTCTATGCTAATTTTGTATGAAAACTATACGCAACAAAAAAGGCTGCTATAGCAACAGCATGGGATGACAGATTGAAGACATATGGGTATCATTGTTATGTGAATCTCATCATTCCATCAGTTCTCTGTCTTGACATCACATTGGATTACAGTATTTCCAAATATTGTTTGAAGGCAGCATGTTGAGTGTTGTGGTAGACCACAAGCCATACCACAACAGCAAGCCTTGTATGGGCCAATTTTTTTTAGCCTTTTTACCCTCAGCATGAAGGAATAATGCCCTTTCTAGCCTGTATAAAGGATGAGAAAAGGATGAGTCTCCTCAGGGATCATCACAGCAAATTGCAGGCGGTTATCACAGTTTCTTTACTGTGTGATCACTTTGTATTGATCTCACTCCTGGGGTATCCACTGGTCCAAACTGAAGTTAGACATAGATCCTTGATGCCCTATTTAAGGGGAAACTGGAGTAGTTATCCCTTTTTGGCTCGAATCTGTACATTAACATGACTCATGTAACATTTATTGATGACTTGAGACTCATCCTGCTGGATGATTGGGGCTTAAAAATAGATGAGCAAGATTGGCCTGTACTCTTATGAAACTCTGATGAGAAGAAGTATCTTATGACTATGCTACATCTACATAAGAGAAAGGTATCACGTAAGATATGGATTGAAAATTCTGTGTTTGAAACATTTGTCAAATAAAGAGTGTGTGGAGTAAAAAGCAAACTCTGCCACCAAAAAAGTGGGTGTTAGAAAATTTAGGACTGCCATGTGGACAAAATAGTTAGGCAGAGAAAATACATATAATGTCAGATTTTAACCCCAGGTGGAAGCATGATGATAAAGAGTATTTGAGATTTTCAATGAAGAAAAAGACTAAAAATTTAATTGAGCAACCGAGAACTAGCTCCCATCATCTGAGATGTGAAACTGATAGATGGCCAGTCCCCAAAGAAGATTGGGAAGAAAGAACTTGCATTTTTTTTCTGTAGAGGGGTGGTAGAAAGTTGAAACAGATTGGTATTTTATCAAAAAATGTGCGGCATATGAAGATATTCGTTGTCAGTTTGATAACAACCTAAAGGTGAACAATGTCGATGAAATTTTTGAGGAGGCAAGACTTCACAAAACAGTGAGTTTCGTGCTGAAGATTCATAAGTGTCACTGAACTTTTTGAGAAGGCAAGACTTCACAAAACTGCAAGTTTCTTGCTGAGGATTCATAACAGGAGAGACTGCGTGGAAAAGAATCTGAATAGGGAATAAGTTGTTATTGTTGATCCCTTAGACCGTGAGGTCTCATGGACATCATTAAAATTCATTCATTCAATATTACTGGTGAAAAAAAAAGGTGAAGAAATTCACTGAACCATAGTGGTTTTTAATCCGAGTACCCCTACTATACATCTAATGTCAATAACCAAAGTTTATGCTTCTGCACATAAGAGAAACTGTTTTACACAAATTGCAAAATCAAAAATAGATCAGTAGAATCTAACATAAATAATGGTTCACAAAATATTTAGAATCTTGACTCTTGACAGCTCTCAATCTCCCCATAAAACTTCGTCCCAAGCCTTTCAAACTGCTCTAGATGAAAATCAATGAAGAACAAACTCAGGTGGATAGAAATTGCAATGTCGCTTTTTCCATTGAACCCTTTATAGACAATTCAACTCCATTTGACTGTCGCAGCTTCGTCCTTAGCAAACCTTAACAGAACAACCACCAAGCAAATTATGATGCCTACCACAGCATTAGATGTAGCCAAAAAACAAAGACACTAGCAGTTTAAATCTTCGTCAACTAGCGCTTCAATTTCAAGCAAATTACCCATGAAACTTGCCAACAGTACAAAACATATCGATTTGTGCATTGTTTAGCAAGCGAAATGGGAAGGTTCCGATAATGGAGAGCCATGAAATAGAGATAAAATCACATCAGTTGATAAATGAAGCAAAATTTCAGCCTAGCATATTCTTTCCCATGAGTCCCCAACAGTGCTAGTTCCATGGAAATGCAGTCAATGTTAAAAATTAATATCATTTTTTCAAAACCGCTGATATAATAACCAACTTCAAGAGGTTAAATACTTAACCAAATCCCTGATTGCTTCAAGATGTCATCAAATTCATATGGAACCTTGCGATGTGGGGACAACTATTTACAAAACCAAGTATACACAGTTGAATAGTCAATGAAGTCATTTGGACTGATTAATGTTCCAGCAACCACAACAGTCCGATTTGGTATTAGGTTGGACTAGGCAAACCATTGACTCGGCATCAGCTTGAAAAAAAAATTTATAATGCATAAAACATTTAAAATTTAACCAACCAAATTATAACTTACGCAAAACAATGGAGATATGAACAATTAGAGACCAAACATGCAAGTTTACTAATTTGTATTGTATTGCTTGTAAAGGTGCGCATATGCAAAATCACACTTATATACATAAATTAAAATTTTTTTAAATACATCAAATACAAGTTCTAAGATATCTGTTAGACTGAGACATGAAGGTGAGACATATGGTGAATCTGAATCTGAATAGCTACAATAATTGCAAATGCCCTTTTCAATCTGCAAGCTGATGACTACATAACAATCACAAACGAAATCCCCGTCGAAATCATTAAAAGTAGGGATTACTCACCAAGTCAGCTCCAAACACTTTAAAAAGCACAAACAAGAAATGACTCAGAAATTTGCTGAGAGAATCTTTTGAAGAGGTAACATAGAGCAAGGTTTTTTCGTCTTTTTTAAAGTTGTTTTAAGAATATTTCATTTCGTTTTCATTCAGGCTCTCATCAGGCACATCAAAGTGCCCGATGTTGACCTAATTGAGTCTCTATATAAGCCAGCCAAATCAAAGAGTCAGGTTTTGACTTTGCCAACTTACCTCGTGGCTCCATTGAGTCAAACCAAGTAAACAGGTTGACTCATCTAGTTTTCCCACCAAGCTGAGTCAAACTTAGCCGATCCAAAGTGAATCAGCCTAAGTTTGACAACAATGTGAACCACGTTATGAGAATCATCAATTACACGTGTTGGCCTTATTCAAGTTTTTAAGGGCATACCAAAATGCCTTGTTTATGAGAAATCTCAAGGGGATCATGCATTAAAATACACACGTTATAATTAAACTTTTTCAGTAGCATAGCCTACAAAAAAACACTGAAGAAATACTTCTTTGAGCCAAAATTCATTGCTTACCATGAATTTGGTAATTAATTCTTTATGGATGCAATTTGATCCAGAGATGCATTGCACTTTTGTTAGAATACCCTATTCCGACTAATGCCATAGAACTAAAATACTCACTGCACATCATAACCACCTTCAGAAATTTTATTCATCCTACTACTGCTTATCATTTGAACCAATGTATTGCAAGCTAATTCGTTATGGATTTGAAACCAGGACCCTTAATTGACAGGGAAGAGAGATCGCCCATGGTAAATAAATGCATAAATTACATACCGCAGTGAGCCAAAAATCAGGAATTGCTTGAATGGTAGAATTTCTTTTTTCATAAATTAGATATCGTATCTCATTGTACTTCTGTTCCACCTCCAACACTCTGTCGCTTGCTTCCTCGTTAACCTGATTTAACAATAACCATGAGTATATTGAATAAACCCTGCTAAATAAAGATATTATCATATCATATCGAAAATTTGAGAACAAAAACCCCAGATGTCCTTCACATCGATCTTACTTTCTCAAGCTCGTCCTAAATTTCCTGTAGCTTTTCGATGGCGAGAATGAGGTCTTTGTCTATATGGTCATCGTCCACACTTCCCTTCCTGCCTTTTTCCGCCATGCTCAGGTTGAGGCTCATCCTCTTCGTCCAACTACAAGTCCAATTCCGCAAAAATTGTCAGGGCTTCAGTTGCTGAAGGGGTAATTAACACCTCCACGGTCATGGAATGCATAGAACACTCATCCAAAAAACCCTACACTGTCAGGGACCACACCTACATGTAGTCTGTCCACCTCTGCTGCCTGCAATGTTGTCCATCCGCCTCTGATGTCTCCAATGCCCATCCGCCTATGTTGAATTGAATGGCAATGGCGGTCCGCCTCTCTGAATCGAATGGCAATGGTTCTCCAATGGAAAAACTCGAACGCGCTCTTTTTATTTTTCCATACCAGAAAAACAACCCGATTTGGCCAAATAAATAAATAAAAAATACCCTAAAATATTTATATTTCATATGTATAAAAAAAAACCCTCTAACCCATAGTTATATGTCCAATATAATGTTTTGGGTTTTTCTAAAAAAAATTTACCCCAATATGAACGCACGTGATATAATATTTCTTTGTCAGTGACGCCCCCGTGAATTTTATCTTGTAATGTACTAAAACAAAATACTTAATCCTTCTACAATTTGCGGAAACAAAACACGATTACACAATCACATGCCAAGTAAGAGAAATAAATCAATCGATCACACCATAGAAGATGTATCTGGGGAAAGCACACTACCTAAAACCCCACTATATATATATATATATATATATATAGATAGTATAAATTCAATACCATGAAACAATGAAGTGTTTTTCTATCATTGAAAAACTTATGCACTCTGCCAACTGTCTCACTCTGATCTAGGAAAAATCAATCAAATACTTAACCAATTCTCAACCTCTACTCAGTCAGCCTTTCTGATGCATTCCTAGAGGAATTTTTTCCCTATCAAATAGGAAATTACTTGGAATTGACTGCACAATGCATCATAGGCTTCCACATGACTCTATAACTAACATGTACAATTTTATAATTATACAACTGATAGTTATCATCCCTTTAACCTCAGTCTCAACTAGGCCTTCTTTAGAACTAACATGAAACAAATATTTATAGAAAATTTTCAGTTAACTAATTGATCACTACTTTTGAATTAAATTAGATTTAATTCACTGGACCTCTCACTAGCTCATCAGTTAATTAGAACTAGTTAAATTTATTTTAACTCAATTTCTTTAGCTAAATAATTACAACTCATAAATAAATATAACTGGACACTCTAAAAATAGAAAATTCCTCTACATGCCTCCTCTTTCACCCTCAACTCAAATTTCCTAAGCTAACTTAGGCATTTTGACTTAGTTAGCTAATACAAGTTGTCATCAGATTAAATTACAATTTCTCTTATAATTTAATTAACGGAAAATTAAATCAGAAGCCCTCTTGGGGTGCCATTTCAACAATAAGATCATGAACAATTGTCATTCATGCATAACAATCTCATATGCACAACTAGTCTATATTAGTATGACATAACATCATAATAGTTAGACAGATACTTGAATATCGTAACCATAACCATCTGCACAGACCAATCCAGGTCAACATGATACATATAACATCAAGACATTAATTCAATAACCCTAATCATAAAGGTAACTACAATATAAAAAAAACAAGCTAAGATAGAAATTACTCATCAAAAACATATAACATAATGCTCAAGTTTAACTATCATACAAAAATCAATAAGTTGACATATAAAATACTTATCAACAACATATAACATATTCATCAAGTTAACTAACATAAAACAACAACAACACTACATATAACAACAAGTTACTATCGTTCATGACTAGCCGACACATGTACATATCCTCACACTAATTAACTAACATCTATCATGTATGTAACCATAAAATAAATAGAATGAAAGGCATGAACATAACCATAATGCATATAACTATGTTGATCAACCAAAATTTATCACATATGTAACCATAATAATAATAGAATGGAAAACATATAAGTAACCCTAATTCTTACAGCAACCCTGAATCACATACCTACATGCCATAAATACAATGTGTATGAGTATCTTCTCTTACCCCAAAGTCCATTGATGTAACTTCACTTTATTGATCTACATCTCCTACTCTATCTCAATCAACAAATTAGCATCATAACATATTAATATCATCATGATGAACTAATTGCATATAATGACCTTATGCACAAAACCCTTAACCATGAAAATTCTTGCATAACAACATATAGACACCGACATGCATAACAAATGCATATACAACCATGATGACACATCCCATAAAAACACCATCAACCTTGAAATGGAGAAATCACTACAACCATGATCAACAAAATGCAAGTGCAACAATCACATGAGATGCAAGTATAAGGGACACATATGAAACCAACTTGAATGCATGGCCAACACACCACCCATCGATTTTGAGGGTTGAACAATGCTTTAATACCACTCTGTAACACCCTCCTCCCACATCTCCCCAAGTAACCTTCCAACCAGGTTAAACATGTGATGAGAGGCTACTATAATCATATTCAAACTCCTAGGTGACCTTAAGGAAGTGGAATCGACAGAAACACATCACACATACCTTGTACATAAAAAAAAAACACCACAAGGAGCCAACACGACCATTCAGGCATCCTGACATTGGGTCACACTGGCCTTTTGAGCTCTTGGAAATTTGGAAACATGCAAAAGCCTGCATGCATGCATTTAGGAGGCTATGGATGCATGCACAAGCATGCATGTCTGCATCCAAGGACTATTCACTTAAGTGTTGTGCCAGAGTCTGCGAAAATTAAGGCACTTTTCAATCCTAGAATTTTGGCCACTTCCCAGAACTTTTTGTAACTTCTGAAATCCATTAAACACTTTATGAATAGGATAATAAACCAAAAAAATACTCGAGGACTAAGCCCGACCATCCCCAACTGGGACTGAAATTTTGTCAAATATGTCACAAACATGGAAACTGCAGGTGTCAACAACAAATCAAATGAATATAGGGTCTCATACTTATCTAAGAATCGCTAAGAAGCATTGTTCCCTTACATAATTAGTTGCAATACCATATATTTTACGATATATACATTGTGCATTCATTTACAGGTAAAAACATGGAGAGAGCCATACATCCTCATTGTTAACATACATGTTTAAAACCAACATAATAATAGTTGAAATACCATGGATACAACAACCATGTAATCCACATATAAACCAATATATTTATACATCAAATTCCAAAGGAATGAGCTTCTTATTAATAAATGTGAAATCCAACTAGAGATGGGACTTCAACATTCCACCCAACCATAGATTGGCTAAGCCAAATCTCTCTTCAACCAATCACCCTCATGCCATATTCCAAGCATGAATCTGGGATCTCATCTAACACATCAATCAAAACCAATCCAAGGCTTCCATAGGCCACACCACCTCAACTATCAACTAGTGATTTCACCTCATGGTCAAACATCACAACCATCATAGATTGGTCTCTACCCAAGTTTTTCCAAGGCTATAGAGTGTTTTCTACAACTAGGGCTTCCAGGAATAGTAACTCAACCCCAACTATTATAGTGATTCTATAGATTTTGGCCAACCAAGGCTTCCAGGACTAGTAACTCAACCTACCTATGTCTTCCAAAGTGTTTATTCAACCAAGGCTTTCATGACTAGTAACTCAACCCACATCTATGCGTCGGGCTTCCAGAGCATTTTTCCAACCAAGTCTTCTAGGAACTAATAACTCAACCCACAACTAAATGAACAAGAAAATCAACCAAAAAAAAAGAAATGCAACTGAACCCACAACACCATGGCTATCCAGAAAATGGAAAGGCTAGGAAAATCCATTGTCAATCTAGGAAATCCTCCATGTCAATGATAGATCATAACCAAGAGACCACATGCATGTGTCATACATGCAAAAAATAATAAGGAAAATATGCATTAAACTTGATACCTACAATCAAAATCTGTTGTCGTTGCTGATGTCGATGTCCTCTTGTGCTTTCCTCTCTTCATTTTCCTTCTTGCTCCAAATCTCCAAGTATGCCACACCCTCCAAGAGTGCTCCAAGAAAACTTTGAGCATCCAAGATTATTTGAGAGAGAGATAATAGAAAGAGAGCCATAAGTGTGAGCAAAATCTTAAGTCAAAATATTGCCAACTGATCCTCATAAGCCTTTTTATTAATGAGGCCTCTGTTTTCTTCATTTTTCATTTTTTTCCTTCATTTTCCTCCTCACATGAAACCTATGACCTATCACCTTATTTTTATCCTAATTTCCATTATTTTCATAAACAAAATTCCAATTAATGCGTCATGCCTTTCCAATGCTTTTTCCATTGCCAATTTCCTTTAGCCATAATAAACCAAATCAATACCACTAGGATGTTTTACCCACCATTTGACTTGGAATATATCTCACATCATTGTGGTCATATATGTTTTTACATGAAGTTTTAACCATGGTTGTTACAATGGCTTTGCTAGTTATATGATTAAAATAAACATATGTTCCCTAAATATATTTGTTATTTATTAAATTTTTATGTTAAAAAATATAAGAGAATTTATTTAGTAAAATTATAACTATATTATTATAAGTTTAAAATTTAAAGTAAAATAAATATTTAATTAAATAATTAAATATTTTTTTTGTGAATTTGTTGTTTTTACTGATTATTATAAATCTTCACGTTTATATAACAATGATTTGTCTCACGTTTTCCAATAGGGAAAACATGTCCAAAAAGTGTAATAATTGTGAAAAAATTAACTATAAGTACCTACACCACATAACTATATAATGATTTTTTCATGTAACCCCAACTAAGGGGAAAACAAAAATAATGAAAACAAACCAAAATGAGAAAGTTTTGAAACATTCTTAAGAAAAATTGAAGAATTCATAATAGGAAGCTTGTGTCTTTGATACACTAAGATTGAAAAGAAATAGATAACTAGAAGGAGACCGTGACATAGAACCTCAGAATTAGGAAAACAAGGAGATGTTCAAATTTATTGGTTGTTTTGTTTACTTGATGTGTGGGGATGATGATGTCCTTGGCTAAAAACCCATTTCCACTTGTGCTAAAAGGTTTTCTATGTATAGAAACAATAGCTTCAGTTCTTCGAGTTTATTCTGGATATTTTTCTAAACCTCTCTATTATCCACCAGTACTTTACCCAAGAGAAGTTTGATGTGTGAATAGTGATCCATGGTGTGAAGATAAGGGTTTTGTCTACCCCTATGTTTCTAGTATTAGGAATCGATGGTACCACCGCCTCTAGGACCTTCGAATCTAAAACGTATTGATGCTCATGGTAAATTTCCTCCTCTGCATCATGAATTTCTTCTTTAATTGGCACCAAAATGTGCTCTGGAAGTGGCATGTTGAATACTCTATACTAAAACAAGCCTCAGTGCCACCCACTGAGCCACAACCACCTCCTCCACATATACAACAAACCCATTGGTGTGTCATGAAACAATAGGCACTAAAGAAGAAAACAAAACACGAAGCTAAGGGGTTGAAGAAATAACAACTACGAAGGATGAGGGAGTTCACTCACATAAGCCCAAAAAAGGCTAACAAATGAGTGAAACTACAGTGCACATCATAGTGGCAACACAACTAAGAAAAAAACAAAGAAAACATAAACATCAAGCAAGAAGCTATAATAAAATTAATCACCAAAATTCCTTGCCAATTTAAAAATATATATATGAAAAACCTAAAAACGCACACGCACACACACATATATATATAACATAAATCTCATATTCTTAAAAATAATGTTTATTTCCTTCATCATAGGATTCATCCTTCTTTGTGGTTGTCTCAAAGGTTTGATCTGATCATCAGTATAAATGTGGTGAATACATGCCTTTGGATGAATCCCCTGCATATCTGTGTAATCCGAGGAAAAATATTTTGGGTATTTCTGTAGCAGTGATATTACCTCTTCTCCTTGTGATGATTGTAAGTTATTACCAATATTCAAGTTCCTTCCAGGGCTGATTTCGATGATTTTACTCCTTGAATTGGTAATTTAGTTAATAGGAAAAATACATTCCAATGAATTTTGCAGTGATTGAATAGTACAGTTTTCCTGGAAACACTGATTTAAAAGATGACTTGCAGCTTCATATTGTGGTATTCTAAGTTGCTCTGAAATATTTGGTTCCGAGATGAAAAGATATAATAAATCCTCATTTTCTTTTTCTTCTCTAAAATTATCGACTTGATTAATACTAAGAACAGATTGAGTTTCTTGTTGTTCTTTTCCATCAAGCCATGATATTAAAGAATGAGGTTGTATAGGAGGATACATTGTAACATGTTTCCTTTCATCCCCATGTGCAATAATCATACTTCCTGATCTGCATCCAATGAAGGCATCTGCAGTGGCTAACCATGGTCTACCTAAAATTAAAGGATGGCCTCCTAAATTTATTTTTTGCTGCAAAATGAGGAAGTCTATAGGATACTCCCATGAATCCAAAGAGACAATGATATCTTCTAATATCCCTTTTGATACAACTTTAGATCTGTCTGCAAGCTTTAAAATTGTAGTAGTAGGTCTAATGTTGTTCAAATTCAAATGTTTCAGTCTCTGTAGTCATAACATTTATAGATGCTCCCAAATATATTAGAGTGTTTGGCATTGAAAAACTATTGATCGAGATGGTAACCATAGGGATCCCAGGATCAATATATTTTTCAACTGTTGTTTTTGTAGACATGAGACTAGCTAATCTACTAATGACTTGGATTGTGGGTGAATCTCTTTTTCTTCTGCCAGATTTCTTGATGCATAATTCCTTTATTGTTTTTGCATATATTTGAATATCTTTTATTGTCTGCAACAAAGGAATTTTGACATATATATAATTTAATTCATCTAGAATATCAAATTTAGGTAGAGACATTGGGATTTTCTGTTATACTAACCTCTCTAGATAGGGTGGTGTTTGTGTCATAATAGCTTTCCCTTTAATAATTTGAGTTTCTCGTTGAGATTTTGAGTTTTTTCTCCTTTTTCAGTTTGTTCTTCTATGATTGGAGGAGAATCTTTCTGTAACACTTTCCCAGACCTTAAGTGGACATCTTGTATGGAAAGAATGGAATATGTAGCATAGTATGTTTCCTTTTCCACAATATATGCTGGTTTATCCACTTTGTTACTTGGATTAGCTACTGGTTGAGCCAGAAATTTTGTTGGTCTAGGAGGTGGTTGGTTAGAAGGCAACTAAAGCTTCTGAGGTTGAGTTAGCACTGGTGCATGATTTTGTGGTGGAAATGGCATTGGTTGATGTTGCTGGAATTTTTGGTATTGGAATCGTTTTTGAGGGTATGGTTGTTGGTATGGTTGTTGATATTGATATTGTTGAGGGTACATTTGCTGAGGTGGTTGGTTTCTACAACTATATCCTCTCCAACCTTGTCTAGGTTCATTTTCATATTGTTGTGGAGGCCAACCCTGCCTTGGCATTGGAGTGTTCCATGAATTCTGAGCAGGATACTAATAATTCTAGGGGTTTTTTTCAGGGAATTGTTAAGGCACCCTTCATTTCCAAGGTATCCCTGGTGCCATATATTAGAGAGAATCTACCCCTTGTACTTATTCCATTCACAACTCTTTCAATTTTGGACATTTTTCAGTTGCATGATTCTATGTACAAAATCCACACACTTGTATACCTTGCAAAGGACATTCCCTAAGTGGATGTTTTTTCCTACATTTTGGACAAAAGATTGCTTAGATTTGATCTTGTTCTTATTTCTTCTTCTTGGCTTTTAAAACATCTACTTTTGTTCCCAAAGTGCTTAAGATATCTATTTTGAAATTTTCTATTAAACTTCCTATTTATGCTCTAGTTACTCCATTTTCTACACATTTGGAAGTTCTTGATGTAAAATCCCTCTTTCCACTTTTGGATCTTCCCCTCGAATATTTCTGACAAAGTTCATAAATTTCATCAAATGGTAGGTTTGAGATATCTCCTTTTCCCATCACATTGAGGATATTTAAGTATTCATCTCTGATACCCTTAATAAAAATTGTGCGGATGGTATCAAGATTCAAAGAATGTTGTTTGGATTTTTCATATTGTAAAGAAACCTTCCTAATTACTCCTCCAAACTTTCATCTTCTTATTGTGTCATTATAAAAATATCTTCTTTTGATTCTCTAGCCCTACAGTAAGCTTGATACTTTTTAAGAAAAAAATTATTCATATCATCCCAAGAAGAAATTGTATATTCTTCTAAACCCACAAAACATTTTAATGTTGCTTCTTTCAAAGTTGCAGGAAAGAGACGAATCTTGTGTGTCTCATCCATGTATCCATAAGTTCTACATAAGATATCAAATTCAAACATAAATTCCAATCAGGATCTTCTGTTGACATTCCATTTAAGTTGGCCAATACAGAAGGTGGGATGATTTTCATTTTCACTTCTTTTCCTAATATTTCTCTTGTGTCCAATATTGGAAAGCAAAAAGTATCTTCCCGATCATTATCATTTTCTTGTTCATTATCATGTAGTCTTTTTTTTTCATATTTTTTTTTTTTCCTCTATCCTTCTTAGTGCTTCTATTCCTATGTCTTCCCCTCTCTTTCTCTCTGCTTCTAATTTCCTTTCATCAAATCTTTTCCTTTTCCATTCCCTTTGTTGTCTCTCATATTCAATTATCTGTTCAGGAGTCATCATTGGCATATTAGATCCTTATCCCTATTTAGTCATTTCCTGTTCAGAGATTTGTAATGTTTCAATATGAGGTTGATTTGGTGTTTCCTAAACTATCATAATTTGTTCAAGGAAAGGTTGTTCTAATTGTTCAAAAAATGGTTTTCTTCTTTCCTTTTGTTTTCCTAGGAAAGAGTTTCTTTTGGTGATTTATTTCTTTTTACCTCCAAGGCCAACAAGGTTTGTATTTCAATCAGAGTTAATCTTTGTCCTGGTCTCTGTTTTTCCTCTAACTTCGCTAGAGTAGGTCTCCCAACAACTGGTGTTGTTAGTCCTATGGATGGTCTAATTGTTGGGGGGTTTTATTTAATGAATCTACCCTTATGATCTCTATCTCTAGGCATAAAGAAACATAACTTGAAATAAAACTATGTTTTTGTTGTTTTTGATATATATATATATATATATATATATATATATATATATATATATATATATATATATATATATATATATATATATATATACTTTTTTTTATCTTCCTATTTGACTACTTTGAAATATTCTTCCTCGACAATGACGCCAAAAATGTTGGGTATTTTTAATGGGAAAACTAACGCAAGTATTTTATTATTCGATCTGGGCTTGTAGAACTTGGAAGCATATTCAAAATATATGGATTTCAACTACAATAAATTTTAGAAGATGAATTATTAAATGAAATAAAACGACATATAAAATATGTTCTAATTCAAATAATTTCTAAATCTATATGTAATAGGCAGAAGAAGAAGCTCCTAACTTAGGAGAACTTGTTTGTCCTTCTCTACAATACTACTTCATGAACATAAACTAAAACCACTAATGAACAATAACTCAAGATGTATAAAATAATAATAGAAGAGGCTCCTAGCTAAGGAGGTACTTTTTTTCCTTCATTGCAAATTAATTCATCATTAATGCCATTGTTAGAAAACTAGAAATTCAGAAAATCACTTAAAAGTAGGAAAGATGAATTCTAGTTTCTAGTTTATGATCAAATAGAAGGAGAGTTTAACTTAAACATTGGTTTGACCCTTCATATTCATATTATAATTAATATTATGATTCATCAACAATCATAACATATGATCATACATCTAATTAACTGATTAAACATGAAACAAAACTAGTTCAGGAAATTGGAACTAAATTAACCAGAAAGTGCACTTAGCTTGGTGTGGGGGCCCTCCACCCTTGCCTCGCACACTGAAATTAATTCTCAACTACTAAAAATAAATCAAGCATTCACCATATAGAACAACAGAAAATAAGGTAGAACTGGTTCTTCAATTATCTCTCAAAGTTTAGAAATGTCAAAGTGAAATCATACAAATTCTACATATTCATGCCTTCAATGTCTTTGGCTTAAATAGATAAATATGAAACAATATTAACTAAAATGTCTCTAACAGTCATTTCTATATTGATCCTATCTATTATGGTCGAGCTCATCCATCTAATCTCTCAAAATCTGGAAAATCCCATAAAATGTTAAATTTGGCCTATTTTCTAGGGATTTCCAGAATAACAGGTCTTGTTTGACCGACTCTGACCAGGCGTGTTTAGCTCAGTTTTACCAAACCAATAATTTCACGTCCATTCTTAGTTCCAAATATTTCTAGAAATGAGCTCAGTTCGATCCCATGTGTCCTACAAGTATGACATCAATGAAGTCATTACGAGAATTTCTAGTCGTGTCCAAAAATGCACTTAAATTTTTTTTTTTTTAAAACATCTAAAAATTGCAAAACTTAATATATATACCTGGATATGCATAAATTGGTCAAAATACAGTGAACATGGATGGTATATGGATGGAAATCATGGAAAATAAGTGTATTTAATTAAACAAAATTGGATAAAAAATGAGGTCCAACACATACATACATGTATACATATATAAACATCCACATAATCATGATCATAACATAATTGCTAGATATCATAAGGTATAGGTTAGGAAAACTTCATTTATTCGTGCACAACATGAAAAAAATTGAGAACAAAAGTTCCCAACATATCGAAAACTTGTAACACCTCGGATCCATTCACTTTACCTTTATTGTTACCTTTCTCATGATTGTATTGCCATCATCCATTTACACCAATGGACCCAACCAGTCCCACCAATTATCATATTCTTACCTTCCGCTTCACTTACTCATGCACCGAGCTTCATCTGTGCCTTACATTACCTACTAGGTTCCATCCAGCTCTCCCAGATCTCCATCAAAATTCCAATTTCCCAACCAATTCGAAAGACTCTCAAACAAAAGGCAAGAACAAGAAACAAATAGGAATAAATCCATGAAAACCAATAACAATGTGACACCGCAACAAAATGGCAAGGCCTTGCATCAGGAATAAACAAAGCTGCAAATCAAGCAAAAACAAATCATAAAATATCGAAAGCACAAGACTAGCAGTAGACACCACGACCCAATCCCCCAAGAGTTCCCAAAGCTTCCAAGGGAAGGCTCAACTCGAGCCTTTTCAAATATTTCATGGCAGACTCTTTTTTCATGCAATCCCTTGCATCATAGTTCCATAAATGCATAACTTTCAGCACATTAATAAACATAAAAACGAGCTTTTTGTCTTACCTTGTCATGCCAATCACACTGCGTTGTAACTAAACACGCACATGTTAGCCATATGTATCAACATCGAGACAACATATCTATCAACTTTTACAAATACTAACAACCATTTCATAATCCACAATCAACTCACATTCATCAGTCATAATACTTAATGCTACAACTATAACATACTTACATTGAAGTACATATCATCTATCCAAACACATATGCGTTAGTACAACCATCTTAAAACAAGATCATTTCTCCATGCAATTTTATAAACACATACTCATATCATGCAATTAATCAAACATTCAAACAACTATAAATTTACCATATTAAATAAATCAACTAGATGACATAATAGACACCAAACACTCAACACCATATAGGTCACATAATCAAACAGTCAAGCACCAAGTAGATGACATAAGCAAACTCATACCTTAATGCTTCTGAGGGGAGGCTAGCTTGTATGCACAATCAATCTAGATTATAAAAATATAACTTCTAACCATATCAACTCAGACATAAATAATGTCATGATATCCATACCAATAACTAGCTAACATGTTCACCTCATAAGTGTAGAAAATATATCAATGGGATTCAAAATGAACTTCTAATGTACTAAAACAAAATATTGAATCCTTCTACAATTTGTGCAAACAAAACATGATCACACAATCACATAACAAGTCAGAGAAATAAATGAATCGATCAAACAACACAAGATGTATCTAGGGAAAACACATTGCCTAAAGCCCTACTATATTTATATTGTATAAATTCAAGACCATGAAACAATACAATGCTTTTATCTCACTGAGAAACTCCTGCACTCTACCAACTATCTCACTCTAATATGGGAAAAATCATTCAAATAGTCAACCAATTCTCAGCCTTTGCTCAGCTAGCCTTGCTCATGCATTCTTGGAGGAATTTTCACCCTATTAAATATGAAATTCCTTTGAATTTATTGTGCAATGCATCATAGGCTTCCACATGACTCTATAACTAACTTGTACAATTTTCTAATTATACAATTGACAGTTATCATCCATTTAACCTTAGTCTCAATTGGGCGTTCCTTAGAACTGATATGAAACAACTATTTATAGAGAATTTTCAGTAAACTGATTGATCACTAATTGTGAATTAAATCATATTTAATTCTCTGGACCTCTCACTAGATCGTCACTCAGTTAGAACTAGTTAAAATAATTTTAATTCAGTTTCTTGACTTAAATAATTACAATTCACAAATAACTATAACTGGACCCTCTAAAAATATAAAATTCCTCTACATGCCTCCTCTTTGGCCCTCAACTTGAATTTCCAAAGCTAAAAAATTCATTCGAACTTAGTATCTAATATAAGTTGTCATGAGATGAAATTACAATTTCTCTTCCAATTTAATTAAGGGGAAATCAAATCAAAAGCTCCCTTGGGGTGCCATTTATTGGTACCATTTCAACACTTCCTCTCAAAAATAAATAAATTATCTGCTACCTCGATCCTATATTTGTGGAATTTGAATTTTCTTCTTTCTAGTGCCTTCATCAAAATGTTTGCATCCTACTCTGTGCGAATGTACCCTAATGACATAATCCACCTTTGAACACAATCTCTGAGCTTGTGATACTGGATATCAATATGGTTGGACCTGTCATGGAATACTAGATTAACCGAGAGGTTGATGCAACTCTGTTTGTCATAATGTATCACTGTCAGTTCCATCTATCAACCAAACAAACCAACAAGTATCTTCCTCATCCAGCTAGCCTCACATGCTACCTAATTGGATGCCATGTACTTTCCCTTTGTTCAAGTGAATGAAACTTATCTCTATTTCCTGTTCTACCAAGAAACTGTTGATGATCCTATGCTGAAGATGCCTCCTGATGTGCTCTTCCTGTCATATGGAATCCCTTCCCAATATTCATTGGTGAATCCTTGAAGCTTCACTCCCTTCATCCATCTGTACCATAATCCATACTCTATAGCACCTCTGAGATATCTCAACACATGCTTGTTTTCCTTCCAAAATAGCTTGGTAGGCTTAACCATAGCTTAGCTCAGTTGGTTATCTGCGTAGCATATGTCAGGTCATGTGTTCACCAAATACATGAGTGAACCCACAACTTGCCTATAAATAGTAGCATCATGACTACTTCACCAAAAGTAGCATCCTCCTTCCTCCAGTTTCCTACTAGAGGAGTTTCCATGGGTTTTCTTCACTCCATGTGGAAATTCCTCAGAATCGCATTGGCATACTTTCCCTGAGATACAAATATCTCCCTATCTCTTTGCCATATTTCCATTCCTAGGGAATAGTGCAAGATCCCCATGTCCTTCATCTCAAATTCTTTTGCAAGATCCTCATTGAAAGACATTATGAGATGCTCATCACATGTTAGTATTAGATCATCAACATAAAGTAAAATAATCAAAATCTTACCATCAACCACAATATGATATAGGTTCTCATCTGCTTCACTCTTGGTGAAGCCCAACCTGGTGAAATAGTTGTTGATCCTAGTGTACCAAGCACGAGGTGCTTTCCTCAACCCATACAATTCTCTCTTGAGTCTACACACATGCTACTCCCTGTATAAGGTCTAAAAACCTTCTGGCTACTCAATGCACACCTCTTCCTCAATAACCTCATTGATAAAAGTTATCGTTGCATCCATCTGATGTATCTTTTATCTCATATGTGCTGAGAGTGCAAGGATGGATCTAATAGATGAGTACCTTGCAACTGGTGAAAGTGTCTCATCAGAGTCAATCCCCTCCACTAGAGAGAACCCTCTGGCCACAAATATATCCTTGTGTTTCTCCATACTCCAATCTTCTACCTACTTAACCTTGTAGAGCCACCTGTATCCTACAACTAAATTCCCCACTGGTCTTGGGACAAATTCCCATGCACTTTTTTAGATAATGGAGTCATACTCCTCAACCATGGCATCAACCCATAGTGGATGTTGTATTACTTCGTCAAAATAAGATGATTCTATCTTAATACCTTGGATCATAAGAGCCATGTATCTAGCGTACAAATCTGGGGACCTTCTCTATCTACGTTGTGATGTGGGTGCTCCCACATTCTCTCTCACATCCAGCAATAATCTGTCAACCTCTTTAGTGCGCTTCCTTGCATCTCTAGTGGATGACTCAACATGAGTCATTTCTACCACTCTCTATTCCTCTAATTGTGTCTACTCCACATCCCGAGGTTCATCCTTTGCATCCAAGAGCTCCTCAACTCCATTAAACTCAATCTCTCTCTCAAGGGAAGTTCGCATCGCTTTCTCTTGATCAAATTTAACATCTCTTTTGACCATTGTCATCCTGCATGCTAGAAAGTACACCCAATAGTTGTGAGATGCATCAGTGTACACAAAAAATATCCCCAACTCTGTTGTTGTCGCTAGCTTCTTCCTGGCATCTTTGGTCACATGGAAATAAACAGATGAACCAAAAATTTTAAAATATGACACATCTGGTCTCTTACCTAAAAAATCCTCATCTGGTGTTCTCATCCCAAGTATCCGATGAAGACTTTTGTTCTGCACAAATACCATTGTATTGCACGCTTTCACCCACATATGCAATGGTAGGCATTGATCATGCAACATAGCTCATGATGCTCCCACAATTGTATTGTTATTTCTTTCTGCAAGCCCATTTTGTTGTGGGTTATGAGGTGCTATCAATTCTCTTTGAATTCCTTCTTAGGCACAAAACTTATTGAATTTGTTAGATATGTATTATGCACCATTGTTTCTCCTTAGGGCCTTAACCTTCTTCCCTATACCTTTCTCGACAAGTGCCTTGAACTCAAAAAACTTGGAGAACATATAATCTTTCTTCTCCATCAAGAAAATCCAACAGTTTCTTGAAAAATCATCAACAAAAATCACATAAAAACCTGTGTTTTATTGTGGAAGCTGTCAATAATAGTCCACACACGTCTGAGTGAAATATCTCAAGGATTTCCTTCGCTATAATTTCCTTATCGTGAAAGGTGGCTTCAGTATACTTCCCCAATCTCCACCCTTTACATGTAGCTCTCTGCGCAAGTGCACACTTTGGAAGTCGTATAGAAATCAATTTCATGATCTTCAAAGCGTTGTGGTGTAGATGACCCAATATGCTATGCCATAACTCATAGATGTCTCGGATCTCCACCTTCTCTAATTTAGTTCTCATGTAAATGCAGAAGTGTCCTCAGACACATAACTTTATTCAATCATGGAAAAATATTACATAGAAAATTACAGGAGTTTACAAACGTAAACTCTCACTCACACATTACACTCACATTGCACAATGAAATTAGGAAACAATCCTATTTATAAGCACTATGTTCTAACTTAATCTAGTTATGGATCACTTGGAAAATCAACAAGTGTCCATTTACAATAAATGAGCTTCTAACCATCCTACTAACTTTATTCCTATTTTAGAGTCTAGGAAACGACTCAATTCTAGAGTCCTATTTTTACTAACAAAATACTATTTCTAAGTATCTCTAATATTTATTAAATATTCTAATTTAATAAATATATTTATCCTAACTTTACATTATTAAATTTATGTATTTTTGGATTTATAATTGCCTTTATGAAATAGGCTAACATTCCCCCCTTCAAGGATAAATCCAAAAGAAGAACGAGGAACCATCTTCCAAGTTCTCAAGTTGATGCTGAAAAAATCTTCAATCTCAAGAGAACATGAATCAGTTGTATGTCTGATTCATCTTTGAATGTTTCTTGACAACGCCATTAAGTGCCAAGTTGCAAAAAGATCCATCTATCCTTTACATGAAATCAGCACCAAAGTTTGTTCAAAGCCCACTGGCTGATGATGTCAAAAACAACTCACTGTTGCTTTTGCTGTGCTGAAAATTGTTCACTGCTTCTATGTTGTCGACTGCCCACTGGAAAATTTGTTGATGCCCACTGTCTGTTGAAGATGCCCACTGGCTTCTTTTGCTGGTTTTGTCGAGACTTTCAGTCTGACAACCACTGTCAATCTCATTGACATTTTCCCCGCTTTGTCAACTGAAAGGAGAGACACTTCGCTTGGAAAGTATTCCTGAACTCCCCCCCTTCAGGTGTAGGAGTTTTACACTGGTGTAATCCCCTGTTCAACTGCATGAGAGTACCATCATCTTTTCACTGTTGGCTGCACAATGTGTGATTGTATGCAGTTGTAGAACTGAAGCAATCTTTTAATTATGGATGACCATTCCCAAGGGTCGATCCATTCATAATGTATCTTTAATCTAGCTCATTTGTGTGGATTGTGACATTTTTCTGAGGAATCATTGCACTTGCCACAATGGTCACAGGGATGGAGATCAAAACACTGATCTTCCATATGACCGGTTCTCTAAAAATGAGAACATTTCGGTTTGACTTCAGCTTTAGGTTTTGTGGAGTTCTATTTTTCTGCAACTTTGGGTTGCGTGCATTGCTGGTTTTCTGCAACTGTCTCTGAATGTGCTGAGGGAATCTGTTCAAGAAATTTCGCACTGACGAACTGAATGGGCTTGGAATAATCGAGAATATGTAAGTTGGCATCATCTTGGACATATCCTAAGCCTCGTCGATTCTTTTTATTCTGAATTTCTTCTCAGGGCTTGATGATGGGCTTGGAAGAAATTGGATCTGGAACAACTTTGAAACTTGAAGCTGTCTGAATGAATGACTTACCATTTGGATGGTTCAAAGACTTATCATATGGATAGTTCAAAGACTTGAAAGTATCACTCTTTTCTTGCAATTCAATCCTTTGAAGTTGTGACTCGAGCTAAAGAAACTCAATAGTTTCATGTGTTTGTTGTAGATGCCATGAAAGATCAGCAAGAGTGTCTTTGCTGACATGCACCATGTCTTCATCACTGGAGATGATCAAACTATGAAGAATGTTTAACAACTGAATATGTTGCGCCATCTGAACTTGCGCACTTGAAATCAAGCTCTCTTGTTGTAGATGTCATACTTTGAACTGTTTCACTTGAAGGACAACCTCGCTTGAATGTGGCTTGAATGGCACGCTCGCTTGATTTGTTGCTGATTGCACTTGCTAAAGTTGTAGAATTGTCTTTCTTAAACTCTGGAATTCACACTCGCTTGATGACAATCACGTTTGTTTAAGCATGCACTTGACTTACTTGATGACTTCACGCTCACTTGAATGAATAACCATGCTCGCTTGATGTCGATTTCAACTTGGTTGATTGATGTCAGAGTTGAACTTCTTTGGTTGCTTTTGATGGTCACTGCAATAAACTTCACTCTAGCTTGCTTGATGGTTTGATCTTTATACTGTCTTGATGCAAATTGCTTGAAATCACGCTCGCTTAGAGATGTAAACTTGTTGCTTGATTGGAAAAACTCGTGCACTCAATTGATTTTGTGTAAAGGAAGGGTGTCGAACACTGTCGACAATGCACCCAAGAAAGCTTACAATGATTCACTTTAAAATAATGAATTCACTTGTCTTCTTAAAAATTCATTAACAATGAATTTTTAATGATTCACTTAAAACAATGAATTTGATTACATGTAGAATTTATTTGAGTGTGCAGGTACATGAACCTGATGAAGTGAATTGGCTTTTTGATGTAGACAATCTTCGATTATATGTTGTAGTTGTGCAGATGCATGTGTTGATCTTGCAGCCATTTTGTTATAAGTGTTGTGCTTGCTGATATTAAACTTTATGTATGAAATTATTAATGTGTCACAACTAGACACATTAAAAAGCATCAACATGAAGCCGTAAAAACATGCGCCATCAAACACACATGGTGTACCTAAGATCCCCTTATTCAATTTCGGGCGGATCTAGGACACATCAACACCAAAAAAAAATGATATCTTTATTAATCACTGAGTACATCATCTGAAGCAATGATAATTCCAAGCCGACAACCCTTTGAAACAACGCGCCTTCAAAATCTGACTGGATAGTGACACGATCTCTCTTAAAGTAAAAAAATACTTTGAATTACAACAATGGCTTTTCCATATCACTCCAAATACAAATGGAAACACTCCTTAGCTCTCCAAATTACAAGGTACAACTTATCACTCCAAGAATTTTAAAACATCACCCTTATGACTCTCCTCACAAAAATATTTTTGCCATTTCTTATCTCTCCCCAATCAATATTTAAAGAGCCACTATAATCATTCTTTTTACATAATTTCCATTAAAATAATGGAATGAACATTATGAATTCACTTTAAAGTGATTGAAATTTTTGTTTTTTTTAATGTCACTTTCAAAAAGTGAGTTTACATTATAATATAAATCCCCAAAGCCTTCGATCTACAAGGCAGCAATGACCTCACAGTTTTGAGTTCAAGTCTCACAGAGCTGAAGCATTGTGCCCTTGAATATCATCAGTGTCGCCCCTTCACATTTCTGAGATCATCATCAATCAAGAAAGTAACTCTGTTCTAATTCATGGAATCATATTGTCATCATACGCGGCCGTTGAGAGTAGCATCTAGTCATAGGACGGTTTATTGAACCGCTTTCTAGTTGCGGGAGGGAGCAAAGAAGCGCAAGGGAGGGCAGAGGGCATCAACTGAATGCTCTCATGATATTAGTAATTTATGCTCAGTGATATGCGATGGGGCCATATGCCCGTTCAGGATAACAGGGTTATTGTATGCAAATCAAGTGGGCACTTCTGATTAGGAGGGATTAACGGTGCTTTCAATGGACAAATATTAGCTGAGAAGCTTTCTAAGCTGAAAAACTCACAACAGAGTATTGAGACATTGTCAAATTGGTGTATTTTCCATCGTAAGAAAGCAAATCAGGTTGTGGAGACACGGGATAGACAGTTTCATAGTGCACCTAGAGAGCATCGGATTCCATTTTTGTATCTGGAAAATGACATCTTACAAAATAGCAGATGAAAAAGGCTCAGAATTTGTTGGGGAATTTTGGAAGGTTCTTCCTGGAGCTCTAAGTGATGTATTTGAGAAAGGGGATGAACATGGAAGAAATGCGGCTATGCGATTGGTTGATATCTGGGAAGAAATAAAAGTATTTGGATCTCATGGGTAGATTCTCAAAGAAGAGATGGTGGGGAGAAATCCTCATCTATCGTCGGAGAACACAAACAATGGCAGAATTTTACATTCCACAAAAGTAAAACTTGCTGTTGGAGGGACTTTGGAGAAGATAGTTTCAGCATATGAATCTGTTCATGATCGCCGTTTGGAGGAGGATGCTATTTTGGTCAAGTGTAAGGCTGCTGCCAGCTATGTATATAGGATGGAAAAAGATGTCGAAAATGGCTGCAATTTTGGAGATATGCAAGAATCAAATATGGTAGAGGAATTGCGGGAAAAGGATAGTCTTTTGAGGCAATGCATTGAACAACTTGAAAGTAGTGAAATGCTCAGGGAAGCCCTTGTCTCTCACCTACGAGAAGTTCTCCAGCAAGAGGAGTCTATGTAGGAGGAAGTTCGGACCCAATTGCAGGTTACAAAGTGTCAATCAGAACAAGCAGGTAGTATATGCCAACGATTGCTGAGCAGTAACAACATGTAACAAAGGTGTTGATACGACAAACATGGACCCACATCTAGGAAATTCACAGCAAATCTTTTACACCGCATGAAATCTCACAGAAAAAATAAAACCGAGAGCGCTTAATTACACATAGAGCGACAACGAACATTGAAAAAAAAATCACTTTAAAAGCTCGAAATTTTCCTTACGCTGGCTCACGTTGATGCAGATTTTTCAACGCAACCGCTCCTTACGCAACTTCTTCAATTCAGTGCCTTACGCATATTGCTATTTCACTTGCAATATCTTCACGGTGAATACATGCCGAGATAATAATTAACAGCACAGACTTGCACCTACATCGATTGATAATAGCACGCACGCTAGAAGTCCTCACGGCCTCACGCACGTAGTGAAAGAATTCCACGGTTCTGCAACTAACTCAACCTCATCAGACATGGATCATTGCTCGATACCACATGTAAATGCAGAAGTGTCCTCAAACACATAACTTTATTCAATCATGGAAAAATATTACATAGCAAATTACAGGAGTCTACAAACATAAACTCTCACTCACACATTACACTCACATTACACAATGAAATTAGGAAACAATCCTATTGATAAGCACTATGTTCTAACTTAATCTAGTTATGGATCACTTGGAAAATCAACAAGTGTCCATTTACAATAAATGAGCTTCTAACCATCATACTAACTTTATTCCTATTTTAGAGCCTAGGAAACGACTCAATTCTAGAGTCCTATTTTTACTAACAGAATACTATTTCTAAGTATCTCTAATATTTATTAAATATTCTAATTTAATAAATATATTTATCCTAACTTTACATTATTCAATTTATGTATTTTTGGATTTATAATTTCCTTTATGAAATAGGATAACATCTCAATGTTGCACAGTCTTCTACATCCAGTTTTTAGATATTCTTTACTCAAACCCCAATATTTTTAACCTGTTTCGTGGTTTTGTGAAGAAGGAATGCCTTTCCTTTACTGAATATCACATCATAGCCATGATCTTCCAACATAGAAAAAAACAAAATTATTCTTTAAACCAGGAACATACATGACATATTTTAATGTTAGTGGATTACCTAACTCAATCTTAAAGGAAATTGTACCTACACCGGTAGCGCTATACCTCCCGTCGTCACCCATTCCGATGTGCATCTGGAGATCCTTCCCCTCCAACTACAAAATAATTCTTTGTTCCCAATAATATGGAATGAATCTCCATTATCCAAGTACCACACAAAACCCATCACCGATGACACCATGCATGCGATGAGAGTGAAATCCAACTCAAAATGTGAAGCAAGTGCTTCACCTGCTGCTCCTGTTGAGGCTTCTTGTTGGTCTTCTTTTGTAGAAAATTTGTGCCATTGTGTCCATGCTCATGAAAATTGAAACATTTTACCTTTGAAAAGTCTCACTTCTTGTGTGTCTTGCTGAAATCCTATTTGGAATGGGATGCCTTCTCTTTCCCTTTCTTCACCTTTCCATCCAAGGCACAATTCTCCTCATCATCAGTCTTTGATGAGGATCCATCTCTGGTGCTCTGACGAATTTATTCTTGTACAAAATCGGACCATAGTCACTCCCAATATGGTATCTTCTCCCACCAATTCATATAGTCCTGGTAGTTATCCAAACTCTTGGGAATGCATAGAAGAGCTAGGCTCACCATATCAAATGAGGCAACATATATCCCAACACTTCCAAGCTCATATCGACATTGAGTGAACTTCGTCAAGTTTTTTTGGATCGTGTCGCCCTTCTCCATTTTGATCTTCCTTAGCTTGTTTTTCAACTCCAGATTCCTGTGGTCACTGCTATTTTAAAATATATCTTGCAAGGCTTTCCACATAGCATATGGAGTCACCTTCCCATGGAGACTCGAGTCAATATTATCTCAAAATCCCTCTAACAAGATCCTTCTTGCCATTGCTACATTCTTCTTCCATGCATTAATTTATTGAGCATCTATTGTTGTGGGCTAATTGATATCAATGTCAATGAATGCATTCAACCCATTTTCCTTGAGAATTACCTCCATACTATCCTTTCATGCTATGTAATTCAAATTTGCCTCAAGAGAATAATCGAGTCTCAAGCCATTCAAAGACATCTTGATCTGTTGTTGGGTCCTAAAGAATAAATATACAAATTCAAACTTGTTCAAAACAAAATATATTCTTCTCTTCTATTTTTATTCATAGTGCTCTCATACCATGTAGAAAATATATCAATGGGATTCAATTTGATCTTGTAATGTACTGAAACAAAATACTCAATCCTTCTACAATTTGCAGAAACAAAACAAGATTGGAGAATCACATACCAAGTAAGAGAAAGAAATCAATCGATCGCACAACATAATATGTATCTGGGGAAATCACACTACTTAAAACCCCACTATCTATAGATTGTATAAAGTCAATACCATGAAACAATACAATGTTTTTCTCTCACTGAAAAACTTATGCACTTTGCTAACTGTCTCACTCTAATCTAGGAAAAATCAGTCAAATAATTAAACAATTCTCAACCTATGCTCAGCCAGCCTTTCTCACACATTCCTAGAGGAATTTTTCCCCTATTAAATAGGAAATTCCTTGGAATTTACTACGCAATGCATCATAGGCTTCCAGATGACTCTATAACTGACCTGTACAAATTTCTAATTATACAAATGCTAGTTATCATCCATTTAACCTCAGTCTCAACTAGGACTTCCTTAGAACTAACATGAAACAAATATTTATAGCAAATTATCAGTTAAATAATTCATCACTACTTGTGAATTAAATCAGATTTAATTCATTGGGCCTCTCACTAGCTCATCACTCAGTTAGAACTAGTTAAATTGATTTTAACTCAATTTCTTGAGTTAAATAATAACATCTCATAAATAACTATAACTGGACCCTCTAAAAATAGAAAAGTCCTCTACCTACCTCCTCTTTCACCCTCAACTCAAATTTCCTAAGCTAACTCAGTCATTCTAACTTATTTAGCTAATACAAGTTGTCATGAGATGAAATTAAAATTTCTCTTCAAATTTAATTAAGGGAAAATTAAATCAGAAGCCCTCTTGGTGTGTCATTTCAACAATAAGCTCATGAAAATTTGTCACTCATGCATAACAATATCATATGCACATTCAGTCTAGATTAGTTTGAAATAACATCACAATAGTTCGACTCATACTTGAATATCATAACCATAACCATCTGCACAGACCAATCCGGATCAACATGATATATATAACATCAAGACATTAATACAATAACCCTAATCATCAAGTTAAATAACACATAACAAAAACAAGCTAACATATAACTTTCTCATAAAAAACATATAACATAATCCTCAAGTTTAAATATCATACAACAATGAATATAAAGTTAACATATAACACAATCCTCAAGTTTAACTATCATACAAAAATCAATAAGTTAACATATAACATATTTATCAACACCATATAACATATTCATTAAGTTAACTTACATAAAACAACAAAAACATTTCATATAACAAGAAGTTACTATTTTTCATGACTAATTGATGCATGTACATATCATCACACTAATTAACTAACATCTATCATGTATGTAACCATAAAATCAATAGAATGAAAGGCATACACATAACCATAATGCATATGACTATGTTGATCAACCAAAATTTATCACATATGTAACCATAATAATAATAGAATGGAAAACATATAAGTAACCCTAATGCTTACATCAACCATGAATCACATACTTGCATGCCAAACATACAACTTGTATGAGTATCCGCTCTTACCCCAAAGTCCATTGATGCAACTTCACTTTAATGATCTGCATCTCCTACAATATCTAAGTAAACACATTAGCTTCATAACATATTAATATCATCCTGATGACATAATTGCATACAATGACCTTATGCACAATAACCTTAACCATGAAAATGCATGCATAATAACATATAGACACCAACATGCATATCAAATTTACATAGAATCATGATGACAAATCCCACAACAACGCCATTAAATTTCACATGGAGAAATCACCACAACCATGATGAACACAAAGAAAATGAAACAAACACATGAAAAAAAAGCATAAGGGACACTTATGCAACCAACTTGAATGCATGACCAACACACCGCCCATCCATTTTGAAGGTTGAACCGTGCTATGATACCACTTTGTAACACCCTCCTCCCACATCTACCCATGTAACCTGCCAACTGGGGTAAAGATGTGATGAGAGACTACTATGATCAGATTCAACCTCCTAGGTGACCTTAAGGAAGTGGAATCGACAGAAACACATCACACAGACCTTGTACATAAAAAAACACCCCGAGGAGCCAACCCAATCATTCAAGCATCCTGACCCAGGGTGACACTAACCTTTTGAGCTCTTGGACATCTGTACACATGCACAAGTCTGCATGCATGCATCTAGGAGGCTCTGGACACATGCACAAGTCCACATGCCTGCGTCCAAGGACTATTCACAGCAGTGTTGTGCTAGATTTTGCGGAAATTAAGGGAATTTTCAAGCCTAAAATTTTGGCCACTGCCCATAATTTTCTGTAACTTTTGAAATCCATTAAACACATGATGACTAGGCTAATAAACCAAAAAAAAACTCCAGTACTAAGCTCGACCATCCCCAACTGGGACTGACATTTTGTCAAACATGTCACAAACATGAAAACTACATGTGTAAACAAAAAATCAAATGAACATAGGGGTCTCATACTTATCTAAGAATCGCTAAGAAGCATTGTTCCCTTACATCATTAGCTGCAATACCATCTATTTTACGATAGATACATTTTGCATTCATTTACAAGTAAAAACATGGAGAGAGTGACATATCATCATTGTTAACATATTTGTTTAAAACCAACATAATAATAGTTGAAATACCATGGATAAAACAACCATGTAATCCAGATATAAACCAGTACATTTATACATCAAATTCCAAAGGAATGAGCTTCTCATTAATGAATTTGAAAATCAATCGGAGATGGGACTTCAACGTTCCACCCGACTATAGATTGGCTGAGCCAAATCTCTCTTCATCCAATCACCCTTGTTCCATATTCCAAGCATGAATGTGGTATCTCATCGAGCGCATCAATCAAAACCAATCCAAGGCTTCTAGAGGCCACACTGCCTCAACCCTCAACTAGTGATTTCACCTCATGGTCGAACATCACAACCATCAAGGATTGGTCTCTACCCAAGTTGTTCCAAGGCTCCAGAGTGTTTGTTCTAACCAGGGATTCCAGGACTAGCAACTCAACCCCAGCTGTTATAGTGATTCTAGAGTGTTTTTCCAACCAGGACTTCCAGGATTAGTAACTCAACCCACCTATGCCTTCTAGACTGTTTGTTCAACCAAGGCTTCCACGACTAGTAACTCAACCCACAACTATGTGTCGAGCTTCTAGAGCATTTTTCCAACCAAGGCTTCTAGGAACTAATAATTCAACCAACATCTAAATGAACATGAAAATAAACCAGAGAATAAGCAATGAAACTGAACCCCCAAGAACATGGCTATCCAGGAAATGGAAAGGCTAGGAAAATCTGTTGTCAATCCAGCAAATCCTCCATGCCAATGATAGGGCATAGCTAAGAGACTACATGCATGTGTCATACATGCAAAAAATAATGAGGAAAACATACACGCAACTTGATACCTACAATAAAAAATTGTTGTAATTTTTTATCTCGATGTCCTCTTGTGCTTTCCTTCTCTTCATTTTCCTTCTTGCTCAAAATATCCAAGTATGCCACACCCTCAAAGAGTGCTCCAAGAAAACTTTGAGCACCCAAGAGTATGTGTGAGAGAGAGAATTGAAAGAGAGCCATAAGTGTGAGCAAAAGCTTGAGCCAAAAGCTTGCCAACTGATCCTTAGAAGCCTTTTTATTAATGAGGCCTCTATTTTCTTCGGTTTTCATCCTTTTCCGTAATTTTCCTTCTCACATGCAACCTATGACCTATTACCTCATTTTTCTCCTAATTTCGATTATTTTCATAAATAAAATGCCAATTAATGCATTTTCCATTGTCAATTTCCTTTAGTCATAATAAACCAAATGAACACCCACTAGGATGTTTTTCCCACCATTCAACTTGGAATACATGCCACATCACTATGGTCATATATGTTTTTACATGAATTTTTAACCATGGTTGTTACAACGGCTTTTCTAGTTATATGATTAAATTAAATATATGTTCCCTAAATATATTCATTATTTATTAAATTTTTAAGTTAAAAAATATAAGAGAATTTATTTAGTAAAATTATAACTATATTATTATAAGTTTAAAATTTAAAGTAAAATAACTATTTAATTAAATAATTTAATTCTTTTTTTGTGAATTTGTTTTTTTATTGATTATTAGAAGTCTTCAACTAGGGAACCCAAACCAGAAACCATGTCCAAAAAGTGTAATATTGTCTAAAATTTAACTATAAGTACCCACACCACATAACTATATAAGGATTTTTTCATGTAACCCCAATTGAGGGGAAAACACAAACAATGAACAAAACCAATATGAGAAAGCTTTGAAATAGTCTTATGAAAAAATGAAGAATTCTTAATAGGAAGATTGTGTCTTTGATACACTAATATTAAAAATAAATAGATAACGAGAAGGAAACCCTGACATAGAACCTCAGAATTAGGAAAACAAGGATATGTCCAAATTGATTGGTTGTTTTATTTACTTGATGTGTGGGGGTGATGGTGTCCTTGGCTAAAAACCCATTTCCACTTGTGCTAAAAGGTTTTCCATGTCTAGCAACAATAGCTTCAGTTCTTTGAGTTTATTCTGGATATTTTTCTAAGTCTCTCTTCTATCCACTAGTATTTTACCCAAGAGGAGTTTGATGTGTGAATAGTGGCCCATGGTGTGAAGATAAGGGTTTTGTCTACTGCTATGTTTCTCTAGTATTAGGAATCCATGGCACCACCCCCTCTAGGAGCTTCGAATCTAAAATTTGTTGATGCTCATGGTAAATTTCCTCCTCTACATCATGAATTTCTTCTTTAATTGGCACCAAAATGTGCTCTGGAAGTGGCATGCTAAATACTCTATCCTAAAACAAGCCTCAGTGCCACCTACTGAGCCACGACCACCTCCTCCACATATACAACAAACCCATTGGTGTGTCATGAAACAAGAAGCACTGAAGAAGAAAACAAAACACGAAGCTAAGGGGTTGAAGAAGAAACAACTACAAAGGATGAGGGAGTTCACTCACACAAACCCAATGAAGGCAGACGAATGAGTGAAACTGCAATGCACATCATAATGGCAACACAACTCAGAAAAAAACATAAACATCAAGCAAGAAGCTATAAAAAAATTAATCACCAAAATTCCTTACCAAATTAAAAATATATATATGAAAAACCTATATATATATATATATATATATATATATATATATATATATATTAATTACATAATTTTAATAGTCTTTTTAATAATGTTTATTGATAGTAAAGACTCTCAAATATACTTATAAAATTGAATTAAGAAAAACAACTATTTTCAAAAAAATTATTCATCCAACAAAATTATTTCATAAAATATAATAATCAATATTTTCTCATAAAAAAATGTCCTCCAACGTAACCTGGTTCAATGGTCACAACCTTCATTTGAAAATTGTTTAACCCATACTCAATGTGCTTTCTCCATCCAAGTCTTGGATGTTTAGTAAAACTGCACGCATGATAATCACGACCTATAAGTTTTGTTTTAGTTGTTTACTGTATCAAACTGGTAATAATTACTTCCCCAAATAACATCTACTTATCATTACAATGATTCGAATCACAAAGATTCGAAACATAGTATAACATATCCAAGCAGAGCATTACATAACCAAGCATGTCCGACTACAGGATTCAAATCCGAGTAAAGAGGAAAACAACAGGCCAACCGCACTAGACCTTTAGTCGCTTGACACCTGTAAGTTATTTCATATTTGAAAATCAAATTCAATTATACTGATCACACTGTATATGAGTCCACTAATAGGGTCGGATTTCCTATTACTCGCACTGTATATACGTCTACTAATAGGGTCGAATTGCGTGGGCATGAAATCCACAAGAGTCCAGCTTGACTAATCAAGTGTGGAGCAAGTTTCCCTCCATTCAATGGGCAAGTTGTTGTCACCGAAGAAGTATAAACCGAACGCCTAACCGATTTAGGGAGGACCTCAAAGACATTCAATATCCCTTTCTTTCAAAGCAGGTTGAACGTAATCATCTTGTCTTGGGAGAAGTCAAAAGTGAATGTTGGACTTATATAGGTAATAGTTTTTAAATATTTCACAATTTATAATCATACTAATTAAATATACCTTTTAACTTTAAATATAACATTTAAGATTATGTCAATATTATTATTTTTAAAAATTTAACAAATTTAATATTTAATTTTCCCAAAATATATATACCCATTCTTCACATATTCTTTGGCGAAGTAAAATACAACTTGTATTTTTAAGCCTCACATGGACAATTATTTATTCGGAGTCAATGTTCAAAATTGAACACATCATAGCTCTTCACAATGTCTCTGGCATGTCACAGAAGTAGTTAACAAAAATTACTAGTAAATTTTTTTTTTTTTTGAGGTTTTTTTAAAAAAATGAATATTTTCATGAAATGTCATCAATAAGGTTGTGAGTGCGGTAACATTTTCTAAAAATCCAATTTTATATATTATAATTTACCAATACCATTACTAATTTACCAATTTACTAATGTCTAACTTGTCAAGTTGTCACTACACATATACAGTATAGACCTAGGGTAAGCTTGCAACCTAACACCACTGGTCAATGGTGACTGGACTCTGGACTCTAGAGTTTGGGTAGTGTTATAGGTTGTTGCAGCATTGAAGAAGAGTAATGATAGGAGAGATGGAGGGTGGAGGTTGTTGAGTTTCAATTTTCCGCTGTCAACTCCAACCCAACAGTCATAAGGGCAGGCTCAACAGTGACTGATATTCCCTGCCAGTGCGAAGAATTTTCTTTTTTCATCCTATCTAACCGGAGAAGAACTACAGTATGCGAAAGAGCCATTCCTGATTCTGAATCATGTATTGCACATTCATAGTCTGGACTAAGGTGTCAACATATTCTTCAATCAAATGCCAATAAACAACAAGTGTGTTGCATCCTTGGCCCTCAACCCCAATCTTATTATATTCTGATTTTTTCTTTGTGTTGTCATCTGAAACGAAGAGTTAATAAGCCCACATTCCACTTAGACCCCACATCTATGAGTCTTGAATCCTTAGGAAGCCTCCAGTAATATATGGCTATAGCAGAGGCTGGCATGTTTGGAATGTTTCCATTGTCCAGTTCCTTGAGGAATTCACAGGGATTTCACATGGATTTTACTTTCTGTGCATTCCTTTAAACCCATAGTTTCTCCAGCTTTCTAAGGATTATGGTCATACATGAGAGCTCCTAATGGCATTGTTTCTTAGTAGGAATTATATGTTCTAAATGAGACATTTAAAAGAGGGGATGATGAAAATTTGAAATTTTTTTAAACTACTTAAGAAAAATTTCTACTTCAGAAATCAGGTTTACTTCTCATACTTGTGTTTTTAATTATACAAGTTATTTTCAGAAATATTCAGAAAATAGCGAAGTAAACACATTGTAGATCTACACATACATATAGATAAAGTACTAATTAATAAAGCATACATGACAAAGGGCACACAATATTTTTTGGAAAATGTCCCCGAAAAAACCAAATGCGGGAAAACGAGTGCAACAGCTCTTAGAGGGTTTTATTATTATGCAGAATGTCTGAATACAATCAAGGGCACCAGTAGTGGTTTTCCCAACAGAGAAATCACGGTATATGTACCTCTATCACTCGGAGACTGAAAATATCGCTGATTCAGCTTTGGCTTCAAGCCTTCTTGATCTATTGAATACGAGCCCTTTCTGGCCCACTAGAAACCCTAGTGTTGCCTCTCTTGGTACTGTGTCAGCTTCACGTCCCTACTAGAGTTTTTGCATAGCACAGGCTACTCATGCATCACCCCTCTGGGATCAGTGTTGCCTCTGCGTCACCCTGAAGGACCTGCGCCATCCTTTGCACTGCCCATGCGTGAGCCTGGATGGTTTGTGTCCCTCTTGTTGGGTCTCTGTGCTACCTGGTACGGATATGCCTCTCTACTTATGTATTCTCGACCTCAGATCTTAATAATCCCTCACCAGCACTGCAATCTTACTTGAAAATTATCATCAAGCCACACCCTAGAATTTTGGACTTAGCTCAAGTGCTACCACTTTGTGTGTCTTCTCCAACTAACCCTAAGCCTTCCTTTAATAATTTTCTTGTTGAACATTCAATGGTCGTGATCTATTCTCTAATCAAAGACTAAGATTAGAAAAGAATTGATCCACATCACTAAGAACATTCTCACCCACATGTCTAAATTAACCCACTTTAATTATTTAGTTCCCTAAGTTAGACTTAGGGTCTCCATTAAAATAATTAATATTTTGAATAACTTAGGTTTTGGGTGGATTTTCTCCAAACTGTTTCTGGGTCTTGGGGATCTCATGTGTTCTAGCCACTCCACAACGTTTGGGAACTAGAGAACATCTGATGCTACCCAAAATCTCAACACTCTCTCTTAGCAAGGAATTTTCTCTAGCAACACTTCACTCGAGAAGCGTTACGCTGATCTAAGGCATCAACCCTTTACGATGCTGATGCTCGGCCTGCTACCACTCATCTACTACAGTTTTGCCTTCTTTACTCCAAACCATGACTCTTCCATAGTCACCACCTCATCTGTACTATAGCTCCTTCTCAAATGCTGCATCATGCTTCCCATAACATTGTCACTGCTAACTACTTCACTGCAACTCAGTTGTTGAGAGTTAAGCAACTGAAGGAAATGAACCAACATACTGACAGACAAGTCAGTTTGACTACATCTCGATAATGAAGCAACCTCCATTCCTGCTCTATGCTGACCCTCTGAAGCTTTGCACTGTCTACTACTCTGCACTGCATAAGAACTTCCCCTTTGTGCTGTTGAAATCCCATCAGCCTCTGTGTTGCTCCTTCCATGATGTTGTTGCCTCTCCTCTACGCTGCTCTAGTATTCAATGTTTGAGCGCTACCAAAGTGCCACCATGATCCTCTGCACCAAATAACTCTAGTCATCTTGCTACTGTCTTTAAGGCCTCCCGTAGCTCATGTGTGATCCAAGAGTTTGGGAACCTCAAGGATCCTGCCCCCCACACTCTGTAGCTTAATCTATAGATCTATGTCACCCCACCTCTTCTCTCGAAGTACATGAGCACTCATGGCCACATCATCATCACTGCCATCATCCCCTTTGGCTATCACAACCTTGGAATATGAATCTTGATTTCCCTTCTTCTTCTAAGAACAAGTATTGGCGAAGTGTTCTAATTCGCCACATTTGAAGCACCAGACCTTTGAGAGATCATTCTTCTTCTTTCATTGCTGCTACCTCTTTCCCTTTGATGCTAGAGCTGCATCTTCCTCCTCCTCTTTCTTGATTTTGTCTCCTCTTTTGCTACTGCCCCTTTTGGTTCTTCTCCTAATTTCTTCTTGAAAAAGGATTGCCCACATGTCCTCCCAGTTTGGGAGTTTTTCTCTGCCCAAAATACTTTGGAAAAAGGTTTCCCAATCATTGGTGACTGCATTCAGGGTAGTCCTAACCATGAGACCGTCATCGAGAGTTTCCCTCATTGCAACCAGCTGATATTGAATAGACTTCAATCTAAAGAGGAAAGAATCAATCTCCTCTCCCTTGTGCATCTCAAAAAGTCGCATCTTATTCTCCAGAACCATCTTCCTATGGATGGAGCTACCTTGATACAACATTTCTAGTGCATACCACATTTCGTTTTTCATCTTCTTCTTGACAATATGCAAGACCACGTGATCCTTCACCCCATCCATGATCAAGCGCTTAGCCCGTGCTTGATTTTCCTCACACTTTTATAGAGGATCAACATTGACCCCAATGACAAAAACCCTCTCAGCATGGTCTCTAATACAATACTCGTCAAGGACTGATAGGATCTTGGATTTCCATATGAAAAAGTTAGACACATTGTCTAACCTGTCCTGATCTCTCAATATGTTCGAGGCCATCTATGCTCAAAAATGTTGAAGAGAAAATCTCTTCTCCCTTCTAATGCTGATAATCTCAATAAGAGACCAGATCTGAGTTTCTTGGTGACAGAAACCCTCTAAAGACTATTCTCCCTCTGACTAGCAATTTCCCTTGCAGAAATCCTCCACCAACTTTGTCGGGTCAACCCTCTATGATCACTTCCCCGATAGAATCTCATATTTCTTGGCTAGATAATCTGTTGAGGAATTTTTTCCCCTTACTTTGTCAACCCCTCTAGACATTGTTCTGCACCGGCAGAAATAATGCCCCACTAGCAACTTTGAAGTTCAAACTGCACTTCCAACCACAACAATCAGCACAATGTCTCTCTTTCTTGGACTGCGTCACCCTCTTGGGCTTGCATCATCCCTTCATGAGCTTGATAGGCTATGTGTCACCCTTTTGGGCCTCCACCATCCTCTGCATCAGCTATGCGTGAGCTTGACAGACTATGTGTAACCCTTGTAGTGTCTGCATTGTCCCTCTGGTGTTATGTTGCCTTCTTTTGGATCTGTGCAGCTTCAACCACCTTCTTAGAGCAAAACAATTCGTCGCTTTGCTGATGGCTTCAGCTCCCCCTGATCTACAATAGCTTTGATACCATGTGAAAATTTATGAAACTACTTAACAAAAAATTCTACTACAGAAATCTAGTTTACTTCTACTAGTGTTTTTAATTATACAAGTTATTTTTAGAAATATTCAGAAAATAGAGAAGTAAACACACTGGAGATCTACACATACATACAGATCAAGTACTAAATAATAAAGCATACATGAGAAAGGACACACAATATTTTTTGGACAATGTCCCCGGAAAAACTCAATGCGGGAAAATCGGTGCAGCAAATCTTAGAGGATTTTATTATTATGTAGAATGCCTGAGTACAATCAAGGGCACCAATAGAGGTTTTCCCAACAGAGAAATCATGACACATGTACCTTTATCTCTCGGAGACTGAAAATATGGTTGATCCAGCTGAGGCTTCAAGCGTTCTTGATCTACTGAATACAAGCCCTTTCTGGCACACTGGAAACCCAAGCGATGCCTCTCATGGCACTGCGTCAAGTCTATGTCCTTGCTAGAGCCTTTGTGCAGCACAGGCTGCTCCTCTGTTAGCCCTTTGGGCTCAGCATGGCCTTTGCATCACCCTGAAGGCCATGCATTAGCCTCTACACTGCCTCTGTGTGAACCTAGCTAGGTTGCGTCTGTTAGGTCCCTATATTACTAGTATAGTCCCTTATTATTGTTAGTGTAACCCCATTATTGTTATTATTGTACCCCTATAACCCCCATATTGTTATTATTGTGCCCTTAAATTATTATTGTTAGGTCGGCTAGGATTAAATTGTGGCCCACTAGGATTACATTGTGGCCCCATGGACTCCTATATATGGAAAGGAGGTTTTGTAATTTGTATCATCCAAGAATTGTTCATTCATGTAGTGTATTGGAGGTTTCCCCCTTGAAGTGGCTTATTTCTAAGGCGTTGATATCTCTTTTCTTCTATTTTTGGAGCTGGTTTCACAACATTTGTTATCAGAGCTTTGAGATTCTAGGGTTTCGCTGCTCCAAACAGGTCAGCGTGGCATTTTCGCTATAACTTTGTTTCTACGAAGGTTACCAATCTGAAATTTTTACAGCGTGAAGAAAAAATCCTGAGGAACATCATCGCAAAATTTCAGATCTTGGTTCGCAATATTTTAGGATATATGATCTGTGAAAGTTAGGTCATTTTGCAAGCTCCTAAATTTAACCTAAACAGGTCATCATGGTATTTTCGTAATAACTTTCTTTCTATGAAGGTTCAGAAGCCAAAATTATTAGAGTGCGAAGCAGCAATCCTGAGGAACATGGTCAAACAATTTCAGATATTTTTTCACAATATTTCTGGAGATATGATCTGTGGAAGTTAGGGATTTTTTAGGCTTCTGAAATTTATCTCAAAGAGGTGATCATGGGAAAATATTCATAGCTCTCTCTCTGAGCATCAGATTGGAATGACATAAAAAGTGGCTGCAAGTACATGGACTATAGTTTTTGGTCTATTGATTTCAGAGCCAAAGGAGGAAACAGTGACACGTGGCAAGTCATATACGTTCACTCTACTGAACCAGTCCAAAATTGGCGACCATAGTGGGAGATTGGACATAACTTTGCCTTGAAGAATCCAAATCAGATCAAACCTGTGGCATTTGAAACAAGCTTCAGAGGGCTAATATAGGGCTGAATTTCAGATATTGAGGATCCGAAATTATAGAGATAATTCAGTTTCAATATCAAGCTCCTCAAAAGCAAGTAAAGGTATGCATTTTTTTTTTCCGAATTACATAAGTCTTGTTTGAAGAATCAAGTTGAATTGATTCCAAGGGAATATTGTAGAATAGCTATCAGTATTGAATTCTAAAATGGCCCCTAAAAAGAATTCAACACCCATTAAGCCTTTATAAAGTTCTACTATGACTCATGAAGATGAAGCATGGCAACATGACATATCAAAATTACAAGAGCAAGTGCAACAAATTTCACTCTCGCAAAGAGCAACAAAAAATGACATGGAAGTTTTGAAGAAAGGCATGGAAACTAAGATGGATGGTTTGAAGAAAGGCGTGGAATCTAAGATGGATGGTTTGAAGAATGGCATGGAATGTAAGATAGATGGCATGGAAGTTGGCATGGAATCTAAGATGGATGGCATGGAATCTAAGATGGATGACATGGAAGCTAAGATCAATGAGAAAATGGAAAACATGAAGAATGATCTAAAAGCAGACATGGAAGGTTTGAAAAAGTTGATACAAGAAATGTTTCCTAACGGTGAGAAGATAGTAGAGGAAACTCATGATGAGAACAAAATAAATGTTAATCGTGATTTCATAAAATCTAATGTTGGCGGGAAGAACCACCATATTCCAAAAATGGATATGAGGAAGTTTGATGGAAATGATCTTGTAACATGGATACTATAGATGGAGCAATATTTTGATCTCCATAATGTGCAAAACACACAAAAGGTACGCATTACAACTTTACATTTAGAAGAAAATACATTTGTATGGTATCGATGGCTTTGCTCCCATAAAAAAATTGTCACTTGGTCAATTTTTACGGAAGAAATGATAGCACATTATGAGGATACAAAGAGAAACACCTTCTTTAGCCAATTGATAAATCTCAAACAAAAGGGTTTAATGGGGGAGCACATTGAGGACTTCCAAAAATTGAATATAAGAATTCTGCTTCGACATTCTAGAGGAACATAGGATTGATCTCTTCATAGGTACTTTAAAAGGATAACATCCAACATGAAGTTCGCATTTGGAACCTGATTCGTTGGAGAAGGCATTTAGGTTGGCAAGAAAAATTGAATATAAAATTATGGCGACAAGGAAGCCTACCACTCACATCTATAAAAATGGAAGTGTTCCTACTCCTAGACTTCCACAACCTACAAGGTTGACACCACAACAATTGGAAGAAAAAATAGCAAAATGGATTTGCTACAGTTGTGATAGAAAATACGCTAAAGGTCATAAGTGTGCTGAGAAGAAATTATTTTACATAGATTGTGAAGAGGAAGAAGAAAATGAACAAGAAGAGGATATACACCAGGAACCAGCCCTAGAAGAGGAAGAAATGAATCCGACCATATAGTGTAATGAATTGGCAAGAATTACCATTCCTCAAACTCTCAAGATAGAAGGACATATCAAGAAGAAAAAGCTAATAGTGTTGATTGATTCAGGTAGCACCCATAATTTTATTCATTGTAAGGTAGCCAAGGAATTAAATTGTTTCCTATACCCAGCACCAGAATGCCAAGTGATGGTTGCAAATGGAGGAACTATAAATTGCTCTGGGAAATGCCATAATATCAATCTAACCATGGGGGAATATGTATTGACTAGTCCAATGCTTTCCATTCCTATGGGAGGTGTTGATGTTGTACTAGGAGTACAATGGTTACAATCTTTGGGGACGGTAGCTTTTAATTTTCAAGAACTTTTCTTGAAATTTTTTTCGGAAGGAAAGGAAGTCGAATTACGGGGTATTGCAGGGATGCCAAGAAAGATAATAATCTCTAATGTGATGAAAAAGCTTCTAAATAAAGAACAATGAGGCATAATTGCACAATTATGCTCACTAGAAGTTTCAACATCAAAATCATCTATTTCTGCAGATCTCCAAAAAGTCTTGGACAATCATTCCAAGGTTTTTGAAACTCCAAAAGGACTCCCACCTATTTGTGATCATGATCATGTTATTCATTTCATTCCAGGAAGTGTTCCTCCAAACATCAGGCCTTATAGATACCCTTATGTCCAAAAGAGCGAAATTGAACGTATGATTGCAGAAATGTTAGAGGCTGGTATAATTCAACCTAGTCAAAGTTCTTTCTCTGCTCCTGTAGTATTGGTACACAAGAAGGATGAATCATGGCGCATGTGTCCAGATTATAGGGAGCTCAATAAGCTCACCATTAAAGATAAATTTCCCATTCCTGTGATTGATGAATTATTGGATGAATTACACGGAGCAATTTATTTTACCAAGTTGGATCTTCGTTCAGGATATAATCAAATTAGAATGAAGACTGAAGATATTCTGAAAACAACATTTCGAACTCATGAGGGTCATTATGAATTTTTGGTCATGCCTTTTGGCCTTACCAATGCACCTTCTACATTTCAAGGATTGATGAATTCCATTTTCTAACCCTTCCTTAGAAAATTTGTGCTAGTTTTTTTTGATGATATACTAATCTACAACAGCTCTTGGAAAGATCATGTTCAACATGTTGACAGGGTGGTCAAACTATTGCAGGAGAAACAATTGTATGCAAAAACATCCAAATGTTTCTTTGGAGTACAAGAGGTGGAATATCTAGGTCATATTGTATCTCACGAGGGTGTTAAGGTAAACCCTAACAAAATTAAAGCCATTAAGGAATGGAACGTCCCCACAACCATTAAGCAGTTGCGAGGATTTCTCTGGTTAACAGGGTATTATCGAAATTTTGTTAAAAATTGTGGGAGAATAGAAACACCTTTAACAACATTATTGAAGAAATATGAATTTTCATGGACTCCTGAAGCAACTAAGGCCTTTGAACATCTTAAAGAGGCAATGTGCATAGCACCAGTGTTAGCTACGCCAGACTTCATAAAAACCTTTATTGTGGAATGTGATGCCTCAGGAAATGGAATTGGTGTTGTTTTAATGAAAGAAGGAAGACCCATTGGTTTTGAAAGTCGTCCAATCAAAGGAAATTATTTACATAAAGCTATTTATGAAAAGGAAATGTTAGCAATACTGCATGCACTAAATAAATGGTGACCTTACCTAATGGGAAGACACTTCAAGGTAAAAACTGATAATGATAGTCTTAAACACTTTTTGGAACAAATACTATCTTCAGAAGAGCAGCAAAAATGGGTCACAAAGATGTTGGGTTATGACTTTGAAATAATCTACAAAAAAGGGAAGTTAAATGTTGTTGCAGATGCACTCTCAAGAAAGAATGAAGAGGTGGAAGCACTGCTTTATGCCATTTCTATTATCCAACTAGATTGGATAACCAAAGCAAGGGATGAATGGAAGAAGGATGAAGAAGTGTGGACACTCATTCAAAAGTTGCAGCAAGATCCTATTACATCTAATACATTTAGTTGGAAAAATGATTCCTTATGGTACAAAGATCGCTTATATCTTTGTAAGAATTCCCAACTAAAACAAAATATTCTTTTGGAATTGCACACTTCTCCTTTAGGAGGACACTCAAGATTTTTAAAAACTTACCACACGGTGAAGAAATAATTTTTTTTGGATGGCCTTAAATATGATATTCAAAAGTTTGTGGCGGAATGTTTGGTTTGCCAGCAGAATAAAGTTGAGACAATTAAGACCCCGGGTCTTCTACAACCTTTATCCATTCTAAGCCAACGTTGGGAGGATATTTCAATGGATTTTATCACAGATTTACCTAAGTCTGAAGGAAAGAGTGTCATCATGGTGGTAGTTGATAGACTTACCAAGAATGCACACTTTTGTGCATTATCTCATCCATTTAAAGCTAGTATAATTGCTACTACATTTATGGAAACAATTCAAAAGCTACATGGAAACCGAAAGGTTATTGTGAGCGACAGAGATCCCATTTTTACTGGAAATTTTTGGACGGAGTTATTTTCTTGTTTGGGTACTCAATTAGCTGATAACTCATCTTATCATCCTCAATCTGATGGTCAAACTGAGATAGTAAATAAATGTTTTGAAGGATATCTTTGTTGTTTTTTATATGATAAAAAAACACAATGGGTCAAGTGGTTACCTCTCGCTGAATGGTGGTATAATACTTCCTTCCATACTGCAGCAAAAATGACCCGATTTATAGAACTTTATGGATATCACCAAACTATCTGCTAATCATATTTAGAGAAAATTATATCAGCAAGGAGTATCAGATCAGCATCAGACAGAAGTTCAACTTCTAAAAGGATACACCTAATTTAGCATAAAACGAGCTGTACAACAGGCAGATCACAACATCAGATGAGAGAAGTTTTGATGTAGAGACTGGTATTTTGATTTACACAACGAGATAAAAAAATGTCTTTACAAGTTGGTATGATTAATAAGCACTAAATAACTATGGTCTGATATATAAAGTCATAAAACATTTGTACATAGGCATAAATTGGTTCATTCACACAGCACATCCCATTTTCATGTTTACTGGGAAGGTTATAGGTGAAAATCTTCCAGTTTAAACAATATTCCCCAAACTTGATGAGGAAGGAAAAATCATATTGGAACCTGAAGAAATCATGGAAACAAGAACTCGACAGCTACTAAATTGATCAATTTCAGAGTATCTCATCAAGTGGAAGAACTTACCCACTGAATATTCTACATGGGAGGATGAGAATTTTATATAGAAGCACCCAAAGCTACTGAAGCGTTGAGGACAACACTTTTTGAAGGTGAGGGGCATGTTAGGTCCCTATATTACTAGTATAGTCCCTTATTATTGTCAGTGTAACCCTCTTATTGTTATTATTGTACCCCTGTAACCCCCATATTGTTATTATTGTGCCCTTAAATTATTATTGTTAGGTCGGCTAGGATTACATTATGGCCCCATGGACTCCTATATATGGAAAGGAGGTTTTGTAATTTGTATCATCCAAGAATTTTTCATTCATGTAATGTATTGGAGGTTGTCCCCTCGAAGTGGCTTATTTCTAAGGTGTTAATATCTCTTTTCTTCTATTTTTGGAGTTGGTTTCACAACAACGTCCCTCTTGTTGGGTCTTTGCATTGCTTGGTACATATCTGCCTCTCTGCCTATGTATTCTTGCCCTCACATTTCAATAATCCCTCATCGATCTACCCCTCACCAGCACTGCAAGGTCACTAAAAAATTCTCAACAAACCACGCCCCAGAATTTTGATTTAGCTCAAGTGCTACTGCTCTGTGTGTCTTCTCCAACTAACCCCAACCCCTTCTTTAATACCTTTCTCGTTGAACATTAAATGATCATGATCTAATCTCTAATTAATGAGTAAGATTAGAAAATATTTGATCCACATCACTTATAACATTCTCACCCACATGTCTAAATTAATTCACTTTAATTATTTAATTTCCCCAAGTTAGACTTGGGGTCTCCATTAAAATAATAAATATTTTGAATAACTTAGGTTCCGGGTGGAATTTCTCCAAACGATTTATGGGTCTTGGAGATCTCATGTGATCTACACCCTCCACAAAGTTTTGGAGATAGAGCGCATCTGATCTTACCCAAAATCTCAACATAAAAGTCCATCTTCTTCATTTCATGATTGAATTGAGTGAGATAATTTGATCCAATGTTGGTTGTAGCCTGCCTTTCCTCCACCTTTGTACCATTCAATGTATATCTATTTACAATATACTTGTAGCTTGACTCTCCCGTGATGCATTGTACGGGCCTCAATACATGCTTTCCTAACTTTAGTATCACTCTTCCTCACTTAAATAAATATTTTGATTATCATCGTAACAAATATCCCCCTCATCTATATTTTATACTTGCAAGGTTCTACAAGAGGATTGTGTGAATTTTCTTGTTTTCTCTTCATGAGTGGAACGGAATCTGAAAAGGCTACAAGTGAAAATGTTAAAGCTTCATCAATAGACAAAACGCCTTTTTGGATGGATTTGGGTGCTCACAAATGGATGTGTCCACATACATTGCAGCTTTATAAAGCACCTCTAAGACATGTTTTGCATCTTTGCCTGATAAATTTGGTGCACAATCTTCCCCTTTGTTTTCTAAACACTTTTTTCTACGAGAGCAGATACTGATGCATTAAGAGTAGCACATGAGGAAGACACAAGCAAGTCAGGTTCCACTAACCCAATGGCATGTGGAGAATAAGGTTTCTCATACACTCCATATAAATATGAGGGGATGGAAGAAATTGAAATTTCAATGGATGGAGAATAGTAAGGAAATTATGACAAAGAAATATTGGAGATGGAAACTGAGAAGGAATCTCCAGGGATGACTAACCAGACACACCTTTGGGAAGTTCTTGTTTCAATTGATCACTTGGTATTATTGACCCATAAGTGGATGAAGATAAACCTTGTGAGGCATATAATCTCTCCTTAGAAGTGACACCATCCATTCCCATTAGAAGGACCTACCTAGGAAGCATCCCTTGTGACTCTAGAAGCTGAATTATCTTGTCCATGTCAACAAGGAGCTTCAGCACATTAACATCGATTATCTCACACAAAAATTCTAACATATCTATATGTTCAAAGATATATCCCATAGTCCATCCAAGGTATTCTTCACAATTCCTATTACATACCTTATTCATATTTATGTACTCCACATATTTAGAGTTGCATTCTTGAGAGTAGTTTTCATTTCTGGATTCAAAAAATTGTGTCTCACTTTTTCATTGACTCATGCCCTTTTACTTGATTCTTAAATGTTTCCACCTAATCCACCTTGAATTTCCTTCCCAAATATTTCATCTTCATCTATTTCATGTTTAGAACTTAGAAGAGCTCCTTCAACATGCCTCCAATTATTGTTATACTCATTAACATATTCTCCACCTTCATCTAGGGAGGCTCTTGCACTGAGTACATAATGAAACATATTTTTTGATATAAAAGTAAATTGGTTAAATATATTTCATCTGGATACCTGCCACAATATGCATGTTATCCTATTGAAACTGGTGATTCTATCATGGAATACTTGGAGGTAGTTGAAGGTCCTGACAAATAAGATTCACATTCTGACAAATCACTCTCTTTGCTGCCATTGAATGGGCCTACAAAAAATATTTCTTATATTTCACCAAACCCACCCATTGACATATGTCAAATACTTGGAACATGCATTTCCAGTAAAGAGCCTCAAGTTGAGCTACCAAAAGGATTATAATGACCGTTGAAACCCATGTGTTCCATTTCTTCCATCACTGTTGCAGCAGGGATGTCATGGATACAAATTTCTTCAGCTTCAACAAAATGTTTGTCTTGAGAAGATGGCAGCTGAATAGTTAGAGACACGCATGACTTAGCATTTATTATCTCAATTTTTGCCTTACAGAATTTCTTTTTTGGCCTTAAATTGTTTGCAAAAAAATGAGGTATTCAATTATCCTCTTTTCTAGCTTCTTCAACCTGCTTTTTTTCTTTTGAACATTCAAATGTGCTTATTGTTCCTATGTTCTCTTCTAGAGAATTCACATGAAAATATATGTTACTAGTAGGATTTTCATGCCATCCCTATCTTTAAGATCTTTGATATTCCAATGATCCTCATTAACTGATATTTTTGGTTTCTTGTTAGTTACACCTTCAATCTCATTCAATATTTCAAGACAAGAAGCAGCTCCCGCCTCACAAGAAGAATAAAACCCAAGGGAATCATAAATCTTTACATCGACCCAAGTTACTATCCTCATTACTGCTAGAAAACTCACCCTTAGTAATATATTTTGGAAACTCATTCGCATCCCTCTATAATATTTTATGTGGGATCCCATCTTTTATATTTTTCAAGTATTTCCAAATTCTTCCTGTGAACTGAATCTACGTAAGGTTCCTTGACCTCCTCAATTTCCTGAGTTCTATCACCTTCCATTTAACTTACAAAACTGTTGAAGGACCTGTTCATGAGAATGACCCTATTAAGTGGGTCACCTTTTTCTTCATAAATAGTTTCTTATTCACAATTGCAATCATTAATCCTTGTAGCATTTCCACAATGGAAAGTGCAGACATATTCATTGTCATTATGAATCTCTGACAAACTATATAATTCATACAACTAGGTGATACTTCTTAGGAAAATGTTGTTAACTTTGCATGGTCTTTCCATAAAATTTACTACACCAAAAATTACATCCATAGATTTAGAGAATCCTAAACCACTGATTGAGAAAATCAAATCATTAAACTCTTCAACAAACTCCATTTCTAATCTTTCATTTCCACGAAAAGAAAATGAAAACATCCTCCTTACGACCAAAATACCAGAAACCAAACATCTAAGACAAAATGGAAAATAAAACTTATTCATCAACATGTGATAGACCAACCAACACTTTAGGCAAAAACATTTGAATTTTTAATACTTGCAAAAAAAAATATTCAATGGGATACGAGAAAGTTGGAATCTAATAAAATATACTGAAAACAAAACCTAAAAAAATCCATTCACCAGGAATCTTCAAGAAGTATAAAAATCATAATATAAGGATATTTTCTAATCAAAGTTTGATAAATGAAAACATAATTAATACTTTTTTAGCTGTAATATATCAGACACCAGAAAATTTTCCATGTTTAATGTGCTTTGGCCATCATGTGCAATTGTGCATCAATATATGTATAGTTGATATTCTTGAGGAATTTTACGTACCTTAGTGTGTCTACATTTAAAAATAAATAATTCATTAGTTGTACTTTTGAATGAAAACAATGTATTTTCGATTCTTGTCTCTTAATTCCCTTCTTGTTGCCTTTAAAGCATAATTGTTGTGAAAAACATATGAAATAGTTAGTGAACCTTATGAAAAGTAACATAGCTAAACCATAGAAGCCCATTTGGTTATATATGAGAGTTGCATTACCTAAATTGAATTTGAAGTATGCTTGATGCGATATCTATAGAAGTCATAAGCTTTGTCATTTAGGAAATCACTCTAGGTAAGTTAGAAGTCAAGAATCAATCAACTCATGGGACTTGGAGAATGAATAACATGTTTGCAGGTTCTTCAGCTATCTAAAATTTGGAATATACATGTTAACTAAAGTTGTGGCATTTGTCATGATTAAGTCAATGACAAGCATTGATTTGTCATATGATCACATTGACCTGTAGAATTTTTGGAATTGATGTCATTTTTGCTCGTCTGTTTTTTTACATGTGTTCCTTCATCCTTACCAAAATAAGAAAATATGGAAATGTAAAGTGTAGTTTTCTTCATCGAAATCTTTGGTTAAGTTCTAATTGGGATAGGTTGAACCTCGATCAACATAGGAGATGAGAAGGGGAAAAAATGAAATATTTAGGGGCTGATTATATGCCACGTACCTCTATAATCTCTTCACTTGCAGTTACATTTCCCACATGACCATCATTTTAGAGAGATACATATGGTATTTGTTTCTTAATTTGAAGTAGCAGGGAGCTTTGGTGAATTTTGTGTAAGCTTTGGTGGTTTGTTGTTTGTCAATTAAACTTTCTTAACATTGTGAGAATTAACATTACTTGAAGGAAAATTTTAACCAAAATGGCTAGATTCATAGCTTGTTATATGACTTACGAACAAGTAGACACAGTTCAGTTTCCAATAGCAAAGCCTTATGAAAATATAGAGGTCTCAAGAACCATACACTCTTTCTCACTTTGAGAAATACAAAGAGGACGTATCCCTATGCCAATAATACACTCAAACCACTCTCAATCTATGTGATACATGCGTTGTCGAATCTATATGTATGGTATATATAGTGTTGAAATGCAACATGATGGACCATAAGTCATGGCTCGATCAGTCTTCAGTATTGAAAAATTTCTTGCCACTACTTATATAATGGGAGGTGGTAGAGTAAATTGTAGATGAGAAAAATACATTACGGTAGATTCAATACAAATCTTGGGTTGGGCACGAAATGCAACACATTCCTGCTATGATCTCTAAAGAGGATGACCTGGAATGCAATTATGTGAATCATCAAATGGCACTCCCCTGCTTGGAAGTGAGGCGAATATTGCACCCTCTACTGTGAAATAATTGTAGGAACAATAATGTTATGGAGGCTCCTGATGGAGAAAATCACTTCAAGAATGGATCCACAAAATTCATTGCAAGCCAGAATGAGCTGCTCAATGTTACCAAGATAGGCAAGAGATAATGGAACATGAAAACCTATGTGCTTAAAGATCACATCCAACACATTGATTTGATACTGCATCCTGATTTCCTCATCATCCAAACAGTTCATTGTTCAACCTTATTCAACCTTTGGGTCTTGTTTCCAGCACTCATAGGAAATTCATATACCTTTCAAAGTGGAAAATCATTTGGTGTTAGACAATTGGACCAAATTCTCCATTTTGTGTTATTCCATTAAAACCTAATGTTGTTAGCATTAATTAACAATTATTTTATTCTCATAAATATCACGTTTGGCTGGCATTCACTTTTACCTTGATGAACTAATATTTCTTGTCCTATAAATCCATTGCTTCACTTTAGTAGAAAAAAACAACAATTTTGGAAACTAATGTCGAAATATACCAAATATCACAAGTAATTTTATCTTCAATTCGGTGAACATCAAATCCAAACAAAAACCTAAAATCTCTTTCATTGATGAAATTTAGATATAACTTTTTAACTAAATTCAAGTAAAATTTTAACTCTCTTAACCGTAATTTTATGGAAAGCTTCACTTTTATGGAAAATTCTAATAGAAAAAAGTGGTTCGGATCTCGTTTCCTTAATTTTGATTTGATTTAAACCCACTTTGATTGTATATTTATTTTTAATTGAAGAAGTGGTTCGGTTCTCCTTTCCTTACTTTTTGATTTGATTCAAATTCATTTTGAGTGTATATTTAATTTTATTTCTACCCAACCTTCTTCCGTTATGACGTCACTATTATGTTTTGGTACTACTTGTTGTTATTTTTCTATTCATAGGGTATAATGTTAAATTTGATGTTGGATCTACATATTTTTCATTGGTGAAGGTTTATGTATTCTCTGCTATGCAGATTTGTTATGGTATTAGGAGTAGGAATGATTCCAGTCAATTTGTTATTGGAAAGTCTCACCACAAATACTCGAGAGTTCCCCATGTTGTCTGGAATATTATCTTCAAAATATTTTTTGTTCACAAATATAACATTAATATACTTCTTGTTGAAGAGCTCTATATGAATAGGACTTGGAAAGAAATTGAATCTTAGAACCAAAAACACCAGACTCTGTAGTTTACAAAACCAATGTAGGGAAATTCCCTGAGATTTTATTGTTACTCACATCCATATCTGCTAAAAATGTGAGACTCCTAAAGCTAAAAGGAATGACCCCACTAAAAAGATTGGTATTGAGATTGGTATTGAGATGGAAGAGAGAAATATCAGTGAGCATGCCCAGTTCCTCAATCAATAAGCCTTTAAGCAATCCATGATTCAATTCAATTGCAAAAATAATCATGTCACATGATTTGTCTAAGTTAGGTGCCCAGAAGACCCATGTGTAGTTGCAAATGATTCCCCAAATTTGCTCGAACTGCCAATTACTGGCGTGCTTTGTGCACCCCATTTTTTTATTGTTGTTCTTGTGAATCGCAATGCCTTCTACATTATGGTTACTGAAAAAAAAAATTAGATATTCCTTTTTATAGAAGAAATTCCATTTTGGTGATAGCAATGTGTGTAACCTTCCATGAATATCAATGTTAGTTTTAATTTTCAATGATCGACAGACCTCTGTGTGTGAGATTTTTTTTTTTCTTTTCATTTCATTAATTTTCATATGAAGTTTGTTTTCTATTGTCTTCTTATCAAAAAATCTTGTGTATTTTTATATTAATATGTATTTTTATATTTCTTGTTTTTATTTATTTATTTTAATTTACAGATATAAAATGCCACCTTTTGGTCACTCAAAAAAGGATCTGAAACAACATTAACTTTTTGTTGCATTTGGTATCTTTGAATTATCTAATCAACTAAACATTTCTAAAAATGAATTATAAGCTCATGTAGATGAGGACCATGAATCAAATAGTGCATAACTACTTGAATAGGAATCAACATCCAAGAGGTACAAAAGAACATTCAAGTCTAAATGGAAGATGATATTTCCATGGGCTTATGCTGTAAAATATTCTAATGGTGTTTAAAGGATAAAATGTTCATTGTGTGTAAAATTTGAAAGGGAAACTCCATTTGCTAAAGATGGAACCACAACTCTTCAAGTTAGTGCTTTAAACATCCATGCAACGTCAGAGGCTCATAAATTTTCTTTGCAACGTTTAGAAGGAGAAAGAAAACAAAGTACTCTTCCAATTACAAAAGATGTAGAGCTAATGGTTGATGCTCATAAAGAGAGAATTGTATCAGTTATTGAGAACATGTATTTTTTTGCAATACATGATTTAACTTTGGAAGTATATAAGTCAATTTGTGACTTGAATATGTATAAAAACACTCCTCAGATGCCTCTAACAGATCAATACTAAGCATATATTCAAATACAACATCTGGAAAGGACTTTATAGAAGCTACTAAGGAGGTATATTGGAAAAAAAATAAAAGATAGGATTTTCCAAAGCCCATATTACTCACTTTTAGTTGATGAAAGCATTGATCGGACTATGGTGCAACATATGATTTTTTATATTACATATTTTACAAATGAAGGAAGAGATCCATTTCCTACAAAATTCATGCACTTGCTACAAATTAGGGATGGAACATCACAGTCTATGTATGATGTTGTGACATTTATTTTAGCATACATGAATCTATCCATGACAAATTTAGTTGGATTTGGATATAATGGAGCATCATCCATGAGGGGTATTCATGAAGGTTTATCTACTAAGCTTCGTTGAAATTCCCCTCATTTATTAGATATCCATTGTATATCTCATCGAGAAATATTAGCATCAAATGGTGCTTCATCTTATTTGTAAGAGTTGTAAGTTATTGATAAGTTTGCAAAAAATATCTATTCATGTTTAGGGAATTCTACTAAAAGACATGGAGAATTGAAAGAGCTAATGGAGTAATTTCAAATAAAAAGGATAGAAGTGCTACAAATTCATCATATTAGATGGATTTCTAGAGGAAAAGTCATGGAAAGACTTGTTAAGATCATTCCTTCTTTGTTAATATACCAAGTTAGTGGAGACAAAAATGTATGAGATGGCAACAATATTTCAAGTTCGATTTTTCATCCACTTACTTGCAGTTTTTCTTATTGAGTTAAATAAGCTAAATCAAAAGTTTCAATAGGATCATATTGACATTACATATATTGGAACAACTTTGGATATCATTATTAACTTGCTTCATAAAAGATTTCTAAGAGCCACATTTGGGGTAGGTGCAATGCACACATCATATTTTTTAAGTAAAAAAAAAGGAACTCTTGTGTTTGCAGATTTCATAGGAATAGTACATGTACATGAATTAAGGTTTGAGAGTTTGCCAAAGTCACAAAGATCAAGGACACAAGCTAACTGCATTATGCCGAGAAATTTTTTTTTAATGAAGGTGATTGACTCTCTAAATGCAAGGTTCACATATTTAACTATTTTTAATGCAACTAATTTTTTTATTCCTCGTAATTATTATGAGGATATGGATGATAGATACTCTCAAACAAGAAGATGTTTTACATCCTTACGTGAAAATTTTAGCATTGGAGGTTTTCGTGTTGTGGACAACATTAAATGTATGGGTGAAATGGATGAATTTAGATGTACTATGTATAAAACACAATTACTGATAAAACGGGAACTATGACCATAAACTGATAACTCTAGCCCAAAAAAAATCAAAAAACAAGAAAAAAAACCCCAAAAACGAAAAGTGTATCTTCGAGACCGCAATGTTTTTTTTAGCGTCAAATTTCAACATTTTTTTAAATTGTGTTAAAGCCAATTTCTTTCTTGAAAAAAGGATTGAAAAAACACACTCAAAACAGAAAGTGTTGATGGTGGAATAACCAAAAAAAAATTGTGTCACAATTTTGACACTTTTAACAATGGAATTAAAGATCAAATATTAGGATATTGAAAAATCATAAAACTCGAACAATTTTGATACTTGATATTAAAGATACAAATATCATGTTTGAAAGCCTTATAATTGCCAACAATTTTGACTCCTTATATCTGAAAGCCTTATATCTTGTTAAAGATAAAATATCTTGGCTCTAAAAAACTCTAAAATTGTAATTGTTTTCAACCATAACATTAAAGATACAATGATGCAGGAGCATCAAAGCTAAATTTTCATTATTCATTTGTGTAATTTAGGGGGTGAGGTGTTTTAATTATTTTATTAATTATTTTTCTCATTTTTAATAAATTAAGAGAGAAAATATAAATGTGAGGATTATTGTAAATATTCCTTTAAAAAATTAAGGATATGAGTAGAGTTGAATTAGGTAGATAATCTAGGGATTAGGAATTCCATAAATGAGACTTAGTTGATTACAAAAAAAGATAAATCTAATTTAGATTTTAGTTGATATTTGTGTGGAGGAAATTATGGAGTGGAATAAATTCATATTTATGTATAAATAGGAGGATTGTGTGAGGATGAAAGACAGGTGAGGAATACACAGAGAGAGAGAGAAATGGGTTGAGAGATTTTATTAAAGGGCCGAGAGCCGAAAGGCCATCCACTGTAATATTTGGCCAAGAAATGTTTTGTGTTATTGTATATTAGCATTTTTTTGTTTGTATAACTCTCTTTCCGTTATGTTTATTTGAAGCTGAATCAAATGTTTTTGTTTAATGAAGAGTTTTTTTTTAGAATATTAATTCTGAAGGAAGCACACGAGTTTTTATATGCTAGGATCTTTTTTAGCCTTGTATTCTGGCATCATTTGGTATTAGAGCGAAGGAGATGAGTTGGAGGATGAGTCTCTCCTACGTTGAGGCTGTTTCGTTCGATTGCTTGTTGTGAGTGAGGAGAGCAAGATCGAGGGTGTGTCCAAACAAGAGAAAAAATAGATCATAGTTATGTGATTTGGGTGTGCGATCTTAATTTTGTGAAGGCCTTAACGCATTTGGGCGAAGGAAACATCACAAGAGAAGAAGTGCAAGCCTTGATGCATTGTTGTATCAAGCAGTGATACCACAACAAAGACACCATGAGTGACATGGTTAATTGGATGTAGATTACATACAACACTGGATATACGTCTCATGGGACATCACAGGCGATCGTGACAATAGCCACAACATTACCATATGGAAGCATTGACACCACGACATTGAATCCTGTCTCAAGCATTGACACCATGGCTTTGAAGCGGGTATATAATTTCATTTTCAAGTTGTGTAACGTAAAAGCCACAGGTATGAAATCATAATAATCTGGTATTTATGAAGCAACATCCCTATGTGAATTAAATTATGTAACATATGTTACATACATCAAAGCATGACAACTTGAAACTCTTTAATGGGTCGAATCAATTGTTTAATAGTGGGTTGGATTGGTACAGACCATGGCTTGAGGATTCCATGGTTTCAATTGCTTGAAAGGCCAGTGTTGGGTTGTGTGAACCATAGGTTCAACCAAAAAAGGTCGCGTTGAATATTTTTTAATGGATTCCATACTTGTTAAACACAACGATTTCGATTTTGATATTGTTGTATGTTGTTGTGAAGAATAAATTTTGGATTGAGAAGAGATAGAAGCAAGGTAGTCGCTTGGGAAAGAGGCCAAAGATACATTGAGCATATGCATTGGCATATGAGTGGGGGCTGCAAGAGTCCAGTTACCTTGACCACAGCACAGAGAAGCATTGTCCGACGGCTCATGTGACAACACTTCCAGAAATGCAGAGCCGAACATTGTATGGAATGGGTCAGTTTCTTTCACCCTTTGACTTTTTTTGAGAGGACCCAGCAATGGACCAGTGCTTAAATTTGCAAAGATAGATGTTAGAGAATGCTGGAACCATACTGTTGGAGATTGCTGGGACCAAGGCAGAAGTTGGACGAGTTGTTGACCAATTGATAGTTTTGGTGCTGACGCCTCACATTGCTGGTGGTGTCGACATTGTAATGGAATGGTAATTCCATTGATAATTAGTGTAGTCACAAAGGTTGTTCTAAGTTTTATAATTGGTTGGAAATTAGAGTGGCACATTAAGAGGTAAGGAAAGTGTGACTACCAATCATATGTGGATAGCTAAGTTATTTGTAACTAAATATAATATAACTTTTGTGTGGATGTTCATAGTGGAATGGCATTTACAAATAGCGAAGTTGCAGACGCAACTATGTGACTCATCAAGTTTGATAGATATAAACCATGGCAACTATTCTTTATGGTTGTACAGAAAACTGATGTTGCACATTAAAAAGAAAAACATGAATTCAATTACATATGGAGAGTCCACTGTATTGGAATAATTTTTTTCGCTTAACAAATGAAGCCCATGGTTGTGTTTTGTTTGAAGCTGCGTGTCGAGGAGAGACTAAGATCGGTGGAGATATCAATGATTGCAAGCACAATCATGATCTGCGATAATTAGAGGCCATGGAGTAGTGAAACTGAAATTGCAAATCTGAAATTCGCCTAAACAGAAAACATGAATTGGAGTGGCGCATCAGAATTATGGGTCAAGGGAAAATGTATGACTTAGCAGGTTATGTGTTGACATTTTGGGTTTTCTTAACCAAAATCGAAATTATAAATAAGTATTTTTGCGGAGATGATTTATATATATGTCAACATGTAGTTCAAAATTAAAGTGAAAATGTTGCAAATGCGGAGGTATAAGGTTTTTTCACCACACTAGCTTTAAATAAATTTAGGTTTTACTTAAATGAATGGAAAATGAGAATACACTAATCCTGGGTGATATAAAAATAAGTATGCATTTTTATGTGAGAGGGTTTATTATGCATAGTGTGGGTTCTTTGCAATTTTTGTTAAGTCATTTTGGACCAAAGCTTGTAGTTGCAATGGGAGAATTATTTTGATTTGTGTTTTAAGATTATAAACAAAATTGCTTGATGTTGTAAAATCTTTGTTTTTACCATCATGTGGCGGAACCTAAGGAGGAATTATTCAGGATGGACACAATGTACGAGTTGTACATTATTTATCAAAGAGGTTGAAATATGAATAGCTTGTTCTCTGTACATAGGTGAAGAGATGTGAATTGATGTTGTATGGTGCATAAAAGTGTAGGAAAAATGTTTGCACTAAAATGACGAGCTTATGGTATGAAGGGCATGCGAGTATTCACAGTGACAAAGAAGAAAAATAAGAGTGGAATCCAGAGAGTTGAAAATGCAAGGGAAAGGCTTGTTAATAACCTTGAAGTGAGCATAAGGTATGATAATTCAGAAAGGTAGTTTTTGAATGTTGAAAATTGAATGGTTTATTTATTTTCACCATAAAATAAATCTTGGAAAACCTAGGTTACATTTAGATTAAAGATTTTAGCATCATGTGAAATGATAATGGGAAACTGATGATCTTTTCATAAGAATGAAGTATGAAAGTGAAGATTTTAAATCCTAAAAATGTATTAGGGGTGTATGTTCATTGGAAGATTGTATAACTTGAATTAAGTCAAAATATCCACTATCATAATTATTGGGGCAAGCCTTGAAGTCAAAACAGATGTTAGGATCAAATGAAAGTTTGGATAGTTTGAGTTAAGATTGAGTATTTTTCATCCAAGATGAAAATTTGGTGTAAATTCTGAAGTCAAAGAGTCGGAAGCTAAGTCAAAGGTTTGAATGTAATTGGGTGCATGATCGGCGGAGCTCGACACTGAAAGAGTTGGTCATTGTAATAGAGGCATTACTAAAGTGTTTTTTGTAGCAAAGTGAAGCAAGAGAGTTGCCCAGAAATGATTCCAAGATAGAGAACTGAAAGATACCAAGCACTGGAATAAAGCTTTCATTATTGAATGGAAAGTGGGAAGACTTGCTGAAAAGTGGATTGAATGAAATCCACACCTGAACAGATGAAGTTCAAAAGGGAGGAGAAGATGACTGTTGATAGTCATTTCAGAATATATGATGAAGACCACAACAGAAGAAGGAAGAAGGAAAATGCCAAGGTAAGTTGCATATATGAGCAGTTGACGGATGAATATTATGAGTGAGAGAAAGCTGAGATAAGAGGAATATGAAAGACTAGACACATGGTTGGACCATGAGAAATAAAGTGAAGTGGCAAAGACTACATGCAAAGAGGGAACAAAAGGTAAACATACAGCTGACAGAAGAGTTGAGGAAGCTCGAACAAATGATGAGTATGAAGTTGAGATGTGAAGAACTCAAAGAGGCTGAGTTGAAAATGGAAGTTTCTATTTGAGACCCAGGACAGGGTGAAATTCTAGGTGAAGATATCAATGAGGAATATCTCATGAACTATTGGGATAGTTCAGACGAATTTGAAGATGTGTTGTTAAGAGAAGAAAAAGAGGCTATGAAGCCTTGCATTTTTAAATCTCACATTTTATGTATGTTTGTAGGATGTGCGAAAGATAGTGGACAGTCTGGTGAAACTGTCACAAAGAAGAATGAAACTATTGAGGTGAAGTCTGATGGAGAATGTCTTTCAGAGGAGGAAGGTACTGATTTGTTGTAGCAGGAAGGAATCATAAATGAATTCTTGTTTGGGGTAAGATAACCAATTGAAGCTGTTATGGGGCAGGAGCATAATGGAAATGCCGAAAATATATTCCGAGGTAAACCAATGTATTTGTTTAATGAAATTGTTGACGGAATTTTGCAGTGTGATGAAAAAAAAAACAGGATAACTCAGGCAGATTGCCAGAAGAAGAATGAAGGTTGTGATGAAGTGCTAGAAAGATTTCACATGGAAATCGAGTTCTTGGAACGATGGCTTAAGGAACCTGAGGGAGAAGTAAAGCTTGCAGAACCTGATCTAGAAGAGAATGCAGTTACTATGTGTGATAGGGATGAAATGTTTTTAACATTTATAGAGTTGAATGAATGTCATAACCTTTCAAATAATAATGTAACCATAGATACAAAAAATGACATTAACAAATATGATGTCGAAATCGGAGAAATTGAGCAGAAATTTTTTGGAGTCGAGATGAAAGATCAGGAGCAGCAAGAAAGTTATGTCCGTAGAGACATAAAGGAGACAGAAATATTGGTCTGGTAGGATAAAGATGAAATCAGCCATCAGTACAAAACAGGATCTACTAAAATCCAGAAAGTCGATGATGGGAGATTGGTGCTTGAAGCATCAAAAGAGACCGAAAGGTCTTACCTTTTTAAAACTAATAGTTTGTTAATGAATGCAGGTACAACACTGGATGAGAAATATGTTACTATAAGAGAATTCAATGACTATAGTTGTAATCAAGAAGTAATTCTTGATTATTGTTAATTGAAGAAAGTTGAGTGTTCAACACAATTAGAGATAAAAGCATCAAACAAAGAGGAATTGCTCCGAGGAATTGGCGAAAGAAATTGTTGGAGAAGCCGATGGAATCTGATTGACAACGTGCGTGATATGTTACCAAATAGAGTTGATACTTTAAAGGGCCAACGACATAACAAAGTTTGGAATCTCGGAGGGAGAAAGTCATCAGGACTTGTGGTCGTCGCATTATTATAGAAAATCGACAAACCTCATAGAAAGGAGTCTATGGAAACTGCTCTACATGGGGAGTCTAATGCAGGAGCATCAAATATAAATTTTCATTATTCATTTGTGTAATTTAGGGGGTGAGGTGTTTTAATTTTCTTATTAATTATTTTGCTCATTTTTAATAAATTAAGAGAGAAAATATAAATGTGAGGATTATTGTAAATATTCCTTTAAAAAAATAAGGATATGAATGGAGTTGAATTAGGTAGATAATCTAGGGATTAGGAATTCCATAAATGGGACTTAGCTGAGTCCAAAAAAAGATAAATCTAATTTAGATTTTAGTTGAGATTTGTGTGGAGGAAATTATGGAGTGGAGTAAATTCATATTAATATATAAATAGGAGGATTGTGTGAGGATGAATGACAAGTGAGGAATACAGAGAGAGAGAGAAATGAGTTGAGAGATTTTATTAAAGGGCTGAGAGCTGAAAAGCCATCCACTGTAATATTTGGCCAAGGACTCTTCTTTGTTATTGTATATCATCATTTTTTTGTTTGTATAACTCTCTTTCGGTTATGTCTATTTGAAGTTGAATCAAATGTTTTTGTTTAATGAAAATTTTCTTTTGAGAATATTAATTCTGAAGGAAGCACACAAGTTTTTATATACTAGGATCTGTTTTAACCCAGTATTCTGGCATCATAAAATATCGTAGCGCATAAAAACCTTAATATTTTGACAAGTTTTAAATTTTAATTTTTTAAATATTAACTTTTTAACATACTTGAACCATGAAATTATGCACAAATTATATGACTTAAACAATTTTTAAAACTAAACAAGTAAATGAAATATTTATTATTCCAAGAGTAATTTTTATTTGAAAGGATAAAAATATATCTCTTTTCAAATCCTAGCCTAAGACAACTTATCTAATAGCAACCAAAACCTAAAAATAAATCATCAAAACAAAGTGTCCCCTTTCAATGAGGCATAAAATTTTTAGATTTTTTAAAATTGTCTTATATCAAATATTAACAATAAATAATATCATGGCAATATCATTGCAGAATCTAAAAATTCAACATTAATTTCTATATTTTTGTTCTTTTAATCAAAACATAAAATTTGGTATATTGAATATAACATAAATTATTTTTCTAATTCATTGTTGCACTGTGGATATTCTAAAGAGATGAATTGTTCATAATTAAAACATATAATCCAACAAACATATAAATGCATCATAACTTCATGTAAGATCATATGGAAGTCAAAATATTAATTTCAAATCACCATGCAAACATCAATTACATAAAAATGTCTTAGACAGTTATTCAAAATCAGTCATAGGTTATGGCACACCATCAGAACCTACATCTTCAAATGAATGACTGGATGCATATGAAGATGATCCATATTTTTATCTTTCATCAACTAATGCTCCATATAAGTCAACATGCATCCCCACCATTTCAGATTTGAAAAGTATTCTAGATCTATGACTACATCATAATAGAGTCCCATGTCAACACTATTTGTTTTGGTAGAAATTTCTTCAAAATATTTATGATCTTCAAGAAAAGAGCTCCTCTCTTTGTCAAATTGAAGTCATACATATTTATGTCAACATCCTCCAATTTCAAGACATCTATGCGGCAACGATTTATATTTGTGCCATTTCTTTTTCTCTTTCAGCCTATTTGTTTTCAACTACCATCTTTGGCTTGTACACACCATTGAATGGGTGGGTACTTGTGGCATACCAATGTACTTCAACATATATAATATATTCATTTTCTTTAATGACCTTTATAGCCTTGGCAACCCAGAATGGATAGCCAAGTGGATCTTCATATGATAACACTGCTATCATACAACCCTCCTTAACATCATACATAGAACCCCTATAAAGGTCTTCCATGGCTTCACGTTGTACACATGATATTCTAGAACCAATATATATATTTTCTTTCATATGAATATATATATTGGATAGTTAAAAAATAAAAGAAACATATGAAGAAATTTATTTTCATAGTTGATAACTATCCAATTTTTAAAATATTGTTATGAACGCATACCTCTTTCTGCCCCTTGACATTTATCTCTTTTTTCTTCAAGACAGGCACATTACTGCAAACCCCTATCCTTGTCTTCTTAGGAATACAAAAAAATTTAAATTCGTTCTTCAATACCCTTGTAAAATATGAATATGTAATAAAATTATGACCTCCTTCAACACTTTTTGCATATTATTCGTATAAGTTGTCTATTTTTCGTCTCGAGAAATTATATGGAGTATGTATTATGTCTTTATTTGGAATACACTCTCCATGCTTTGAAAAGAATTCTTACATCCATGACATAGCATTATTTGTTAATGGTCCAACTTCTCGTTTATATCGTACTTTTAAATAATATGTGGGATACTTTTCCAGTCTATCTTGGATTATTGACAAATGAAAAATACCAATTGAATGCAACATTTTGAAAGCCTTTCTGCAGAGAAATACATTCCCAATATGATAATCATAACATGCTAGTGTGGATTACATGTAACCCACTAAATATGAATTTTGCATGCTTTTATTCATTGAAAAATATCATTTTTCTTTTCTCCAAAGCATAGTTGAAATCCATATGTTTCAAGTAATCCTTTCGACAACAATCACTTGAAATGAGATGTACGACAAAAATTCTTCTTGTGACATATGTTGTCCTAACCCTTATATAACTAGAATATTATGAAAATGTGTACTCTACTCCTAGTTATAATATTTGATTGCAAGGACTTCATCATTCCATTATCCTTTGTAGAAGTAGTTTCATCCCCTCAAGATTATCCCCAATTTCATCATTCTGAACATAGTTAAGAAATTCCTCAGCATCATTGCTTGGAATATATTCATTACCATCCTCACTTGAAGACAAAATTTCACAACAATCATCTATGCTTTTGAAACCCTCACTTAGATGAAATTCTTCAGCATCTTCATCCATGTTTTCAAAATATTCCCTTGGAGGGTTCAATTCAACATCACCATGAGTGCCTTTGAAACACTCACTCAGAGAAAATGCATTATTCAGATCTATGCCTCTAAAATTATCATTTTCAAGAAACTATTCATCCTCCCCTTCCTCAATGGTGCTCTCATAATACTTAAGATTAGGCCTAAGTGGAAGCTTTGAATCTCTATTCACTAGAAATTTTTCATCCCGCCCCTCCCCTTCCTCATCGGTGCTCTCATAATCCTTAGGATTAGGAATAAGTGGACGCTTTGAATCTCTATTTATTGGAAATTATTCATCCCCCCCTTCATCAGTAGTGCTCTCATAATCCTTAGGTTTAAGATGAAGTGGAAAGTTTGACTATGGAAATTCTTCATCCCAACGTTTATCAGTGGTGCTCTTATAATCCTTAGCATTAGGATGAAGTGGAAATTTTGACTCTACAAATTTATCCCCCCCTTCATCAGTGGTGCTTGCTTTATCCTTAGGATTAGGACCAAGTTGACATTTTTCCTCTGGAAATTATTCATTCGCCTATTCATCAATGGTGCCCGCATAATCCTTAGGATTCAGATGAAGTGAATATTATGACTCTGGAAATTCTTCATTACCCTCTTCATCAATGGTGCTCACATAATCATTAGGATTAGGACGAAGTGGATATTTTGACTCTGCAAATTCTTCATTCCCTTCTTCATCAGTGGTGCTCGCATAATCCTTAGGATTAGGATGAATTGGATATTTTAACTCTAGAAATTCTTCATTCCCCCCTTCATCAATGGTGCTCACATAATCCTTAGGATTAGGATGAAGTGGATATTTTGACTATCGAAATACTTCATCATGTCGTTCATCACTAATGCTCTTATAATCCTTAGCATTAGGATGAACTAGAATAATTGACACTCAATTTAAAAAAATTCTTTTTTGTTTCCCTTCATCAATTATGTTCTCATAATCCTTAGGATTACGGCCAAGTCAAAAATTTGACTCGCTATTCATGGTAAATGAACTCCTGCTATATTCATCAATCTGAATAGAGCTTTCACGTGACGAAGATGTTGATGCTGCAGAAAGAAAAGATTCAGTATTAGAAGAACCCATGACTTTCAACAAGAAGATGTTGAGTGATACAAATTCACTCTCTCCTAATGACAATATATAGCTTAAAGACTAAAAATTTCCCTCTAAAATTCCCCCCCAAAAATTATCTCTAAAAATTTTCCCTTCGAAGTTCCCCCCAAAATTTTTGGCGAAAAACTTACCCTCTAAAATTTTTGTTTGAAAATTTTCCCTCCAAAATATTTGTTTAAAATGTATTTCAAAACATTTTACTAACCTGTTGGTCTTGAAATATTTCACCCTACTTTTTATTCAAAATATCCACAAATATATTCTTTTCATGCATTCCTTCCAAACTAAAATAATTTTTTTATTTAAATGATTTAACATTGACTACGTATTGAAATTAATTTTTAAAATTTATGTTTTATTTTTTGGCCAACATTGAATAAAATTCAATATAAACCTATAATATTAACATCATATTAACTTTATTAATTTTAATTTTAATCCCACATTCACGAAATGCTAAAGCAATCGCATAATCTTCGCTATATAATAACAACCATTGTTTCTATTCCTCACATCACATAACTCTTATGTTTCTATTCCAAAACTAATTTTTTATGGTTTTTATGTTCAAAACCCCTATTTTTTTATATTTATAGAAAAGAAAATGAAAAAAAAAAAAAACCCAAATTTGTACGGTTTTTAGGAAAAAAAATTAGATTTTTTTCCTTTTTTCCTTTTTTAGGCTTGCTGGGTTCCTCCACGAAACAAAAAACACAGCCATGCACATAACAAAAAACAATAATAATTATTTATTTATTTTTTCTTAAAATTTCGAAAAACAATTTTTTTAGTTTTTATTTTTTATTTTTTAAAATTAATTTGTTTTTTTAATATTTGCATTATGTATTTTTAATTTTTTAATTTTTAGTTAAACAATATATATATATAGTTTTTAAAACAAAAAAAAATATTTATATATTTTTTGTTTTTTTATTTTTTATTTTTTATTTTTAAGTTATTTTTGTAATAAATTATAGTTTTTTTTTTTAATTATTTATTTTTAAATTATTATGTATTTTAATTTGTTTTTTGCCTTGCTGGGGACTGGTCGGGAAGCACTCCACAACACCACCCTTCCGACCCTCAATTGGGCAGAGGCCGAAGGCTGGCAACACAACACTGTGAGCACTGCCTCGTTGACCTCCGCCCCCCGGCTGGGCAAAGGTCGATTCTAGGAATCGACGTCCGGCCCCTGGCTGTGCGGAGGTTGATTCTGGGAATCGACCTCTATCCAGCCAGGGGGCGGAGGTTGGCATAGTAGCACTCACTGCGCCACCCAGCAGGCCTCCAACCCCTGGCTGGATGGAGGTCGATTCTAGGTCAGGGGCTGAAGGCCAGCCAAGCGGTGCTATGGAGCACTCCCTGGCCGGTCTCTAGCCCCTGGCTGGACGGAGGTCGATTCCCAGAATTAGCCTTCGCCCATTCAGGGGGGCAGAGGCCAGCCAGGCAGTGTTGTGAGCACTGCCCCGCCGGGCTCCACCTAGCCAAGGGCCGGAGGCTGGTAGGGAGGCAGTGTGAGCAAATTGGCCTCCGCTAAGCCGGGGGGCAGAGGACGACAGAGCAGCATCGCCCTGTCGGCCTCTAGTGCCTGACATGGCTTTGAAATTTTATTTTATTTTTAAATTTGTTTAAAAAATGTTTTTTTTTTAATAATTTTTTTTTAATTAAAAAAAAATTAATATATTAATAAATATTAAAATTATTTATTATTTTTTTTGAATTTTTTTTGAATTTAAAAAAAATTAATAATTATTTGAAATTATTTTTTATTTCTTTAATTTTATTTTTATAATCGTTTTTAAAAAAACTTATATTAAAAAAATTTAGTATATTTTTGTTTTTTTTTTCTAATTTTAATTTTAAAATTGTTTAAAAAAATGTTAATATTAAAATATATTTAAAATTATTATTATTATTTTTTTAAAGTTACTAATTTGTTTTTTTTAATAAATGTATAATATTTAAAATTGTTTATTTTTAGATTCAAAAAAAAAATATGTTTTTATAATTTTAAAAATATTAACAAAAGTTAGTTATATAGTTTTTTGTTTTAATTTAAATTTAAATGGTTTTACTAATAAATTGTATTTTTTTTAAATTTATTTTATAGAAATTAATTTTCGATTAATTTTAAATTTATATTGGTAAACTTTTAAAATATATATATATATATATATATATATATATATATATATATATATATATATATATATCCGTGTGTGTGTGTGTTTTTCTCATTAACTTATATATATATATATATATATGTCTGTGTGTGTGTGTGTGTGTGTGTGTTTTATTAACTTATATATATATATATATATATATATATATATATATATATATATATATATATATACACACAAACAGTGGGCCTAATGGTTAAGAGCATGTGTTTTGTCCTAAGAGGTCATAGAATCAAAACCGCAGGGGGTAGATTATGGTCCTTCGTAGAATTAGAAATCAAATCACGTACTCAAGGTGGGGCCCTTATCCTAGAAACAAGTTCTCATACACCAATTTGCTTCTATTTTGTGACCTTAAAATTGGATTATTATTATTATTATTATTATTATTATATATATATATATATATATATATATATATATATATATATATATATATATATATATATATATATATATATGAGGAAGATGACATTAAAGAATATTTCTGTGAATGTTTCAGGACTAAGGGCCGTAGTTGCCAAATCTAAAGTTGCAGCTGGATGCACTATGGATACTGTTGGACGCACTAAGAATATTGATGGACATACTATGAAAACTCTTGAACACACAAAAATTAAAAAACGTAATAAAATTCAAGAAACTAGCCCATCAAGTTCAATCAATATTTCTTCTGAATGGAAGAATGCAGAGGAAATAAATGAAACATTTTTTTCATGGTATCTTGAAGAGAATGAAACTAGTGATGATATACATATCTATTTGTTTTGTGGTATGATTCACTTATGTGAAACATATGAGGTGATGGGCAGAGTACAAGACATATCTTTGGTGTCGAATACAAATACTATTTATGCTCTTGCAAGAATGACTAATAAATGTGAAAGGCTTAGATATCATCTATCAGAGGTCAAGTATGACACAGATGAAACATCTACAAAGTTGTGTGCAGAAATCAAAAGCAACATTGCAAATAACATTGTAAGTATGTTTATTTATATTTGTGTTATGCATTATTATAAGGATCATTCAATTTTGTATAAATTATTGGTCATTGACATGTTTTATTTTGTTTCACAAGATTTTGATGAGCCTATTTCAAACTTGATTGAGGGTATTTATTATATGGAGCCAAATGTTATGACTGTAATCAAGACTTTCCACACAGAAAGATAAGAAGAAAGGAGAATGAGGCAAAGACCAATAGCTCATGACACTGCAGTAGTTCAAAGAGTGGATTAACGAAGACTTACTAAGGTGGGTCAATCTTGTAAACCTAAACATGTTTCTTTTGAAGATGTGGAAGATGAATCTGAAAATTATTTTAGCATTAGTGAGGAGGAGATTAGAACTATTGTGCAAAACGAGAAAAAAATCAAATACCGAAAATAAAAATGGCCAAATATGTCTCTCTTCTAGCTAATGATGAAGATCTTGTTTATCAAAAAAAGGATATGTTAATTGGTAAGAAGAAGAAATCAAATGTTGTTCAACCTGCAAAATTCATGAGTGACAATGAAGAACAAACTGAAATCTCTAAAGGCGGCATAGAAATCATAACACCAGGTGCCGAGTTAGACAATGGCACTATTAAAACAAAACAAAAAAATTCATTTGATCTGAGTTGAGGAAGAATAAATTAATTTGTGGTGACCAAACATTTGGAACTAATGTCAACCAATTCTAAAAGCCAGATGAAGGACAATCTCAATATCAAATTAGAAAGACACATCACCTACATGTACATAATATGAAAACATTGTTCAGGTTCAATCCATATGTGCATGTGGTGGATTATGTAGTTCTTGTTGATCCACGTCAAGTTCCCAAAAAATAGGAATTTGACAAGACACAATGTTTTGATTATAAATATTATGTAATTGGGGGGAACCATTCAGTAGAAGCTAAAAAATAGTTGATTGAGGAATATCCCAATAACTATATTATCCAAACAATGAAATGCATCATTTACGTTGATTTAACAGAAAAAGAATCAAAGTTATTGGCATGGGATCGTAATACAGATAATGAGTATAGAATGAAAATGAATTTCATCCAAGGGGTCAGATTTATTCATAATAAATTCATAGAAATATGTGGTGGGGATCAAGAAACAATCAGTCTAACCTTTCAGAAGGAATGTTTAATAGAAACAGGTTATCAAATTGATGACAAAATCAAATCAAAATATGGAAAAATGCATTCAAATATATTTATAAGCATTGATAACATTTTCCAGTTGGCATTTAAAACTTGGGAGATATGGGAATTGATTGATGATATTTTTGAGCGGTGGGAGAATATTTCCATAAAATATTAGAATGTTAAAAAGTGTAGACCCATAATATGTACCAACAGTAAGACATGCCCTGAAATGAAGCAACTTCAAGAGGATATGACTATCACATCTTGGAGAACAATGCAAGGAGTGAAGGATGATAAACTAGTCAAATCAGTACTATCCCATGTGAAGTATGGTGAATTATCAATGGAGGAAATGTGCGCAGAATTTCAAAAGTAGGTTTGTTGAATTATTTGTATTTTTTTTTATTATAATTTTATTTTAAATAAAACATATTATTGTTGGTAGAATTTTTTATACATCTCACTATATTAACCATTTTAACCTAATTTATTCAATCAGAATATTTATATGAAAATACAAGAACATATAGTTAAAATGTTGAATGAATACACTCGGGATGATGTTGTGCACAACTACCTAGAATCAAGTTCTATAGCAACATTTAAATATTTTTATATTGCATTCAATAAGGTATGTTGATTTATACATTCATTTTATTCATATGTAAACTATTTTTATTTTATTAGTTATACATATATATTTTTTATGTCTTTAAAGATGTCGAAGAATGATGCAAATCGAGTCCCAGATACTTTCAAAAGATTTATTGAAAAAATTAAGTTGGAAAAGATGAGAGTGAAACGTCTTAAGAATGTTGAACTGTATCCTATTCTTAATCATTTCATTTGGAATAGGCTCGACCGTATCCAATATCAAATAATACCATATGATTGTGAAGACATTGCAAAACTAATACCTTAAAGGGAATATGGCCTAGTTATTGCAGATATTCCTCATGGTTTCAATTTCCCAAACATTGAATATGATAGTGAACCATATATTTATCAAGATTTTAGTAAAGTGGTTATGGGCTTTCAAGAAGTCACAACATCATCACTTTGGAGATTTCTGACATTTCATTCAGACACACAATTTGAAATGTTATTAACAAGCTTCAAGGGAAAATAAAACTCAAGGATGTAGCTTACATGTTAAGACATTGAAATGATATGTTCAACTAATGTTAGAGTTTTTTATCTATGTACAATTTAATTGAACTTTTACTATGTTATGTTACAGGAAGAAGTCAAATCTTGTTTTTTCTAAAGATCATCCCATTATAAATGATTGTGAGTTCATTCATGTTGAATGTTTGACAAAAGAGGATATCTATAGGTCCATTCTTATGAATCAAGTAGATGGGAAGAGTCATAGTCAAGTACTGGTTCATGATGTTGTTGTAAGAAAACTAACATATGAGGAAAAATATTCAAAAAGAGATATGGTTAATATTTATAAAAAACCGCAAGCATTGATTAATTATCTTATAGATCTATGTTCAAATGAAGGAGATTTGGTTTTTGATTTATTCTCAGATTCAGGTAAGTTTTATTATATAACATTGAATTTAAATATAATAATTTTTAGTTCTTATGTGTTTATACTAATTTTCTTAATTATTTATTTTGTGCTTGATGATTAGGTAAAACACTAGCATGTTGTCTAAAATAAGAAAGAAATTGCATTTCCATTAAGAAATACCCAGTGATACGCAAATTTATTCAACAAATAATTAATGCTCTTCAATTTCTTCCAGATGCAATACAAGAACTTGGTTTGAGGAAAGGGGATTTTAATGAATCATGTGTGGAAAAAAAGACAAAGGAACCTCAACCATCGTCATCTGGAATGATTGGAAAAGGAAATTTGGAAGATTTACAGACATGAAATATCCATTAGAAGATGACAATGACCAAATTGAAGCATAAAATGTTGTAGCAGAAGACATTAATGATGTTTTAGAAGATGTTGAACATGGATTAGTTGATATTTGGTTAGCTTTAAGTTATTCTTCCAAATAAAGCTCAAATTTGAGACCTATTAATCAGTCTTACTTGTAAAGTTTAGAATTTAATATTTTATGAGAAAAATCCTTATTTTTTGCAAAAAAACCTGTGATTACTATTAATTTTTGACATAAAATGCATAAAAATGCTATTTTTTAAAGTTTTTTTTGGAAAGAGTTTCCCAAAAAATTCGTTTATTTAACATGTTTTTTTAACAAAAAGTCTCAAAATGTGTATTTTTTCATTGTATTTATATTGAAAATGTGTATTTTTTGTCATATGATTAATAATATTGGTTTTTTAGCGACAATTATTTGATGTGCATTGAAATATTAGTTAATAATACATAAACATATAGAAAATCCAAACTTTAAAATCTTGACCCTTTTTTTATTTTTTTAACTATGTGAAAAAATAACGATTTAATTACAAAAAACTAAAAATAAAAACAAGTACATAAATACTCTTAAAAATAAACATTTGAGGGAAGAAGAAGACATTAGAAAATTTATAGTGTCAAAAACAACCCTCTAAAAAAAACTAGGTGATTCTACATCACCACTTTTCAAAATCAACATTAAAAAAAATATATTCATAAGAAAATTTAAAGTGCCAAAATTATGCTCCAAAAAAAAGGGTGATTTTGCATCACCGCTTTTCAAAATTGGGTGCTTTTTTTTCTACCTCAAAAACAGGTACCTTTTTCTCGTTTGATCAGCAACTGTGTTATAAATCTTACCCAAAAAATCATATGTTTGTAGCATGGGATGTATATGGAGGTGAAATTGACCGGTTTGAAGGATTTCCATGTTTTATGCAGCTATAGAAAGTAATTATTGTTATTATGACTAATATAGCAGTTTTTGAAAGATGCATTTCAAAATTAAAATGGATAAAAAATGATGATAGATCAAGACTTTCTTTAAAAACATTGGATATGTTAATGTTTCTCTCTCTCAGTGCACCTCATGCTCTAAATGAGTTATATTGTATTTTTATTTATGATTAATCGAAAGAGATGAAAACTCGAAAACCTCTTCCACTATGAAAATAGATTGAAAGAACTAGTAAGCTTCAGTGTTTATTACCATCAATGTCTTACTCTATCGAGCACTTGAAAGAACCATTTTGGTAAGCGGAATTTTTTAGTTTTAAATCAGTTTAATTTTACTTTTTTTTTTATAATATATTTTAGGTTTCACTATGTTTTATCATCAACATATTGAATTTAGTCATTGCAAGATATCGCACAAGATATTTTAAGTTGGAGGACCACAATTGTCAAAGTTTTATAACTGAAAGAAGAAGCTACCTTGGATCAATTTTGCAGCCAAGTCCAGAGACATTTTTTTCAATTATTTGAGATGCACAATAGTTGGAAGTCTCAACCTTCCAAAAGAGCTTTAATAGAAAATAGAACAATGATTCGGTCAAATCTGAAGTTTATAAGCTAGAATTATATTGATACATCTTATATAAGCTAGAATCTATTTTAATTTTATAAATGAGACCTTTCATATAATTTTAATATAAGTATTTATGTTTTTTCATATTTTTTTGTATTTCAATTTCATTAAGATGTAGTGATTTCTATATGTTTTTTTTGTGTTCCTATTTTAAACTCATAAGAGAGACAAAATATTATGGGATGTGATTATATTTTAGAAATATTTTGGAGCTAAATAGGGCCCATTAGGGCTTGGGATAATCTGATGTTATATTCATATTGATTCCCCAAATTTGCCTCCACTTTTGGAGTCTCCTTGTATCCCCACCAGTGTTCGAGGTGCAATATATTTTGAAAGTGAATTAATAAGATCTTCCATGGATTAGCAACAACATGTGACCTGGGTTCTATTTCTTTTGACATGGCATATTTCACATTTCTATAAAATATGCTAGTGGGTATGAATTATGCCAAGGGTGAGGCCTACTCTATGGGTCTTCAATTGTACAATCTCTATGCCATGCTCAATAAGAGATCCAGTAAATGTGACATTGTTTTGCTTGCTCTAGACCTTAATTTTATGTTTGGTAAATAAAATCTGAGGAGAATATTTCTTCCCAAAGTAAAATCATAGGGTATATTCCATTCAACTACAAGAAAAATCAAGAATTTGACATCTATTATGAATGGTGAAGGTAGACATCTAAAACTTTCCCAAATCAATATCAACAAAGTTCTCTTATGTTACCTTTCAAAATGACACTTGATCCTATACAACATCATGCACTTGACTTCAAAATTCATGTTCAAAGTCTGCAAGGAAATGCTTGTAAAATTTAAATATTTATGTTGTTTTAAAGCATTATCTTTCACAAGTTCATGTCTTGGATGCTGAAAATGAGAAAAATTCTTTGGTATGAAACCAACTGGTGAATAATTTCTAGCAAAACGACCACTCCCAAGACATGATTTAGAACATATGTACCTATGAAGAGTATAAAGATATCCCTGATGCATTTTCAATGTTTGGATAGTGTTATTTTTGGAGAAAATGACTCCTTATTCTTAGAATGGCAATCTTCAATACGAGTAAATTCCAGAGAAAAGAGATCATCATGTCTTCTTAAAAAAAAGTCAATTTCCTTTTTCCTTTTGTTATGCTTCTCATAACTTTTATGGGAGTGTCTCAATATAGTTTGTTGATCAATATTATATCCACTCTAGGAGCCAAAATACTATCCAGGAGATAAAAATCCAAGAAAAGCAACATCTGGTGGACTTGAATGTGGAATATCCACCACTCCAAACAGAATTCTAATGAACAACTTAAGACCATCTTTCCCTTTCTAACGCACCAACACAGGGAGGTAGTTTCATGTAAGCACTTGAATCGACCACTAATTCTTGTTTAGCCCAAGACTAAAAATATGAAATTATGTGATTCAATGGAACTGAATAAGAAGAATGCATTGATAGTTGGTCTAATACCAATTTCCCTAACCCATTATTTGAGGCGTGACTAATAGAATATTCAATAGATACCTGAATTCTTTTTCCAGATATTGTTGATGAATCTTGAGATCCATCTATTCCTATTGAAAATATACCTTGGATGATCATGATAACAAAGAAGAAATTTTAACCAACAATCTTAGTTGACCACAATCTTCCAGGACTTGATTAACCTCAAAGCAATCCCTTTGTTCAATATATTGGTTCTAACTAATCCTTATTTTTGTGTATGGAATTTATTTTCGTATTTAAATCAAAAGTAGCTGCATTCAAATACTTTATAAGAAGATTTGTTGTAGAATACGTCTTTGAATTAATCTAAATTATCTCTCCACCAAAAAACACTAGAGCTCCTTTTATCTTGTCCAATAGAGAAAAATGTTGCATTCACGAGGTGTACAAACAAATCCATGTTCCCTTTACATGATGAAAGCTCTTCCCACATCATCGACTTGAAGCCAAAATTCCCAAATCCGTGAATGGAATAGCGAAGGGGGTGCTAGTACAAATAAAAACCCTGCACAGCCCCCACAACAAATGTCTAATTATGTTGCTCACCTTCCATCCTATTCCGTGGGCCCTAATTCTAACTTCCCTACATTTTCCAATCTCCTCTATCTAGGTGGTATCCATCAAAATTCTTATAATAATGTCTTCAAGACTTATGCTGGCATTGCCAATGACATATTTAAGCAATGCAATAGTCTATGGATTGTATATCTAACAATCTAAGCATTGTATATGTAATAGTCCTTTATTAACATAAAAATTGTTGGTTTTCTATTTCTGAAAATGAATGTAGAAATAATATAGTGTGGTCAAAATAAATGATTTTTTTAAAGCTTTTCATTATGGAAGGGTGGCATGATTATATGCCCTTCTAATTGAAATTAAGACATGACATTCAAATTTGATCATTGATTCGGACCTTTGGAATTTTCCATGATCTATTAAATCTGTAACTTTTTTTAATCTATGTCTAACTAGGGACTATAGTCAAAGTGCGTTGATTTGCAATATTTTTCCAAATTTTATTGCAATTTTAACCAAAGTTTGAGAAAATGCTTAATATTCCTATAATCCCATAAATTAAAAAATAATTTTCAATTTTTTTGGTAATCTTATTTCTAATTTTCGATTAGTTGAGTGAGCTCATGGGAGAAAATTCCCCTACTCGATGGTGGCTTATTTTTCTTATTTTTCAATGCCTGGAAAATAATTTTAAAATCATAAAAAATGATAATTTTGTGAGTGGTCATTCTACTTTTACATTCACAGTATTATGTCACTGCACTACCCAACGATGCTAGAACTGGCGGGTTTTTAAGTACTTTATGTAGAGAAAGGAGGTCAGGGAGTGAGGGGTCAGTGGCTAAACACTGAAATTATTATGCTACTACACTTCCAAACGGTATCATAACTGACTGGTTGCATGTCCTTACGTGGAAAAGGGGGGCTACGCGAATCTCCAATTCACTGAGCAAAGTGCGGAGGAATTTCATTATGTTGAATGTATAAAACCTTATGCACTCTGCACAGCTGAATTTTCACGGAAATGAGTGTGAAAATGTGGGTGTTGCCTCTGCACTCCATATCTTTGAATTGGGAACAAATTGTTTGACCACTCTTGGGCGTTGACTCTATCCATTTAATATGTTGATACCAAACTCCTTTAATGCATAGCTACCAAGTTCGTACTAGCCAAAAACATAGAGAAATTCGGTGATTCAGTTCAGTGCAACGAATAGTTCGTCTGATTCGAATTCGGTATGGTTCCTTCCGCTGGAGTGCCGACCTTCGTTGTTACAGTATTGCCTCCACCCTCAACCTGAACACATAAAAGAGACAGGAGTGTGGGCATATACCCACTCGTAGGATATTTTATTCTTCATGAATCTCTCAGGCACGAACCTTTAAGCATCCTCCAATGTCGTTGGGTTCCTTTCGATTGCCCAAAGATTCACCAAAAGGGAATTTTTTTGGGGAATTTCATAGCCCAACACATTTCAGGCTCCCACAGATGCAGAAGGGCAAGGGGTAACATCACCTAACTCGTTCACCATTGTTACAGATCCAAAATACTGCGTGGTCTTGTTTCAGGTTGCACGAAAATATATACATGTATTGAACGGGTATGGCATTGGAACCCTATTTATTACTTACCAGTCATCACAAGCCACTTGTCATCAATACGTGTCATGAAAAAACCTATCACGTATCGTTCATCACAATCTACCTTCTCGTTAGACAATTGCAAATAGACGTTCCAATTGATCTTCTCCTCCCTCCAGTAATTACAACATGAACACAGAAAGAGACAAGACTACAAACCTTTGTTGTTACAGTCTTACCTCGGCCCTCAACTTGAACACATAAAAGATACAGGAGTGGCCTTACAAATTACTAATCCACAACATTTAATTTTATGTTTTTATGACCACAATTAAAATGATATCATATCTAATTTGACAGGCGTAATTAATTAATCAGACTTGCAAGAAAAAATGCTCCGATGTTTGCGAGAATACAAATTTGGACATGCGCAGTTTGGTTGAAAAAAAATAAGATTGCTTACTCGTTTTAACTGGCTGGATTGATTCAATACATCCAACGGGCGGGTAAAACATGGATGGATTTAAGAGTACTTCTCGTAGCTTCTTTTGCTTTTCCAATTATGGATGGGATGCAACACAACATTGAATTGGCTGGATGATTGTTAATCGAGCAACCTTGTTGAAAGGGTTTCACACATTGCCAGGAAAGAAAGATATTCTTCACACTTTCCTTGCCTGGTTTTAGGAACAATTAGTTTTTATAATTTTTCTTATTCTATATGAGGATCCATTAGAAAATTCGGAGAACAACTAAAAACACCCTTAATTCTTATGAAAAAAATAGTAATTTCAATAATATTTTTTTTATAAAATAACAAATTGCAATAAAAAAAGATAATCCTTCCTTTAATAAAAATTATAAAATAATAAATAAGTTGCAAATTAAAAACTCCTATATAAAAAAATAAAAAACTATAACTTCTATAAGGATATAGCCATATTTGTAAATTTATAATGTCTATTTTTTTCTTACCTTCTATAATGTCGATTTTTTCGATGTATTATATTGGATAAAAAAATAAAAAACTATAACTTTTATAAGAATATAACCATGTTTGTAAGATGTATAATGTCGATTTTTTCTGTATTTGGAATCAGAATTGGAATTTGGTAACTATGATTTAATGTGCATTTTCATACTATTGTGATGGTGAACCTAGGTCGTCGTGGATAAGTATAGTTTTGTCCCATATAGTACATGGTTTACTAAAAAATTCATGTATGTTTTGTGATTAGGCGCATTTTCACAAATTGCTTAAAGATCTAGGCACATCTAAGCAGAACATGCAAATCACACATTGACTTCTATTCGTAACGTCCACTAGTTCATCAAAATTGGCCGACAAATTAAGTCTCTCTCTCTTATTATTGTTCAGATTTAGTCAATGAATAAAGTGACATGACAAATGTTCTTTACATCAGCGAGTCACAATATAAAAGAACGAGTAATATTGAAATTGAACCTTGGACGCATGCATATAGAACGTCCATGCATCGAATCCTTCAACAGTTCCACTAAATGATGCATATACAATGTAGACTGCATTAAACTTAAACTATTCTATGCTGATTTTTGAATTTGTAAATCTTACCTCGGTTTTGTACTTGGGATGGCGAGTGGTAGACCGCTACAAAATCTTATTAAATAATCAACAATTAGCCGCACTGAAGAATGATTTCCTTCAGGATTCTATGACTAAAACACAAAAAAAGTATATATAGTGGTGTCACTTGAAAAATTAAGCAGAAACATCTAACAGGAAATTAAGGAGCCGTGGAATTTTCGATATAATCACCTGGCATTTTAAGTTGTAATGAAAAGTTCTGGAATCTTCCCACGATCAGAAAATCTCATTCTTGTAGAGGCTATTTGGAGTTACACACATTAGAGATAATTATTTCATAGGCTATATTCTCATCAATAACTTTGGGTAGTATATGTTTGGATTTAAACAAATTTAAATATAGAGGTTGGCTTATACTGTTTAACTATACATATATTGCTTAACCACATTAATGAGGCTATAGCCTGGAAAATATGTATAGCTCTCAAGATACGTAAGTGCAAAAAAGTTATTTCTACAAGAGTACGGAGAGAAAACATTTCTCCAACTTACACATGTTCCTTAAAAAAATATATTGATGTTCTCTTGAGTGCAGGGAAGTTGATTATGAGAGTGTGCGGAAAAACACATTTCTTCAGGGAAGTTGATTATCAAAGTGCTGAAAACACATTTCTTCACACTCCCTCATAGTCAACTTCTTCGCACCTAGCTTCTCTAGACAATAAAATATTATCATTTGTGTCCAGACACTCTACCTTGCGTTTTCTTGTTATCTTTTCTAGGTGCCTCACTTATTCGCATTTCCATCGAACATCCACAATTCTTGTATCTTGGCCATTAAACAATGTTGGAATTTCTGATAATTCCAGAACGATACTGAGAGAATAATACTCTCCTTCTTAACACAGAGAATAAATGACAGAGATTGCAGAATAAAACTTTTCTTTCTATTTCATTAACAGAAATAAAAACTATTACAAATTTCTTCCTTAGTGGAGGGATTCACAAAACACTTGACTACTACAGACGCAGTGCTCTCAAAACAAATTTTTTTGTCTCTTAAACAAAATTCACAAACAGTGCTCTGATGGTCTTACTGTGTTTTCTCTTCCTGCGGGCTTTTTCACAATACACAGCAATATACTTACATTACAATACAATACGAGCTTTTTCACCTTTTTATATGTCGCAGTGTAAAAACATAAAAACAAATAAAAACGAAAAATACACTACGAAAACATAAACTTTAACCTAAATCTTTATGTGTGCGATATACGAGTAGAGCCCACTTCACAATCGGAAATCGGCGATTGGCGGAACAAAAAAAGGTGTAGCGGAATGAACTTGTGATTTGTGATTCGGCAATGTTGTGATTAGCAGTGTTGCAATTGCGATGTGCAATGGTGCAACAATCACAATCGGCGAAAAACATTTCAGATGGCGGAACATGCCTTGCTCCTTTGCGATTTGCGATTGCGATTGTGATGGCACCACATCGCAATTCTATACATCAACAAGACACTTGCAAGAAAAACTTGTGATTGCGATTAAGCGCTGATGGTGGGGACCACCATCATGTGCCTTTTCAAAACTTAAAAGGACTTTTCCGTTTAAACGAAATTTCTTCATATTTGGTTGTTGAGGGCTTAAAAGCCCGATAAGACTATTTTAAATGAAACTCTGTTGTTGCGTGGTCTTAACCAAAAAAGTCTTCATTCCTTCTACACATTCGGCTACGCCCATCAAACATTAACTTCGCCTCTGCAATGGTGGCTGCTGCCCATCAACATTAATTCCATCCTTACTGTTTTCTCCATTCATCTTGAATGCACTTTGTTGTGCACGCAAGCTCTCTGCCCCTTTGTACTCTGTTTCTACCTGCCCAGGGCACGCAGGTGACTTTAATATTTCAACACTCCCCCTTAAAGTCAGTTGTTGGGTTATCAGTCATACCCAAGAATTTTCTTAAGTAATCAAAACTCTTTTGCCCCAATGGCTTTGTTAAAATATCTGCATATTGCTCCTCTGTTCTACAATATTGTAAAACAATTTCTCCATTGTTCACCAATTCTCTGATGTAGTGAAAATTTGCATCTATGTGCTTCGTTCTCTTGTGAAACATAGAATTCTTTGATAATCCAATAGCTGAGCTATTGTCACAATATATCACTGTGCCCTTTACCTATTCTTGACACAAATTCCTCAACATTCTTCTCATCCATACTACTTGACATGTTGCTGCTATAGCTGCCACATATTCTGCCTCTGCTGTAGATAATGCTACAATAGATTGTTTCTTAGAAGCCCATGAAATGGCTCCTGCACCCATATGAAAAACATAACCGAAAGTGCTTTTTCGATCATCTACACTTCCAGCCCAATCACTGTCAGTGTATCCAATTAACTCAAAATTTTCTGAAGTAGTATATAAAATACCATACCTTTTAGTTCCTTTAACATACCCCAGAATTATCTTCGCTGCCTGCCAATGTGCTTCTTTTGGCCTTTCCATAAACCTGGAGATCAAACTAACAGCATGCATAATATCCGGCCTAGTTGTAGCCAAATACATGAGGCTGCCAACTATGCTTTTATACAAACTTGGATCAAAATCCTTGCTGCTGTCATCTTTACTCAACTTCAATCCCATTACTGTGGGAGTAATTGCAGCTTTGCACTCCTGCATATTAAATCTTTCCAATACTTCATTAACATATTTTTCTTGTGAGATAAAAATCCCATTTTCATTTTGTTCTACTTCTATTCCTAAGAAGTATCTCAACAATCCCATGTCAGTCATTTCAAAATCTTTTTTCATGACTGTTTTAAAATTTTCACTGAGGTAATCATCATTACCTGTGAATATTACATCATCAACATATAACACAACAATGAGCATCTTACCATCCTTTTCTTTGATGTATAATGCGGGTTCTCCATCACATTTCTCAAACCCATTTTCCAGTAGATAGGAATCTATCCTACTGTACCATGCTCTTGGTGCTTGCTTCAGCCCATAAAGAGCTTTCTTCAATATTCACACTTTGTGTTCTTGGCCCTTTTCTCATAGCCGAGAGGTTGTTCAACATATACCTCTTCCATTAACACTCCATTTAAAAATGCAGATTTTACATCCATTTGGTATACTTTCCATTTGTTTTGTGCTGCTATGGACAACACTGCTCTTACTGTCTCCATTCTTGCAACTGGTGCAAAGGTTTCCTCGTAGTCTCTTCCATGTTGCTGCTTATATCCCTTGACAACAAGTCTGGCCTTGTGTCTTTCTATCTTACCTTCAGCATTACTTTTGGTCTTATAGACCCATTTAACTCCAATGACTTCTTTACCTTCAGGGAGATCAACCAAATCCTATGTTTTGTTCTTCTCTATGGCATTAATTTCTTCATCCATAGCCTCTATCCATTTTCTATCTTTTATGGCATCTTCAAAATGAATAGGATCATCAACATGACAATACAAAGAAAATAAGGATTTCATACCTTCATTTTCCGCTTCCTGCTCATAAATCTCATTTATACTTCTGAACTTTGTTCCTCTTTCATTTGGTGTACTTGTGCTTGAAGAAGCACTCAATTCTGCTCCATGTGGCGTGCTTGGAGAAGCACTTTTGTTTCTTCTCAAGGGTGTTCTACCTCCTGCTTGAGGTGTCCCTTGTTGTCCTTGTGTTGGTGTAGGTTGTGCTACCGATGAGGTGTTATTTTCAACCATATCTTCCTCATCTTCATCATGAGACAAGTAGCTTTTAACATTGACTGTTTTCTCTATGCGTCCATCCCATGCTTCCTCTTCAATGAACTGAACATCTCTGCTTATCACAAACTTCCTTGAGGATGGGTTATACAATCTATATCCTTTGGAATCTTCACAATATCCAAGGAAGATTCACTTCTCTCCTTTACTATCCAACTTCTTCCTTAACTTATCTGGAATGTGTGCATAAGCCACACATCCAAAAACTCTCATGTGGGTGACTTCTTGTTTTCTGCCACTCTACGCTTCTTCTGGAACTTTATTCATTACAGCTTTTGTAGGGCATCTATTCAAAATATACACAGTACAATTTGTTGCTTCTGCCGAGTACTCATTTGGAAAGTATTTTGCCTTCAGCATACTTCTTACCATTTCCATTATGGTTTGATTCTTCCTTTCGGCAACTCCATTTTGTTGCGGTGTATACCTTGTAGTAAACTGTTTGTGTATGCCGTTCTCTCTGCAAAAACGCAGAAATTCTTTTGAGATGTATTCACCTCCTCTATCAGTTCTAAGAACTTTGATATGCTGCCCGCTCTGTTTCTCTACTAGAGCTTTAAAGTGGCAAAATTTCTCAAAGACTTGACTTTTATATTTCAAGAAATAGACCCACACTTTCCTTGTGAAATCATCTATGAAGGTCAGCATGTAATTGCTGCCTGAAACTGACGCTGTTTGCATCGGCCCACATAAATCTGAATGAATAATCTCTAAGGGTGCTTTCGCTCTTATGCTTTTCCCTGATGGAAATTTTTCTCTATGTTGTTTTCCCAAGATACAACCTTCACATAGGCTATCTGATTTCTCAATCAATGGTAGACCGCTTACCATTCCTTTTCTGTGCAACAAATTCAAACCTCTGAAATTGAGATGTCCAAATCTCAAGTGCCATAACCAGTTCTCATATTTCTCTTCTTTCTGAAAGACCTTGAGTTACAGCTGCTACACTCTTTCCTTTTCCCTTCAAGTCAGTGTTGAGCTTGAGCAGAAACATTCTATTGCTGGTCATTTGTATTTCAGCAATAATTTTCTTGCTTGAAGGTATATCCATTATTGTGCACACATCATTCTTAAACAATACTTTGTAACCTTTGTTTATGAGCTGCCCAATACTCAAAATATTACACTTCAAACCAGGAACATAGTACACATCTGGCACAAATTTTTGCTCACCATTTCTTGCATGAATACTAACTTTTCCTTTTCCCTTGATAGATATCTTAGTATCAGTTCCTGTGGTTACTTCTGATTTAACTTCTTCATCAAGATTGGCAAACATTGCTATGTTTCCAGTCATGTGATTACTACAGCCTGAATCTAAGAACCACACATCATCTTGTCTATATTGTGCTACATTACATGTTAACAGCACATTCTTTGGGTTCTTTTCTTCTTTTGCTACATTAGCATTCTACCTATTATTCATGTCATTTTGCTTCTTTCTACATTCATTGGCATAGTGCCCATATTTCTTGCAATAATGACATTGGACATTGGATTTGTCATACCTTTCTCCATGCGCATGTTGGTGTCCACCTTGCTGGCTGTTGCATTGGCTATGGCTGTGATTCTGACTGTTGCTCCTTCCATGTGAATGTGAAGGGTTGTTCCTTCCTCCTTTGTTTTGGCTTTTGCCTCTTCCTCTTCCTCTGCCTTGACCTCTTCCTCTTCCAAAAGGCATTTAGGTCTTGAAGGCATGCTCTAAAGATGTATTTACTATTCTTTCCCATATCTATTCATAAGTCATGAACGAGGCATGAAGTTCATCTACCGTGAACTTTGAGAGATCCTTAGTCTCTTCTATAGTGGTAACTATAACATCAAACAGTGAGGGTAGACTCCTCAATAGTTTCTCCACAATCCTTCTTTCTTCAAGATTTTCTCCATGGGACCTTATCTGTGTGACCATCCCAATCACATGTGTGAATAATGAGTCTATGTTATCAGACTCTTTCATACAAAGAGTTTCAAAATCTCTCCTCAGCAATTGTAGTTTTGCTTTCTTCACTTTCTCCATACCTTGATACGCTATCTTAAGATTTTCCCATGCATCCTTGAATCTCTTAGCTGCTGCTATCCTTGGAAACACACTCTCATTTTCTAATTGATACAAATAGAAGAGGGCCTTAGAGTCCTTCTTTCTATTTTTCTTCAATATATCCTTCTCTGCTTGAGTTAAGGCATTAAAAGCCTGCTCATCAGCTAGTTCATCAAAACCATCTTCTACAAAATCCCATAAGTCTTGTGAGGAAAACAAGGCTCTCATGGTAATATCCCAATAATCATAGTTCTTTCCATTAAATTGTGGAAGCTGAGCATTTCCAATACTCATACCAGTGCTTGGTCCAGCCATTGCTTATAAACTGAACTCTGAACTAAACTTGACTATGTTTTTCAAACAAATTGTCTTTCCTTCTTTCAAAAGACAAACTTTGTCTCTGAGGACTACTCTTTTAAAAAAAACAACAACTCTGTTTTTTTTTAGAAATACCTGGACTTTAATCTTCTGCTAAGCTTTCACGTTGTTGGAGAACTGCTGCAACAAATCTTCTTCTTCCTTCAGCTTCTTTGACACCTTCAAAGAGCCTGAACTAGCTTTGATACCATGTTGGAATTTATGATAATTCCAGAACAATACTGAGAGAATAATACTCTCCTTCTTAACAAAGAGATTAAATGACAGAGATTGCAGAATAAAAATTTTCTTTCTATTTCATTAACAGAACTAAAAACTATTACAAATTTCTTCCTCAGTGGAGGGATTCACAAAACACTTGACTGCTACAGATGTAGTGCTCTCAAAACAAATATCTCTGTCTCTCAAACAAAATGCACAAACAATGCTCTAATGGTCTTACTGTGTTTTCTTTGCCTGCGGGCTTTTTAACAATACACAGCAAAATACTTACATTACAATACAATACGGGCTTTTTCACCTTTTTATATGCCGCAGTGTAAAAACATAAAAACAAATAAAAATGAAAAATACACTATGAAAACATAAACTTTAACCTAAATATTTATGTGCGTGATGTACGAGTGGAGCCCACTTCACAATCAGAAATCGGTGATTGGCGGAACAAAAAAAGGTGTAGTGGAATGAACTTGCAATTTGCGATTCGGCGATGTTGCGATTAGTAGTGTTGTGATTGCGATGTGCGATGGCGCGACAATCGCAATCAGACATCGCACATCGCAATCGAAGGAAAACATTTCGGATGGCGGAACATGCATTGCTCCTTTGCGATTTGCAATTGCGATTGTGGTGGGACCACATCGCATCGCATCGCAATTCTTTACATCAACAAGACACTTGCAAGAAAAACTTGCATTGCGATCAAGCACTGATGGTGGGGACCACCATCACGTGCCTTTTCAAAACTTAAAAGGAATTTGTCGTTTAAACGAAATTTCTTCATATTTGGTTGTTGAGGGCTTAAAAGCCCAATAAGACTATTTTAAATGAAACTCTGTTGTTGCATGGTCTTAAGCACGAAATTCTTCATTCCTTCCGCAAATTCGGCTACGTCCATCAAACATTAACTTCTCCTCTGCAATGGTGGTTGCTTCCCATCAACATTAATTCCATCCTTACTGTTTTCTCCATTCTTCTTGAATGCACTGTGCTATGCATGCAAGCTCTCTTCCCCTTTGTACTCTGTTTCTACCTGCTCAGGGCACGCAAGTGACTTTAATATTTCAACAAACAAAGCATTGATGCTCTAAAACCCACTAAAACTAAAATGAAGAGAAAACCTTTGAAGAAGGAGAAACCCCACCCTGTGTCGAAGCGGAAGCTAGATATCTACAAGTTGTTCGACATAAGTTGTAATGTAGTTGAAGTTCCAAATAATTTTCGTTATTTCATATTTGAAATCTTTGTGAAAATTACTGATATTATTTAGAATAATTGGCATCCATATTCAAACATGTAATTTACTTGATGTTATATGATACATCTCTTAGGCACATCAACAACAACACATTATTGATTTAAATTTTACAATCTTTTTTCTTCAAATCGATGTTCTTTGGCCACTAAGATTTGAACCATTTGCATAGTGACACTCCGTCTCAAACACTAGACCAAGGTACGAGGGACTATTCTTGAATCACATTTGAACTAGTTTGAGTCAGTTTCAACTATTTTGAAAATATAACAGAGTGAAATTCTACATCTGTTTTTTCTTCTTATAAATCAGAATTCATGAGTAAATAATTTCTTTGTGATTCCTCAAAATCATCCATAATTCTCTAGGTGGGTAGCTAGAAATTTATAATACAAGATGTTTGGCCAACAAATTACGGCTTTTTCACAAAACTTAAAATATCAATATTATTTCTAACAAATAGAATGGTGGATATAAAGACATGAATTGTGTTAGTGATGATAGCTCGACTGTTGTTGCAATGGATCTTATCGACTTCCAGTAGGAAGGGAGCGACTACATAGCTATTTCGTTGGGTGAATGAGGAATTGCGATCTATCTAAGATTAAATTTCTTAGACGAATGAGGAAGTGGCCTTGGGGTAGCAGAACCACATAAAAAAAGGGGATGGTGAATGGTTTCACATTGCTTATGGCGTTATTCTTGGTTTGAGTCCAAGCGTCCTTGTATGTCTTCCAATATGCAATCAAACAAGGGGTGCATCATAAATAACAGAATGTCCATGGCTTGTATTTAAGGCCCTATAGTAATCTATGCTAAATAATAATTTATATTAGGATTCGATGATCATTGGCCTGCATCAAATGCAAACTAAGGTGTAATAATATACAACCAAACCGAGGGGATAATATTAAGAACATTGGTAGTGCCACCAAGTCTGATGTTAATCCATGTGGTAGTGTTTTTATTTTGATAATTTTTCATTGGCTAGAGAAACTTAGATTTTTCTCTACTAAAATTATCTTCAAGTTGAGCTTCCATCTTTTATTCTCCTCCTAGCTTCCATCGTTTATTTGTTTCCTACCTAGGAGGATTATTTCCATACCCAGAGGCATGAAGATGACTAGTTGGGCTATAATTTTTCACTCATCTGAGGCAGAGAGTGAAATAACATTTTCTCCTAAAGTTTAGGCCATTTGTTAGATACCCTTTCCTTATAATGAAAAGTATATCCAATATTACTTTGGTAAGATTAATTTATTGCGACATTTGTCCCTAACTTCACTCATATAACTAAACCCACATCATATATGCTTATGAAGTGAATAATGCAGCTTCAACCAGTCAATCCATTGGTTCTTATGGTGAAGCTGCTTTTCAAACAACCAAAAGGGGCGATGGGTTTTTAACTGAATCAATAAGAACCAATTCTCATTATGCGGAGGTCCTTTTGCTGAAGTTCATTGTTTGGAGGACCTTCACACAATGAACTTCCACATAATAGACTTCCTCAGTAATGGAAATGCCCTCGAATAAAATTGTCAACTTTGGTCCCATCAACACCTGTGGTATTGCAATATCATAAGGGACACCTTGTCACTAGACCTAGTAGCAACAACGTCTATAGTCTCTGGTATGGTGGGTTCATTCCATCCTAAAAGTATAGACTTTATTACAAATAACTAATCACAATCCACAAACCAAACGTTAGGTAGCATTCACACTTCCTTGCATAGGCTAGTAAATTGATTGTAATAAAGGTTATGTATACTTCTCATTATGTATTTTTAAAGGCATATTTGTATAAAATTTTTGTTTATTCTTCACTTGGAAGGACATGTTATCTCTTTAATAATCAACAAAGAGTTGTCCTCCATGCAAACTTGGTAGATTCCCACATGCCCGAGAGATGAAATTTCCCATTATTGATTATGTATACATTGTAGCTTGCATCAGAGTATGCATCCTTCCAAAATATGTCAACCCAGGATGTGACTCCCACCAGATATTTGACGATTCATTAGAATTAGTCACCGGAATTGCATCCTGAAAACTGCACGAAGGGCCATGTGAAACCTCTCCACGTAGACATCAAGCATCATGATGACAATATAAATTTCCTTTATGTGGGAAAATTATGGGCAACGACATTTCTTAAAAAAAATGTTATGTCTTATGTCGATCTTATTTCCATGAGAGCACAATGCATGTGATGCTTGGCCCCCAATATTAACAACCTGTGAAAAGGTTCATTGGGATGAATCCTTATAATATTGTGTGGTTTCCCACCAGCTGCTCATAGATGTTTGGGTCAGAACGTTTTCTCTAACCAAAGGAAAAAATCCAGTGGGAATTAGAGTGTGCGAATGAAGCATGTGCAAAGGTGGTTGTGTGGAGGAAGCATGTGTGAAGGTGGTTGTGCAAAGATAGAATGTGCAGAGGAGGTTGTGTGGAGGAATCATATGTGGAGGTAAGGAAAGAATCCAGTGACAATAAACATGTTTGGATTTGGCGTGTTCAGAGGAAGTGTGTGTGGAGGTTGTTGTGCAGAGGTAACGTGTGTGGAAGTGGTTGTGTAGAGGAAGCATATGTAGAGGAAGTGTGTGTGAATGTGACATCTCCATGCTATGGTCGCCTTCAAGACCACCGTGGGCGTTGTGCAGCACTGCCAATATTTTGTTGCAAGTTACACAAATACATTTACTTGGACTACGCCTACTCTTATACACTTAACACCTAGTAAATTTTTCAATTTCAATCGTACTTATTCAATTACTTCATAAACATTAAATATCACAATTTCAATATAAGTGGTGGAAATAAAAATTCAACAGGCATAAGAATGTGCGATAGGATAGGGAAAATCCCAAATAAACCCTCACCCATTTCTTTTATTAATTCAAATATGTTACACCTACTTACAATGGGCCAGCCATGGCTAAGCCTGTGCACTACCCAAATTTACAGAGTTAAAAAGTCTGGTAGTCATTGGCCCAACCCAATGCACTTTCCAAGAATACAAAGTTCCACATCCAAGGCATGCCCCACCTAAAGGTCAACACATTTCCCAGAAGAAACCCAAAAACCGGTGCCTGAAACAACCAAAAAAACCAACTCTACGACGTGCCCAGAAATTTGGTTCACTTTGGAAAACCTGCCTCTTTTGTGACCTGGTCATTTGTTTTGTTTCCCATCTTGAGTCGTGTTCCCTTTGTTTCTATGCATCTGTGTGACATTTGTGTGACCTTAATTTTTCATGTGTTTGTTCATGCCACTGTTCCAAGTCGTGTGAATATTTACTTATACCCCTTTGAATTCCCTCTAATCATTCTAATCGAAGTGTCATTTCATTCAGGTTGACCTGCCATTTTGTCACACGGGCACCCCTACCATGCAGGCCAACTCATTTTTTGGTTATGCAGGTGTGCCTCCATCATACAGACATGCCCAACACATGGATATTTTTACTCACACTAAACGTTCACCCATTGGTTCCTTCGTTCACATGCCTTTTCTTTGCCTCACACTTCATCCACACACAATGCCAACTGACGTGATAATTTTGGTTGTGTCACCCCTTTCACATGCCATTCATTCCACATGTTCAAATCTTGCCTTTTCCGCTTGTCATGTCGCCCATGTTTTTCCATCATTGCGTCATGCAAGTTGCCTATGGGTACATACGCGCCCCACCTTCATGTGGGTACGCCTAGGGTGCACGCCCTTGTCATGCACATGACACCCCTCGAGTCCACTTCCTTACATTTTATTTGGTTCCCCATCATGTCGTCCAACGTGTCACCTATTTTGTCGCCCAATCGTGCTCACCACGTTTATTCATTAGCGCTCGAGCGTTGTGCCTTCGTGCCGATGCGCTGAGGGAAATTGCATCCATGTTGTGCACACAATGCCCCCATGGTCCAACTTCATTTCATACTTTGGTTTTTCACTACTACAAGTGGGCATGGGAGGTCATTGGTGCCTGCTTGGCCTTGGTTCCAACTGGGGGCGTTGACATCCTCCCATAATCCAAAATGGTTGTTATCCTCGACAAAAAATCTACTTGGATACCTTCATCACCAAGACTAAATTGTCGCAAAGTGATACCTACTCCAATGTTTATTTCCCCTAATGCATGACCTCCTTGCCCTCTTCATATGAACCTTCATAAAGGATCAAGTCTTCAGGTGGGAAAGATTCCTTAATCTCACAGTCATCAGCCAAAACATGTCGCAATCCTCCACACTACCCCAACTGAGATAATGTTTCCCCCTCCAACTTGGTTAAAATACATTAACTACAATTTATATCTTTCCAACCCACCCCATATCATCATGTGAACTTATACTTCCATACTCCAACTCAACTAAAACACATATCAATCCACTGCATGCACGCATGACTTGAACTAGTTGCGTGATTATTCGAACTATCACATCCAACCCATGAGAATGTGCCTCCTCCTTCCTTCATCGATCGTTTCTCCAACACTTCATCACATATTCAACTTCTATCAAGAACTCATCCCATCCTCATGCATTAGTCCTTTAACCAACCATCATGCCATATCCAGGACCATGAAGAAAAATCCATCTCATCTATGATATGTTTCTCATCATCATTGTCAAAGGGGAATTATCTACTTACCTCATCATCTTTTCCATGTGTTTCCCTTGGTCATATATTTTCATGGCCCCACGCTATGGTTACCTTGAAGACTACCCTGGGTTTCCATGCAACATCGGTGATATTTCATCGTAGTTATACAACTACTCTAACCTGGAATATGCCTAACTTCATTTCACTTCAAAATTTAGTCAAATTTCCAATTCAAGTTCAATTTGTTCTATTATCTCTTACAAAAAGTATAACTTTGTGATATCGTAGAACAACATAAGTAGCAGAAATAAATATAAGTGTTATCACAAATACAAAAATGAACAAGAGTATGAAACGGGAGGGGAAACTCCCAAAATAAATTTCCACTTTGCTTCTTTTATTAACTTCAAAGTATTTTACAACAATATTACAAAGGACTAGCCATGCCCAAAACTAATGTGTTGCCCAAGCTTTACAAAATAGTGTGGCAGTCGTTGGCCCAAACCAACGCACTTGCCAAAAACATCAAGTTTTGTAACCCAGGGCATGCCCAACCCAAAGTTAGCACCTTGCCAATGAAGACCTCAAACTTAGTGCCACAAACAACTCAGAAACCCAACTCTCGACTCCTACAAAAAATAGGCTCACTTGGATGAGCCTCATCTATTTCTGTGATATTTCTCCATTGTGATCTTTGTTTCTGCGATGTGTGCCCCTTCCTTAAAGCAGTTGTTGTCCTCAACAACAAGTCCACTTAGCAAACTCCATCTCCAAGTCCAATTTTTTCAAAGTGCCACAAAATCCAATGTCAATCATCCTTATTACATGAATTCCTTTCCTTGTTCATATGAACCTTCAAAAAGGCTCAATTCTTCATGCAAGTAAGGCTCCTTCATCTCATGGTCATTGGCCACAATTCATCGCAATCCTCCACACTACCCAAACTCATGGAAGGATGCTCCCTCCAACTCAGTTGTGTGATTTTGTCACAACTCATATCATGCCAATCCACCACATATCGTCACCATATGAAATTTTTATTCCATACTCCAACATATCTCAGTGAACTTCTAGCCCCCATGACTCGAACTAGTTGGGTTTTTAATCCAACCATCACATAAAACCCATTAGAATGAACCTCCTCACGCCTTCTTGATTTGTTTCTTCAACACTTTGTCACATCGTCAACTTCAATCAATAAATCTTCCCATCTTTCCTTCAAATAGTCATTGTGTTATATCCAGGTCCATGAAGAAAACTTCATCTCATCTCTGATATGTTTAACACCATCATTGTCAAAGGGGAAAGTCTCCACTTGCCTCATCGTCTCTTCCATGTGCCGCTCATGGTCATATACCGAAAAAATCTATGTCCATTATAAATGGCTAAGTCCCATGCCTAAATGCTCCCTCCAAGGCACCCTCATCAATACAACTCCATCAAACTCCAAGGTGTCCCATTCCTATCATATCCATCAAATAATTCCTCATGAACACACCCCATACTGTGCCCAAGGTATGCGCCCCATATCACATCAAAGTCAAGTTCAAAACTGACCTCAGTACCTCAACGAACTAGATAATCCAAGGCCACCATCACAGAAGTCTTCATTGGTTTCCGCTCTCTTCAAGTCATCATAGGCTCCTTTGAATCATCTCCATCCAACACTTTAGGCAAGCACACTTGTCTCAGTCACAAGTCCCATTGCAATTTTCCTCTACCCTCTTCATCGCATGAACAGTGTCATAGGTTTCCCATATCTTCATTCCAAACATACCATGGCCTTGTTATTTGAATGTGCCCAACAACCCAATTGGTCCATCTGTAAAATATCTTCATATTACACGAACATGCCCATTCTGCATGACATCCTTGTTTTGCACTTCTGCTTGATGTCCATATGCAACATTCTTTGCTAGCACCTTGTTTGATGCCCCTGCATGAAGTCTGCCATGCATCTCCCTTCAACTTGATGCACATAACTCCACTTTCCCAACTCGTCCACTGTAGTAGGACCATCGAAACTTCAACCATTGCATCCTTTTCTTCAGTTAGGTTAGCGCCCTCGGTTTCCCTACCACTACCCTCATATCACCATCACAGGTCCCTTACTTCATCGAAGTATCCCCCACTAAAGGTTCACAAAAAAGTTCTGCTTGTCTCAAATGAGACTCCAATGATGAATTCCACCAAATTATGCATCATGTCATCTTTCTCTACAATGTTCCCTTCCTTATTCTTTCCATGAGTCATGTTGAGCACTTAGTGAAACCTTCATTCAGCTAAGCATGACTCACTCATCACATAAGTTCGTCACGTTCCACCCTTGTCTCAGGAATTCACACCTTCTTATCTAAGGTCAATAACCACCCAAATAAGTTTTGCAAAATCCAAAATCATTCATCACATTACTAACTACAAACATACCTCGACCTTCCAAGTGAAAGTCATCCATCGCACGTTCCTCCTAATCAACACAAGGGGAACCATGATATGACTCAAATCAATAGCTTCCTTTCATGTGTGCAATATGCATGAATATAGTTCAACTTTGGCAAGATTCATCTCACCAAGTCCTTCATATTTCGTTGGAAAACCTACAACACTTGTATATTCATGCTTGTCCCTATGGCCAACTTCTTCCTTATTTGGCTATGACATGCTCAAATCTGGTTCAGCTATGGTAGGCATCGTCCCACCAAACTCTTCCTATTTTTTCTGCATGTTCACAACACATACATCGCACTTGACCATCAGACCACCTTCCTCTTCATACATCACAAATTATTCTTACACATCATGGCAAACAACTTAAATCTGTCTAACCACCCAACCAAGTCAAAGAAGCTCCCTTCTAAAATTATCTTCCAAAAATTCAAGTTATTCTCGTAATCGTGGCCTCTTCTCATGGCCCTAAGTTGGAACCAAGGCCAATGGGTGCCAATGATGACCCACGACCACTTGGAGTGTCAAAAAACTGAAATGAGGAATCAAGTTGGTAGAGCGATGTGGGGCAAGTATAAAAAGGCAGGGAACCCCACCCATGTGATAAGGAAGCAACTTGGTGAAAGATGGTTGCATGGGTTGTGCACCCTGGGCACACCTGTATAATGACGGGTCATAAGGCACCCAACACAAGGAAAATTTGGTGTATTATTAAAGAGATTTGGAATGACCTGTGGGAAGTCACGTTGATCACACAACAAGGAGGACAGATGCCCTTGATGTGCCTGCACAAAGGCAGGGAGCCTGGGTGCTGGCGGGCTAGTTTTATTAGTAAGCGCACAAGGTTATAGGTGGGTGAAATATGTTGTTCATGGTGGCGACAGGTGCACGCTAGCATGATGGTGGGGCATCATGCGAATAGTGTTGGGAGACGTGTGTCATGCATGTCAAGAATCCAAGATGAAGGGGCTCTGCACGGTGAAGAAGTGTTGGCTACATGAGTTGGTAGGGTGTGGGCCATGGCATGGGTGCCCCAACTCCACCACAAAAATGAAAATAAGGGTAATCTCAATATCATGAAGGGGCATGACTTCACCAACAAAAGGGCTTCCGGAAATGTTACGATAAGTTGACCCAAGGGCGTGCCTACTTGGTAGGGGACGCACACACAAGATGTAAGGTTAGCTTGAAGATGTAAATGGGCATCGATTGGAATTAATGAATGACCTAAGACTCATATAAAAGAAGAAAAGGCATGATGGAACAAGGCATCAATGAACATAGATGTAATATTGCAGAATACCTTCTAGGGCGAAGTCTACAATATGACAAATTTTTCTGAAGTAGTGAATGGGAAAAGGTAGATGTTGTGTGCGGAGCCTAATTATCTTGTTTATTTTGTATCACAGTGTTGGACCCCTATACCTTAATGGGGAGGCAACGCTGCCTGGGGGGTCCAGGGGGTGGCGGCTGCGACTTTATGGAGCCCCCCCCTAGTGGGGGGTTTCGGGGGCAGCACCCTCGAAGCTAAGAAAAGATGTAAAATTGCCTTGTAAAATTATAGTAATTTATAGTCAATATGGGCCGTTCATTAGGTGGATGATCTGATGGTAGAAGTTATTTTTAGTTTAGGGTTTTTTTCCCTAGAAGGCAACCCCTCTCTTTGTATGAGGGTATTGGATTGCGGCTGTGAAATTGTATGAGTATTCTCAGAGCGAGAAATAGATAGGGAGACTGTGAGAGAGAATTGAGGATCTTACAACAGATCTACTATAGGTTGTGTCTATTTATTTTGCTGGATAATAGAAAGGAATGACTGGCTGTTCGGGGTGGACGTAGCCCAAACTGGGTGAACTACATATATATATGTCTCTCTGGTTTTATGTGTTTTGTGTGCTTGTGTTTTTCACATTTTTATGTGTTGCATTTCTTTGTAATATATAATTTTCTAACAACTGGTATCAGAGCCGAAGGTCTATTTGGTTTATAAACTCGCAGGAAAGAAGGGTTCCTGGTTCGAGTGGGAGCAATGGCGGAAGATGGTAACTTTAGGGTTGAGAAATTTAACGGCCAAAACTTCCTATTGTGGAAGATGCAAATGGAATATTATCTGTATCAGAAATATTTTTACCTACCATTTAGTGGAAAAATAAAGAAGTTGATGGCTATGACAGACGCAAAATGGAAGATTCTTGATGGAAAGGCACTTGGAACAATACAGTTGTGCCTCATGGAATTGGTAGCCTTCAATATTTCGAAGGAAACAACAACAGAGGGTTTGATTAAGGCATTGGAAAAACTATATGAAAAACACTCGGCCTCAAACAAGGTATTTCTCATGAAACGTTTATTTAATATGAAGATGTCGGAAGGTGGATCTGTTGCAGACCATTTAAATGATTTTAATACAGTTACCAGTCAGTTTAGTTATGGCCATTAGTAACTCTGTCTTTGGATCTAGTACTTTAAATTTTGATGATGTTGTCGATGCTATCCTTGTTACACAGTAATTTGTCACCGTCCTTGCGATCCCCGTCCCGCACATTGGAGGGCTCATTCCGTGACCTATGAGAAGTGACATGACTTGAATACACTTTCATGGCATTCCCCTAAACATGTACTCTCATTTCCCTGAAGACAACTCCTTGTGAAAAACCCTAAAAACACCCCTTTTTGCATTGGCGCGGGTAGCCAGTTCATTACCCACGCCAATGGGGGAAATCCTTCAAATAGGGCGCACCAATTGGTGCTCTGTCCTAGAGTCGCACTTGCGCCAGCCATTTTAAGGAGTGTTTTTCAAAAATAAATGGCGGAAGTTTCGTCCTAACTGATCCAGGAACTGGTATCTAATTTGAGTTGGGAGGTTTGGCTCCGGATCTCCATGTAGAGGAAGTGGTTTTCCAACTCTCATGGAAGCTTCCTTGAGGATAGGGCTAATCCCATGATTATAGGGATCCAAACTCCCCTTCCTCCATCTATAAAAGCTTTCTCATCTCATTTGCAAGCTAGTCTCCAAGTTCCCAAGAGCCTAATGTTGCAAGAGCTTTGATCCATTCCCTAAAGGCCAAATCCAAGCAAGGAGATCATTTTCGACACATCCGGAGAGAGAGGCTTGTCCCATCCTTGATAGGCTTTATCGAGACACGTTCTACTGACGACCCTCCGAAGGAGAATTCAGCGTTAGAGCTATGGTTGTATTCTTCTTTTGATGAATTAATGATAAGCGACTATTGGTTATGGTTCCACTCTTGTTCTTGATGATGATCATCAGTTATGTCTTCTCTGACTGACATATAGTTGTATGTAATGGATTTTACGCTTGCGTTTGTTTTGTTTCTTGTGTGTGCAGGTGTCTGATCACGGAGATCATGAGGATTGTGATCTGCCGAAGCTAAGGAACGGGAGCGCTACTTTCTCTACGAGCGACAGCGTTGGATTCCAGGTAAGCCTTCATCGCTAGTTGGTTTATTTGAAATTAGGAACCTGTACTATAATGTGTGACGATTGTTGCTAGACCCGGTCTGGGCTAGTAGGGATTTCCTCTGTCCGCAGAGGGGATTTACCTCCACAACAATCCTTAGCGAGGAAATGCGACCGAAAAGCTCCAGTGAGACATCGGGTAATTCTTTGAGTGCAGAGTCTAGGGGAAGAAGAATGGAAAGAGGAAGGAGCTCAGGATATCACACTAAATCAAGGAAAGGCAGATCAAAGTCCAAATTAGAGATAGTGTGCTGGAAATGCGGAAAGAAAGGACACCTAATGAAAGACTGTAGATCTCTGAAGGGAAAAGAAGGAGATGCACAACAAAGAAACAATCATGAAGCAAATGTGACAGGTGATTTGTTACAAGATGCTTTGATTCTTTCTTTTGAAAATGTTACTGATTCCTGGGTGGTAGATTCAGGGTCCTCATTCCATGCCACACCTGATAAGAAATATTTTCATGACTATGTTCAAGGATTTTTTGGACAGGTCCGTTTGGGTGATGATAAACCCTGTAAAATTGTTGGAATAGGTAGAGTTCTTGTAAAACAGTAGAATGGAAAACAATGGCTATTAAAGGAAGTAAGGCATATTTCAGATCTGAAGAAAAATCTGATTTCAACATGGTAGTTAGACAGTGAAGTTTGTGTGACAACTTTCACAGATTAAACTTAGAAGGTCACCAAAGGAGCCCTGGTAATAGAAAAAGGTGAAAAGGTTGGTACATTGTATTTATGCAATGGTATTTCTAACTCTATTAATTCTTTAAATTCCAAAGGAGAAGATGCAGCATTATGGCATCATAGGCTCAAACACATGAGTGAGAAGGGGATGAAAATTCTTCACTCAAGAAATTTGTTGCCGTGTTTGAAGAATGTTGATTTGGATTTCTGTGAGAATTTTATTTATGGAAAACAAAAGAGAATCAGATTTCTTAGAGTTGGGAAAGAAAAAAAGAGCGAAAAATTAGATCTTGTGCATACATATGTATGGGGACCTGCTCAGGTATCATCTCTCAGTGGCTCTCATTATTATGTTACTTTTATTGATGATGCAACTCAAAAAACTTGGATTTATTGTATTCAGAATAAATCTGATGTATTTGATACTTTCAAGAAATGGAAATCTTTGGTTGAGATTGAGATAGGAAAGAAGTTGAAGTGTCTCAGATCAGACAATGGAGGTGAATATTACAGCAAATATTTTGATAGGTACTATTCAGAGCATGGAATTTGCAGAGAGAAGACAGTTCCAAGAACACCACAAGAAAATGATGTGTTAGAAAGGATGAACATAACAATCATGGAGTGTGCAAGGTGCATGAGATTACATGCAATATTTCCTTTATAATTTTGGGTAGATGTTATAGATACTGTTGTTTATCTAATAAACAGAGGGCCTTCAAGTTCCTTGGATGGTGGTATTCCAGAGGAAGCATGGACAGGTAAAAAGGTAAAATACTCTTTTTTAAAGTTGTTTGGATGTGAGGCCTTTGTCCATATTAATAAAGAAAATAGAAAAAAGCTTGAGGAAAAATCAAAGAAATGTACCTTTATTGTATATGGTGTTAATGATTTTGGTTATCGCTTATATGATTATGAAAATCACAAAATCATTAGGAGCAAAGATGTAATATTCAATGAAAAGGTCTTGTATAAGAATTGGTTGCAGGAAAAGAAATAGGAAAAAATAAATAAATAATACACAGTTCTTGATGAGATCACAGAAAAAGGTAAAGGTTCCTGAAAATAATAATAATCAACTGCCACAGCAACAACAACCATCACAACAACAACAAGGACCTCAAACACTTGAAAGTGGTGTTAGAAGATCTACCAGGATAAGTAGACCCCTTGAATGATACTCTCCTTCATTATATTATTTATTGTTGACTGATTCTGGTGAACCCGAATTTTATGAAGAAGCAATGCAGGTTGAAAGCAGGAAGAAGTGTGAGCTAGCCATGGAAGAAGAGATGGACTCCTTAACGCATAACTAGACTTGGGACTTAGTCAAGTTGCCTGCAAGTAAAACTACATAGCAGAATAATTGGGTTTACAAGCTGAAGGAAGAAGATAGAGGAAAACAGAGGTACAAAGCTAGACTTGTGGTGAAGGGGTTTGCACAAAATAAAGGTATTGATTTTGATGAAATATTTTCTCCTGTTGTTAAGATGGCTTCAATCAAAACTATTTTAAGTTTTATAGTAGCGGAAGATTTGCATCTTGAACAGTTAGATGTAAAGACAACATTTCTCCATGGAGATTTGGAGGAAGAGATCTATATGGAGCAACAAGAAGGATATGAGGTCAAAGGGAAAGAAAATTTAATGTGCAGGTTAAAGAAGAGCTTGTATGGCTTAAAACAGGCTCCAAGGTAGTGGTATCTAAAATTTGACAGGTTTATGTCTGAACAAGGTTATACTAGATGTCACTCTGATCATTGTGTTTATATGAAAAAGAAAAATTATGGAAACTACATTATATTTTTGTTGTATGTTGATGACATGCTTGTTGCAAGGTCTAACATGCAAGAAATAAATGTGCTCAAAAGAAAATTGGAAAATTCTTTCGCAATGAAGGATCTAGGAGCTGCAAAACAAATCCTTGGTATGAGAATAACTAGAGACAGGAAAAATCACAAATTAACATCGTCTCAGAATGAGTACATACAAAATTTGTTGAAAATATTTAATATGCAGAATTCAAAACCAGTTCGTACACCTTTTGCTAGCCATTTCAAACTTAGTAAGGAGATGTACCCCAAGACCCAAGAAGAAATGGACTACATGTCAAAAGTTCCATATGCATCAGTAGTTGGAAGCTTAATGTATGCAATGGTCTGCACAAGGCCTAATATTGCACATGCAGTTGGAGTTGTAAGCAGGTACATGAACAATCCAGGAAAATAACATTGGATGGTAGTAAAATGGATTCTCAGATATTTGAGAGGTACCACAAATCAAGCATTATGCTTTGGTGGTTCAAATATTGCTCTATAGGGATATGTTGATGTAGATATGGCAAGTGACAGAGATAACAAGAGGAGCACTATAGGATATGTATTTACTATAGGTCGAACAACTGTCAGTTGGGTTTCAAAAATCCAAAGTGTTGTTGCACTTTCAACAACAGAAGCAGAGTATGTTGCTACTACAGAGGCTAGTAAAGAAATGATTTGGCTACAAAGGTTTATGGATGAATTGGGTAAGAAGCATGATATGGGCACGTTATATAGTGATAGCCAAAGTGCCATTAATCTTGCAAAGAACTCAACATTTCATTCCAGGACTAAACACATATAGCTCAAGTACCATTTCATACTGTAAGTATTGGAAGATGGACAGTTGAAGCTGGAAAAGATACACACTAGCCAAAATCCTGCAGATATGCTAACAAAAGTTGTAACTAGGCATAAATTGAGAATATTCTCAGTTTCAATTGGTCTTCAAGAATGACGATGAAGATGAGAAACAACCAGGTCCAAAAAGGATTCATTGTCCAGGAAATGAAGCAGCGGTGCAGTTGCTACAATCAGTCTCCAAGTGGGAGATTGTTAGGTGTGGAGCCTGATTATCTTGTTTATTTTGTATCACAGAATTGGACCCCTGTACCTTAATGGGGCGTCAACGCTTCCCGAAATTAAATGCTTCCTGGGGGGTCCAGGGGGGGCGGCTACGAATTTATGGAGCCTCCCCCTAGCGGGGGGTTTCGGGGGCAGCACCCTCGAAGCTAAAAACAAATATAAAATTGCCTTGTAAAAGTATAGTAATTTCTAGTCAATCTAGGCCGTTCATTAGGTGGATGATCTGATGATAGAAGTTATGTTTAGTTTAGGGTTTTTTGACCTATAAGGCAACCCCTCTCTTTGTATGAGGGTATTTTATTGCGGCTATGCAATTGTATGAGTATTCTCAGAGCGAGAAACAGATAGGGAGACTGTGAGAGAGAACAAAGGATATTACAGTGGATCTACTGTAGGTTGTGTCTCTTTATTTTGCTGGATAATAGAAAGGAACGACTGGCTGTTCGGGGTGGACGTAGCCCAAACTGGGTGAACCACGTATATATGTGTCTCTCTAGTTTTATGTGTTTTGTGTGCTTCTGTTTTCCACATATTTTATGTGTTTCATTGCTCTGTAATATATAATTTTCTAACAACGGAGAACAAGAAGAAAGGTACAGGGGTATGTGTTCACCTAGGGCGAGCTGGGAACACTTGTGGTAAGTGTTATGTAAGGATTTTGTGGGTAGGGTGATCCATAGGGTTCCCTAGTTTGGTTGTGAAGAAAATTGTTGTAAATTTGAAGTGTGAAGCTTAGGTGTTAAAATAAATTCGGCTAAGTGTTGTGGCAGTGAACCTTTGGGGTTCGGCCCATCCTTTTTTTGTAAATTGTTGTAACATTTCTTGAAGTTATTAAAAGATTAGGGGAGATATTTTTTTGGGAGTCTCCCCCTTCTACTGTATATGCTTTTGTTGTTCATCACACATTATTGGCTTTATGGTACTGCAGTGTTAATGAAGTTTTAATTCTGCTACATACATTGAAGTTACGGTATCACACATTTATATAAAGAGTGAATAAGAAGAAAATTGGACTTGAGAAATTGGCTAAGTAAGAAGCATTAAGAAGTAGATGTAGTCTGGGTTAGAGTAGTTGTATAACTCACGATGAAATATTATCATTGTTGCACAACTTCCACAATGGACTTAAGGCAGCCACAACATAGTGTCGTGACAAATTGTATCAAAGCCTTCTTTGCAAAGGTGGGCACTTGATCGATTGATTGTTTGAAGTATGAAGTTTGGTTTAGTAGGGGTAGAGAGAAACCAAAGTCAGAGCCAAGTTGAAAGAAGTTGTTGGGGGCATAGTCATGTTGAAGGTAGACACGAGCATTTTTCAAGAGACCATAAAAATGGAAAACTTTTGGGAAGCTAGAAGGTAGCGACACTATGAGGAAGTTGTACATCTCTTGGAGTACTTGAACTGCATCAAAGTGGAGATAGTGGACTTACGAAGGGCTTTGGATGCTTTTCATAAGAATTTTGTCTCACTTTAAGAAGAACTGTGACAAGGAAATCGTAGGCTCCAAGAGCTCATGGATGAATGATATTAAATAAGGGAGAAACAAGGAAATTTGCAAGGCAAAGTTGAGGAACTTGAAGAGGAGATAAAGAGGGACTTTATTGATCGCAAATATGCAAGAAACATAGAAGCTTGTGGTAGGAAGTGAAATACATTTACGAGATCATGTTTCTAGGAAGATCCTCTTTCACGGGAGTCAATCATGAGGTCGCATTGGACCCAATGAAGTAATATATCATGTTTCATTGGTTACAATGGTGTTGATATACATTCATTATAAACAATATCAAAAGACACTTGGGGATCACATGAGATGACTACCTTTTTTGAGGGATTTATTAAGGGGATTTCGAGATTTAATACCCTGCCCTTGTGTGTATATTCAATTATCGATTGTCCCCTAGGCTGGGTTGTTGTAGGTGGTAACCTTAGTGACCATAATCCTAGGGCTATTACATAAGGTGACGATCAGGGGAAAGTCCTTGTTGTACCTAGGACAAATGTTGACTAGACTCAATGAGGCCTTATTGGATGGTACTTCACTATATGTGAGTATTCTTGCACCAGATTTGGATCGTTAAGTAGGTTGCTAGTGTAAATAGTTTTACACATTGTTTCTCTATCCACTTTTCATATTGATATTTGTGGTGTTGGATTTCATCACCAACCAGTGTGGTCTCTGTGGAAAGTTTTTTTGTGGTTTGTTTCCTTAGATTTGTTAGCATGTGCTAATCTTTTTTTTATTTAACATACCTTAGGTTGATTCTGATGGAAATAGTTCTATATTTTTTGAGTCAAGGAACCCTTTTAATGGGGATCTTAGTCCTTTTCCTTGCTTTGGAAATATTGGTCCTCCTTACATGGCTCCATTTTCCCTTCTCAGATTCATGATTGGTTTTACCAGTATCGTTTTTTTCAACTTTGTTGGTCCAAAATACCCAAGTTGCTCCACCTCAACAACACCAACCACATGTTTACCCTTTACCTTCTTCTCCCATCATGTCTTCTTCCCCTTGTACTTTTTTGACTGGTGAAATTCTTAATGATAGTAATGAAGAGGTTAATAGAAGGCATAATAAGGAAGGGGGCAACCAACAAACCTTTTTTGTGAGTGTTGATAATGTTGAGGAACCTTCCAACGTACATCACAAGACCAAATTCCCTTGCAAGCTTTGTAAGTGTAACCACCTTCCTAAGTATTTTCCTGGAACTCGTAAAGTATTAGAAGCATGGTCTAAGGATTCTCATCAACTTACTATTGGTACTTCAACCAGTGATTATAAGGTTCCATGGAAAAAGGGTAAACTTAGGTTTCCCTGTAGGTTATGAGAAGGGAGTCATCAAACTCACATTTTCCCTCATATGGATTAAGCCTTTAACTTGTTGGAAAACCTTACTATTTCTCATATACAACTTCCTACTCGTTATGATAATATTTCTCCCAACCTATCACCAGTTAATGAAGTTACCAATCTGAATCAACCATTAGTCAATCCCACTCTTCCCTTTGAGAGTGAAGCTCGTACCAGTAAGGTTTATGAACCATTGGTTGATGAAGTAGTCAACTCGATTCCATATTTGGTCGATCCCACTCTCCCCTTAGAGAGTGAAGTTAATACCACTAAGTTTCTTCTTATCACTTCAAATCTTTCCTACTGAGGAGGAATTTCTCTCATTCCCACGAAATCCCCTCCAAGTACTGCGGTCATTTCCTTTTATTGGAATAATCTGACAAAGCCTAATTTGTTTCCTTGCATCCCTTTGAAAATCATTGTGAATGCTTTTCATAAGAACATATGTAGTACTATTATAGATGAAGGTGAATCTGTTAGTATTATATTTTCAACTTTTTTGCAAGCTTTGGGTTCCCCTTAGCGTGTGTGTGTTAATTACAATATATTGGACTTAACAAAAGAGCCATTGAAATTTTAGGGATCCTTCATCATCTTCCCATTACGTTGGAAGGAAAAATAAACTATACTTATGTTATGGTAGTATAAGGCCCCTTGGATTTTATTTTTCTCCTTGGGTGAGACTATGTCTATGCCATGAAAGTTGTCATGTCCACACACATTTGCATGATGTATTTCCTTCTTAATGGAAACATTGGGACTATTGACTAGCATTCATTTTTTGGTCCTGATCTCACTACCAACCATTTAACCTCCTTGAATGTTCATTATATGCAAGTGGTATCCCCCCCACCACATGTTAATTATGTGGAAAATTTTATTATGCCTTCATTTACTAATGAATAAGAGCCTCTCACTATATGTTCAAATTATTTTGACTTAGATCCAGTAGTTGACATGGTGAATGCTTCAATGGGTACATTGAAGCTTGATCTTCCTACCCATATTGAATCCCTTGACATGTATTCCTTCCAGAGAATCGATCTTTTTCCTAATGAATACCCATTGGAATCAATGATCAAGGTGCATCCCATGGAAGGTATTCCTTCCAAAGCAAGCCATGATCAAGATCATTATGAGCATAGTTCTTTTTTTATGTCAACCTCGTTAAAAAATGAAACATATCATTATGCATATAGTTCCTTTTTTTTGTCAATCTCAGTAAAAAATGAAACATATCATTATGTGTATAGTTTCTTTTTTTGGTCAATCTCATTAAAAAATAAAACATAACATTATCGACATAGTTCCTTTTATCTGTCAAGTTTGTTAAAAAATGAAATAGATTGTTATGATCATAGTTCATTTTTTGTGTCAAGCTCAAAAAAAATGAAATGGATCATTATGAGCATAGTTACTTTTCAATGTCAATCTCATTAAAAAATGGAATAGGTTGTATGAGCATAGTTCCTTTTCCATGCCAAGCTCGTTAAAAAATGAAATAGGTCACATGAGCATAGCTCCTTTTTTGTGTCAAGGTCGTTAAAAATTGAAACATGTCATATGAGCATACTTCCTTTCATGTGTCAATCTTGTTAAAAAATGAAATGGATCTCTGACCATAAAGTATGGGGGCATGTTCCTCTAACTATCATGTTGGAATCAAGATGCTTGCCTATGTTGTTAGGCTAGGATAATAATACCTATCACAAGCATAATTTTTCTCAGTTTCAAACTTCTGTAAAAATGAAACCTATCTTAAGAATACTTTTTCTCTATTTCAAGCTTCTGTAAAAATGAAACTTAAATCTCAGGCATAGTTTTTTCTATGTTTCAATCTTGTGTAAATTTGAAACCTATCTTGAGCTTAATCTTTGTTCCTTCTTGTGCTCGTAAATACATGATAATAAGTTACGGAGCATACTTTTATCAACATTTTTGGCTTGGAAAAACTATACGAAAAAGGAACTTTGTGGAGGTTCCTTTGGCCTCTTTTCAAATTCCCTAAACATGAAAAGTTTTCCAAGATAAATTTTTTCCTTTCACATATGTTAAAAGGATTAGAAAGGGTGTCTCTTCAATGTAAGTTTACCCCTTCTTCAAACCAAATAGATTAATTACGGAAAAATGTATACTCTAGTCAATCATGGTTAGAAGAACTCTACTTTGTATTGTTTTATCCTTTTCGGCCCTAGGAGACTAAATTTATGAAAAATAATAGCCTTGGAGATTTCTTTACATTATTTTCAGACTCCTTAAATATGAAAAATCACTAAGCTTTACATTCTTTGGCCTCGATAAAATTTTACATTGAAAGAATTGAATGGGTTATATTTTATCCTTTTTTGGATTTGCTAAAATTAAATGAAAAATACCATTTTGGATTTTCCTTTCCATTTCTTTCTCAAACTCTATAGACATGAAAATTAAGTTGATTTATCCCTTCATTGGACTAGTAAAATGTAAACAGTGTGGGAATCATATTCCATTATAATGATACCAAACCACTCATTCCTAGGGTTCATTAAAAATAATTCAAATGACTCAGTTGAAAGAGGATCTTATACTTCAAAAACATGTTATCATCCTCAAGCTTGTGTAAGAATAAAGAGGTGCTTTCTAGAAATGGTGGGGGAAATTGGGTAAGAGATATATAAATTCTATATTTAAAAAGGAAACAAGTCGCTCTTGAACATGACACTTTGTCACTCCTCGTGTCAAGGTTGGGAAATACACTTGTCTCTGTATTGATCATGCCACAGTGAAATTATTCATACTGGTCTATGGTCCCATTTTGATTCAATTGTTTCCAATTCAATTATCGTGTCATTAATATGTTCAAGGAAATTTTAACCTAAGTCAAATAATTTTACAGTCCTTAAATCCTTTTATTGCGTTGGCTATCCCCGAGTCAATCCCAAATCACTCATGTTTTATTCTACTTCAAATATTGATACCTATTTTTTGTCATTAATGGGGGATACATCAAGGCCTTCTTGTGACAGACCACTTCATATCGATTTAAACACAGTATCCAGGAAGTTGATTTAGAAACATTTCAATACCTTGGAACTTGCATGTCAGAATAGCAGGTCTCCTCATTCTTTACAAGAGGTTTACGTCATTCACCTTTGATTGAATGAGTATATGGATGTTCTACTTAATATCATTTATTCACACTACATAGAATGTACTAGAGTACCTAAACGACCATTTTTATTATTGGGGGTTCCTCTTGCATTTGTTAACGATTCTGATTATTGACTGGTAATCAAAAATGGGTTCTTCCATGCTCAACCTCAAGAAATTTATTCACATGGTTAGATTCATACTACTGATAGATAGAGATGAAGACCCTGAATCTTGTCTGATATATCTAGGTTGAGTAAATTTTTTACAATTCATGACTATGATATAGATACACAATGTGGTGGCTATGTTCATATTTAATCTTCCGAGTATGGATCCATGATTTATGCCTAGTGGCCACAACCTCGTGTTATTGACATGCATCTTTGTATATTTCCATACTTATACTTACAATTATTTTTATTATGAGTATTATAATGCCTATGACAACAATGATCATGTGATGTTATTGTACTATAATATTTTGATTGTTGACTTATTGATTTTCAACTTGTTATTCCTTGATTCAAACCTTTGCATGATAAAGTACTTAAGTCATCATAACTTTTATGAATTCGTAATTTACGGGGCTATCAGTTACACATTTTTTTTTTTCATCCAAGAAAATGATGCAAATATGGATATTTCGCCACTTGAAGAACAATTGTCATCAATCCCTGAAAAATATATAAGAAATACCCCTCCATAAGAGATAATAATTATGGATTACATACCTTAAAAAATCTATTTTTGAAGTTTGTCAGAAGTGCCAACATTACAATCTGTGACACCACACCTTTAATAGCTAATATCTTGTGTTTACATCTCAACTTAACTTATCAAAAAGTGTGTTGGTCTTTTTATGTGGGTAAACAATAAAAAAAGGTCATGAAGCTTCCATTCTAGAATCCTCATCTACGTATATTTCCAATCGGTGAGGATACAGACTTGAATCCTTACTCTAGTGGTTCTCATCCCTACCCTAGTGGATCCCATCCCTTCCATTATGGATCTAATTCCTACCTAAATGGATCTCAAACTTCAATCCGTGGCCTATAAATATAATACAATCAAAGGAAAAGGTGTGGTCTTTTAGAATTTTGAAGTATACTTTCACTCTACCAAAGTATCCATTGGAAACTTTTGAATGCAAGGTTGGAATCAAGGACTATTAGGAGGAATCTATCAACACCAATGTAATGCTTATAACTGTCTCCTTTCCTTATGAATAAAAAAGAAATTTCTTTCCCACATATGTCGTCTCATTGTGAAAATATTGTAATGGAACTCCTTGATCATCCATTTAGAATATTTTGAGTATTTTATATAATAAATTCTTTAATTATCTTTTCATTGGTGATATTGCAAATTCTATCTTTGAGGATCAAAGGCAGAACATGAGCTACAATAAACAAAGAACGAGTGAGGAAAAACTTTAGATTACCAGGTATGTCCATGTTTACATTTTCAACAGTATTTTAGGGAAAGTTTTTATATTTTTGTGTGTTTTTTTCTAATTTTGGTTTCAGAATCTAGGGAGATTTCTGTTGTCCACAAGAGTGATTATTTCGTCAACAACTTCCATAAATCAATAATCATGAATATGAATCTTCTCACATTTTTAACTCTCCTCCTACACTACCATTAAAAAGAAAAAGAGAAAGATGTGCTCAAATGAAACCCCAATGTCTATACCCCTAGTTAAGGGCGGAAATGTGAAGTTCGGTTACACTTTTGTGATAATCGGGGGCGGAATTTTTTTTTCAGAAATAGTTCAGCCGAACTTTATGAAAAAGTTCGGCCAAACTCATTCTTCCATTTAGATTGATGGCACACTGATTACATGGGAAAACAGATTTTTTTGCCAGAGATGGGAAAACCAACAACAAAAGTTCGGCTGAACTTTTAGTTCATCCAAACTTTTACTCTTAAAATAGTTCAGCCGAATGATTTCTTATAAATATATTGCCCACGAAGTTTATTTTTTCGCCACGTCTGTGTTTCTTTTCTCTGTTTCTTCGCGCATTTTTGTTTTTCTATTCTATTCGTTGAGTTGTTGCGGCTCTACTGTTGGTCTGAGGCTGCTTCCACTCTGTTGGTGATTATCTGCGGCGACGTCAAGCGAACTACCAGGTAAGTAGCTATTTCTGTTGTTGTTTCTCCACCTATGCATGGAAGTTTAGATCAAGTTGAAATGTAATTCTGGGTTTATTTGGCTCTGGATGGCACAGTATATAAGCAATGTTTTTTTTTTCTCTCGTGCAACTTCTCTGTTTTATGATTGCAGACTAAGTATAATTAAACGCTTTTAACACAGTATATAAGCCATGTTTTTTTTCTCTCGTGTAGATTATTTGTTTTATTATTTCAGACTTAAGTATAATTAAACGTTTTTAGCTATGGAATGTTGTCTCAGTGTATAGATGTTTTGCGTTTTTTGATGGATTAGGAAGGCCCTGATATCTACTCAATTAATAGAAGAATGGTCTTTCAGTAATGATCTATTACAATGGTCTTTCCCTTGATTTTTGCCACCAGTTGTTCATCAGTAGGTAGCTTGAGATCATCCTTGGTCTTCCCAGATTCCCCTACCTCCTTTTCAGTGTCAGATTCTTGGCTCCGCTCCTCACATTGAATGTCATATTCAATGAGACTATACCTTCTTTCCTATGGCTATGATTTAGAACCACCCCCACCCTCCCCCACTGAGGAGCAATAAGCCTACCCAACGCTGCTGATTAAAAAAACCACCTTCCACTGAATCGTTATGACATATGTAATATGATTTACATTCACTGTCGCTAGAGATCCCCCACTAGTTCACTGGTTCAGCCTGATGAATATCCTGCTATAAGTAAAAGGCCTACTGTTAGTCGTATTCAAGCCAGGGAATATAGCATTTTCACATGAGCGAAGGATCGAAGGCCGAATCTGATCAGGAGATCGCACTAAGTATCGTAGTTCATGTATGAAATTATGACCAGTTCTCCTAAGGTATAAAGCTTATTATTCCTGTGGATCCATCAATTTCATCCGCTCTAGCTGATTCTCCACCTGTGCATGGAAGTTTACCATCCCTGTTAAGCTTATGTCATTACTGAGCCTTCTCTCGATTCCTTAACGCTAGAATGTGTAACCTTTAGTATTTTTTTTAATCACTCATGGTGTGGATAGATTGTAGCTAAACGGTCATAATTATGCTTTAAATTTCATTACTTTTTGCTGTAAGGTGTATGTTGAATTTCTGGTAGTATGATATGCATTTGGTTGCTGCAGTTGTTACTGTTCCTGTGGATCCATCAATTTCATCCGCTCTAGCTGATTCTCCACCTATGCATGGAAGTTTATCACCACTATTAAGCTTATGTCGTTACTGAGCCTTCTCTTGATTCCTCAACACTGGAATGTGCAACCTTTAATATTTTTTGTAATCGCTCATGGTGTGGATAGACTGTAGCTAAACGGCCATAATTAGGCATATGAGGGTGAAGGGAACTTTTTTTTACAAGAAGAATGATTGAACTAGAATTATCTACTACTGTAATGTGACTACATATTGTCTTTTTCGGATGTATTTCTGTACGAGGCAGAATCTGATCTTTTATAATTGATAACCTGTTATGTGTGTATCAAGAGGATTTTGTGTATGAACTGTTATCAATATATGAAACAGGGTTTTTTCTCCTTTGAAAAAAGAGTTGAAATCATTCTAAATTCACATATGTTCAGTGGTGTTACTGTTTCACTTCCGATATTATGTTTCTTACCTTGATGAATAGGTGGAACTCTGCTGGGAGGCCTCTCTGTTTTTTGACTCTTTGCTCATACTGTCAAAGGCTGTTATATGTTATATGGGCTAGACTGTATAGTTATTAGACTACATATCTTCATATAGAACTTTCAAATAGTATGATGGAAACCAAACATAATAATGTATTAGGACATCACAACTTGCTAATTAGTTATTAGACTACATATCTTCATATAGAACTTGAAAATAGCATGATGGAAATGTGAACTTGCAAATAGTATGATGGAAATGTGGATCTCAAAGAAAATTCATGATTAATGCTTCTAGAAACCAAACATAATAATGTATTAGGACATGCTTCTTTAACTTGAAAATAGTACATGGTCGAAATGTGGATCTCATGACTCTTCATGATTAATGCTTCTAGAAAACAAACATAATTTAATGTATTAGGACATGCTCCTTTAGGCTTGGTGGAATTATCTTTGCTTTTTATTATCTCTTACCTATATGAAGAAGGATTATTTCTTTTTATTCACAGAATAGAGGAAATAACATATAAATACAAGATTCTCTGTCTGACAGTTAATTTCCACAATATATAATGTTTTCATTGAAAAATGAATATATTTCAATGATGAACCTGATTAATGTTGTGTGTTCATGAAGAAAAGGCTAACATGTTAGGAGATAATTTAATGTATTAGGGCATGCTCCTTTAGGCTTGGTGGAATTACCTTTGCTTTTTATTTCTCTCTTACACACACACACATATATATTAAGAGATGATCCCATTTTATTTTTTATTCATAGATCAAATGTCATTTAAATACAAGATTTATAATAATGTACAATGATTCATTCCATGTTATTCATAAATTTTTTCAATAAAAAATGAACCCTTTAAATGATGAACCTAGTTAATGCTTATTCTTCATGAAGAAGACTACTTGATCTTTCAATTTGAATTTGATGATGTTCCTTTGTTCTCTTTCTTGACTACTTCAAATTATTGACACAATCATATTCAATGCCTACCTTATTCCTTCTCCTCTTATTATTCCTCCTTCAGATGTTATTGTACTTTATCCCACATGATATTTACACTCGTTTGATGAATTATTTATTATATTCTTGACTACTTCAAATTATTGACACAATCATATGCTTCTTGTTACTCTTTTTATTCCTTCCTTATATTGTATTCTCCCCTTAGATATTGTGTACTCTCCCTTGATATTACTCAATTCTGAGCTCTTCTTTTGAAGTCAAATATATTGTATTCTCCCCCTTAGATATTGTGTACTCTCCCACATAGATATTGCATTCAATTTCATAGGCTCTTCTTTTGAAGTCAAATAAGTGACAATAATTTACAAGAACTATCCCTAATTTGTTCTAATTGTCTTCCAAATTGTTCTCTATGATAATTACAAAATTATTCTAATTTGTTTCATAAGCATATTCCGTCTATTCTCTATTTTAAGGTTATTAATGATGTCTATTCGTCTACTATTTTCTCAAAGACTTGTTGTGTGAGGAAGTGGTACTTTATGATGATATGTAAATAGTGATTGAAGGAAGTAGAATATTTTAGTTTTGAAATTATTATTACACTTCTATTGAAACACTTAATAGATATATAGATTTAAATTAATATCTTGTAGATCCCATTTCATCCAAAACACTCAAAAATAAATTTACCTTACCTTAATATCTTGTAGAGCCCATTTCATCCAAAACACTCAAAAAGAAGTAACTACTATGTACATTCCACTTCTACTCACTCAAAAATAAATTTACCTTAATATCTTGTAGAGCCCATTTCATCCAAAACACTAAAAAAGAAGTAACTACTATGTACATTCCACTTCTACTCACTCAAAAAGAAATTTACCTTAATATCTTGTAGAGCCCATTTCATCCAAAACACTCAAAAAGAAGTAACTACTATGTACATTCCACTTCTACTCACTCAAAAAGAAATTTATCTTAATATCTTGTAGAGCCCATTTCATCCAAAACACTAAAAAAGAAGTAACTACTATGTATTCCACTTCTACTCTAGATAGAAAAAGTAACGACTCTTTCTTGCTTAACCATTAAACCAAAGACTCTTCTAAGTAGAATTATACATTGTCCACTTGTACTTTTCACAAGCCTAGTTGAATCTCTATATGTTGTCAATGTAAATTTCTACTAGTAAATTTGTCAATGTAAATTTCTTAACTTCTACAAGTTCTATAGGCAGAGTCTGTAAAGGGCCAGGTAGCCTCTGGATCTCATCTTTTATGAAAGGTGACATATCTAGTAAATGCCCCTACAGTCAATCTCTGGAATAGATCTAAATAGAAGTTATTCATTTTAATATCCATAAAACACAACCACTTTAAGGTAAACTGTGTACATGTGTTATTTCTCCCACAAACTAAAGGCTTCCTCCCATTAATTTTAGATGTGAATTCTAGACCATAAACTTTTTAAGTCAAACTTTAAGATAAACCATGCATGAAATTTTCAATAAATGTCAATTTAATATCTAAATTCACATATGTTCAGTGGTGTCACTGTTTCACTTTCTATATTATGTTGCTTACCTTGATGAACAGGTGGAACTCTGCTCGGAGGCCTCTCTGTTTTTTGACTCTTTGCTCATAATGTCAAAGGCAATTATATGTTATATGGGCTATACTGTATAGTTATTAGACTACATATATTCATATAGAACTTGCAAATAGTATGATGGAAACCAAACATAATAATGTATTAGGACATCACAACTTGCTAATTAGTTATTAGACTACATATCTTCATATAGAACTTGAAAATAGCATGATGGAAATGTGAACTTGCAAATAGTATGATGGAAATGTGGATCTCATGACTCTTCATCATTAATGCTTCCAGAAACCAAACATAATTTAATGTACTAGGACATAATTTAATGTATTAGGACATGCTCCTTTAGGCTTGGTGGAATTACCTTTGCTTTTTATTTCTCTCGTACACACATATATATATGAAGAGATGATCCCATTTTCTTTTTTATTCATAGATCAAATGTCATTTAAATACAAGATTTATCATAATGTACAATGATTCATTCCATATTATTCATAAATTTTTTCATTAAAAAATGAACCCTTTAAATGATGAACCTAGTTAATTCTTCTTCTTCATGAAGAAGACTACTTGATCTTTCAATTTGAATTTGATGATGGTCCTTTGTTATCTTTCTTGACTACTTCAAATTATTGACACAATCATATGCTTCTTGTTACTCTTTTTATTCCTTCCTTATATTGTATTCTCCCCCTTAGATATTGTGTATCCTCCCACATAGATATTGCACTCAATTTTGATGGTCCTTTGTTATCTTTCTTTACTTAAAATTATTGACACTTGATCATATAGATATCATATAAATATTGCACTCAATTTTGATGGTCCTTTGTTATCTTTCTTGATTACTTCAAATTATTGACACTTGATCATATAGATATTGCACTCAATTTTGATGGTCCTTTGTTATCTTTCTTGACTACTTCAAATTATTGACACAATCATATGCTTTTTGTTACTCTTTTTATTCCTTCCTTATATCTATTCTCCCCTTTAGATATTGTGTACTCTCCCACATAGATATTGCACTCAATTTCATAGGCTCTTCTTTTGAAGTCAAATATATTGTATTCTCCCCCTTAGATATTGTGTACTCTCCCACATAGATATTGCACTCAATTTCATAGGCTCTTATTTTGAAGTCAAATAAGTGACAATAATTTACAAGAACTATCCCTAATTTGTTTCTCACATGTTCAAATGGTTCTCTAACAAGATAATTTATAAGAACTATTCCTAATTTGTTTCTCACATATTCAAATGCTTCTCTAACAAGAGGCTTTGTGGGTATGTATTCCATATTCACTATTTTCTCAAAGACTTGTTGTGTGAGGAAGTGGTACTTTATGATGATATGTAAATAGTGATTGAAGGAAGTAGAATATTTTATTTTTGAAATTATTATTACACTTCTATTGAAACACTTAATAGATATATAGATTTACCTTAACATCTTATAGAGCCCATTTCATCCAAAACACTCAAAAAGAAATTTACCTTACCTTAATATCTTGTACAGCCCATTTCTTCCAAAACACTCAAAAATAAATTTACCTTAATATATTGTAGAGCCCATTTCATCCAAAACACTCAAAAATAAATTTACCTTACCTTGATATCTTGTAGAGCCCATTTCATCCAAAACACTCAAAAAGAAATTTACCTTGATATCTTGTAGAGCCCATTTCATCCAAAACACTCAAAAAGAAATTTACCTTACCTTGATATCTTGTAGAGCCCATTTCATCCAAAACACTCAAAAAGAAATTTACCTTGATATATTGTAGAGCCCATTTCATCCAAAACACTCAAAAAGAAGTAACTACTATGTACATTCCACTTTTACTCACTCAAAAAGAAATTTACCTTAATATCTTGTAGAGCCCATTTCATCCAAAACACTCAAAAAGAAGTAACTACTATGTATTCCACTTCCACTCTAGATAGAGAAAGTAACGTCTCTTTATTGCTTAACCATTAAACCAAAGACTCTTCTAAGTAGAATTATACATTGTCTACTTGTACTTTTCACAATCCTAGTTGAATCTCTATATGTTGTCAATGTAAATTTCTTAACTTCTACAAGTTCTATAAATTTGTCAATGTAAATTTCTTAACTTCTACAAGTTATATAGGCCGAGTCTGTAAAGGGCCAGGTAGCCTCTAGATCTCATCTTTTATGAAAGGTGACATGATGCAGGAGCATCAAGACCATTTTTCATTTGTAAATATGTAATAAAGGGGGGTGTGACATTTTTATTATTTTATTAATTAATTTGTCATTTTTAATAAAATAGGAGATAAATTATATAAGTGAGGATTTTGTAAATATTCTTTTATTAATTAAAAGGATATGAGAGAAATAGATTAGGAGCAAAATTAGAGAGTAGGTATTCTATGTATGGGACTTTGTTGAGTCCACACCTAAAATATAGATTTAGTTGAGGATTAGGTGGAGGGATTTTTGGAGTGACTTAAAAGCATTATTTATGTATAAATATGAGTGGTTTTTGTGAGTAAAATACACTTGAGTAGTTGAAGAGAGAGTGAGAGTGTGAGTAGAGAGCAGGTTTCTACTTGCAGGCCTTCGGGCAACTGTAAAGGGCCATAGATTTCGAATATCTGGCCATGAACAGGAGGCTCTTTGTAAATTGTTGTTTTATATATCAATGTAGAGTTTGATTTTTTGAACCATATGCACATTGTGGAATTCGATGTTGTAATAATATGTTTGGTTTTAATACTCTTTGTATTGTGAATCTGCACCTAGGCGAAGGAATTGACATCATTAATATCGATATTGAAGTTGTTGGTTGGAATGCGATGATGGAAAGTAATTGGTTTTTATGAATTTATGTTTTAATACAAGAATTTAAATCTCTTTCTGAGGATAAGGGAGAATCGATGTTATTATTGATCTATGGTTCGAAATCTGGGTAAATTTCCAAATCGAATGACGCATTCAATTTGGCAAGATGACAAGCTGTGATATAACGGCACAGAGGTTAAGTCCATGTGGAAAGAACTGACATTGATGTCAAATTGTGCTTGTATGGGTAGTAGAAAACTACATCGAAGGCGTAATGATCGATTGATAAATGTTTAAAGGAGGAACGAAATCGATTCACAGTTCACACTATTGACAGCGTTTCAAATCTGGGTGAAGAGGCGAGTTCTGGGTAAAGAATGATTTTTGGCTTGGAAATATCAATCAGCGTTTCAGATCTGGATAAATAACAAGTTCTGGGCGACACGTAGATATGTGTTGTGAGTTTAAAGTTCACAGGTATGTGATTCTGCAATAAGCTAGTTTATAATTGTCAGATTCAATTGGACCGATTTTCATTCTGAATCTATGTGTTGGGCGCTGTTGAAGCCTAGAAAATCTCTGCTTCAAACATTGGGGAAAACCACCCGGTCGGGACCTTAAGACAACTCCTTTTCCGTTTGGAATGGTGGCTCCGACTGGATTTAAAGGACCAGTTTCCTTATAACTAAGTGGATTGGATTGGATGGGTGGAAATGGGACTAAATTAACAGAAATAAAACTATCTAATCTAAGCTAAATACTGATAAAGAAATTCTAATATTAACCCGGGTAATTATATGTGAATACAACTTAAGATTGTTTCAATCTAATAATAACCATGAAAATGTATTATTAATCAAATTGAAATGTGCAGAAACAAATAAAGATAACTCTGTTTAAGAAATTAAACAGAGTTATATTATCATATTGCATTCATCATTGTATACCATCTATATATTCTTATAAAAGATAACATTTCAATTATACTCAGAAATGATATATAAAAGGAAATGTTATGAAAACCAAATATATAAATGATAGCAAATTCTTCAAGCGAATACCATATAACAAAGAAAATCAACAGTGAACAGATAGAAATACCTCATTCATCTTGAAGACTGTCAAATGAAATGTGATACTCTGATCCAGTAACTCCGATGTAAAATTAAATCCAAAGGTACATAAATGCAACACTTCAAAGATAATTTCAGCACAAAAATCACCAGATGTGATCCTTCATAAAATATAATAAGGAGTGGAGTACAAAAATGTTAGCTCCAGGTCCAAAAAATATTACAACTTTAGATCCCTCTCTAAATGCATGAGAGGGATTTAAATAAGAAATTACATAACAAAATCCTACTACTACTGCTACAATCTATCAAATTAAAAACTGAAAGGCTATCTTGAATGAAACTGATTCATTGTTTCTCTCTCTCTCTTGATGAAGCCAAGTTGCAAATCTTCAACATATCTTGGAGTCTTGGTGGATGACTCATTTCGGAATGCAGCTATACAGCATAGGTGGCATCGGAAAATTCTGGAATTAAACAATCAACGGCATTTGAAAGGAATTTGATAGCCATTTTTTGATTGTTTGGTTTGATTAAATGAGTCCACATACTGTCCCAGGATATTGTTTGAAGTTTGTTGATTTGTTGACTTTTCTTCTCCATTTCTTCTCTCCATCTGTTTTCAGTTTCTTTCACTTTAGGCAAACTGCCAGGAACACAGTCTGAAATGAGATTGATTGAGTACAAGCTGTCATTTATAAATTGCGTGATATTACTCATCATGCCCCTAGCTCTTGATATTGCTCTCTCAGCTTTCATTATCTGATGTTCCCATTCTGTAAACAAGATTTCCTTATGTCTTTCCTCTATTCTAGGAAGATTAGCTTCTCTTCCCTTTTCTGTATCTTGCCAATTGAGAAATTCAGAAATATTTTCATCAGCATCATCAATTTCTTGTCTAAGAGTAATAACGTTCTGGATTAAGGATGAGGTAATATCACAAAATGGTCCTGCCTGTGACAGTTTTGCACAAAATTCATTCAATTGCTGAGACAGTAGTTTATTAGCTTCAAGATCTTCCGATTTGAATTCACTTAACTTCGGAAAATATTTGAATCTATCTATAATTGTTTGAAACTCCTTTTTTTGTACAATCTTCGCATTCTTCTCATTTTGTAATAAACCCTGCAACTTGGAAATTTCTTCATTTAATTGTTGTTGTTTGCCTAAGACCTGTTCATCAACTTTCTTCTTTTCTTCGGCCAGCTTTTCTTCTAACTCTTTGGACCTGAGTTCTTGATCTTGTAGTTGTTGTTGCAATTGAGCAACCTTTTGCTGACTTTCCTTAGTTTTCTCTTCAAGTGAAGCTATATAGAGATATTTTTGAGTCATCATCTGAGAAACTTCTGCAGCTTTATCAATTGTTGCAGCACTATATGCCCCTGCATATTGAGACAACTTAGTGAGATCCTGAGATGGATTCACTTCAGTGTTCTTGTAAACAATATTCATAAATTCTTCCGATGGAGTAGAAAACATGTCCTGATCCATTTTCCTTCTTTTTCTTTGTCTTCTAAAAACAGCCTTATGCTTAGGGATGTAAAATACATCTAAAGGAGGGATCTCCTCGATCTTCAATACAATCTGCCCTGTCGGATGTTCAGGAATGATTTCGACATCCTGCTCTATTTTCTCTTTATCTTTATCTTGCAGTCCCAATTGCTGAGCGAATTGATCATATTGTTTCAATAACTGAGAAGAAACATTAAGATCAACAGAGTCTATAATCTCCTTAGTTGTTTCTTTTCCTCCCGATTGCATGTCTGCTTTCCCTGTATCTGTTTTCTGCTCAATGGTTTTGCTATCCGATCCTCCTTTTTGATTATGCACATCAGCATCAGTACTTGTGCATTTTTCTGTTGTTTGATAAGTAGACTGCTGACCAATATTTTGATCGGATTTATCATCAGTATTTCCTTTTTGAGCATCAGGTTTGCCAACAGTGACCACCTTTGGAGTATGTACAGTTGGCTGGTTAATAGCCGATTGTGTAATGACTTTACCAGCAGATGTTTGTACTGGCGTTTTGCTAGATGTACCTTCTGTCTCTGACCCTTGTGTTGGAATTCTTAGTTGGTCCAGAGGAACTCTTAACAATCTCTGACTTCTGAATAACAAAAATTTATTCATTTCCTCCTTTTGGAATTTAGACTTGGCTAAGTCATAAATTTGAGGAAAATTATCCAAAGAAACAAACAAATCATCAAACGGATCTGGCTCATGCTCAAATCGAGCAATTGAAACTGAAGCAGTAACATTAAAGGCTATCTGTCGCGGATCATATTGTCTTCCAAGAATGGTCGCAAATCTACAACCTTTTATCTTGGCGACTTCTTTTTCAGCATGCTTGAAGTCATTTAAAGTAAACTGACCACAATTGAATGGGAATTGAGGCCACATTCTCTTCTTACTGTTATTTAAAGACCTGGATATTCCTTCAACTGTTAATTGATAGGAAATTTCTTGAGCAAGAAGTTTGTCTGGAACAATAAGAGGAAGAACATGTGGTTCGACAATACTACCAAAAACCCTGATGTATGTAAATTTCTCCTCCCCAAACCAATCTCCTATTGCAGATAAGTCGGCCTTAGCTTTATCAGAGAATCTAGGAGGGAAGCGATTAAAAATGGTTTTGAAAACAGGGATAAGGAAACCATGGCAGATTCTATATACATTATCTTGGAAATGAACCTTCAAAAGTAGTTTATGATAAATATGAATTGGGGTAGGGTCTTTGGGAGTCCATTTCCATCCAAATAAGGGAAACTCAGAATTAAAACAAAGAGCATCAAGAATATAGGCACAAAAGAAAAAGGGAGTGGAATTTCCAGCAGTTTTTTCTTGTCTGTACTCAAGTATCCTATTGGCCATTCTATTAGAAAGAATAACATCCCAATCCATGATGTCGGAATTGACAGCAGCTAGGATTAATGGGACCATTTGTATAGAAAACCTAGCTGAATTATCATTGCCAAATAATCTACACATCATGGCAGCGGCATAGCAATACGGAGGTAAAAGGGAATCTACGGAATACATACCAGACGCTTCATTTCGGTGCTTCTCTGGATTTTTCTTCCAATCTCTGATAGGGTCAGATTGGACTTTGTTATTATCAGCAAAGTCTTTGATAAACTCCTTGTTATACACCTTCTGCGGGTCTGGAAGGTGATACATTGCCTTTAGGTCTTCTGCTTTAAACGAGCCAAAAGACACTCCAGATGCTGAAACAAACGTTTTGTCTTGTATCTTCACACTGCCAATAACCCATCGAATTGCATCATAATAAGGCATGATGCTCGCTCTGGCTGCAATTCGATGCAAAAATGAATTTGCAAGTGATTTTTCAGTGATCTCAGAGTCAGAATCTGAGCTATCTTCGTCTGGAACCGATGCCTTTTCTACTGTGACCTTGGGGTTTTCTCTTTCTAATAGGTTGTAGACTCCTTCCCACGTCATATTCCCAAGCCCCTGGCATGATGTATCTGTGACTAATATTAGTTTTGTGGGCTTTTCTTTTGAAACCGTAGGCGTCTCAACGAACTTAACTGGAACAGCAGTCTTGCTTCTTCTCGCTCTCTTCGACATTTCTTCGTTTGCTATTGCTTCCCTTTGTCTGTGAATGAACGGGCTTAGTGTTCTTCGGCTCTGCAAGACAATAAACTCTCAGTCGTGACAAACAAGTAACTCAAACGGGATGATTTATGAATTTATGATTTTATTTATTTGTTTCGTATACCGCGTAAATGCTCCTTTTGGGTCACACTCACGTATTAAAAACCAAATCATTAACAATATTCATTCGATTCGTTATTGAATGCCCTCGTACCAATAGAGATTTGGCGCTTTGTGAAATATTAAAATATTCATTCATTCTGAACTTTTCGCATGTAATCAATGACATTTATCGATCGCATCGAAAGTTGTCGAATGGCGTATAGACATCGCCATATGTTTTTCTCGATTGGCCGATTCCGATTTCTAATGGTGGGGTCTACCATATAAGACTTTAAACGAACAAATGTTTGATTTTCTTTTGAAAGCGTTAATTGTAATAACGCGCGTCGGATCGGGGAATTTTAATTGAACGTAAAGAGTTTATTAAAGATTATTCCGATTATTCGATTGCGACTGTCCGCATCGCATCGGAAGTTATACAAACGAACAAATTAAACTCTCAGCGATTTGAAGATTTCCGATGAAACTAATCGCATCGAAGGATTTGAAATGAGTATATGAAACTTCTTTTAAGAGTTATTTCCGATTCTCCGATTGCGATTGGACTTTTAAACTTGATTTGTTATTTATGATAAGGCCTTCTATATTGGATCGGATCATAAGTTTTGAATGTTGAATTTATCTAGTAAACACAAGATGGGTTTTTCCAAAACAATGAATCTTTATTTTCAAGTCTTCTATTTCTATAAAAAGGAAAGGGACCCTTTTTCTAAATGAATTTTATTTCTAAAATTTTAAGAGAAAGGGAGGGTTGTTGTAAAGTACAACAATTGGCGATTCACTGAAAGAACTAGTTATCTCTGGAAAAATAAAATGAATACTATATTTTAAGTAAGTAAAGATTTTTAAAGATAATGAAAACTATCTTAGAATAATCAAAAATAAAATCTAACTTATGAAAAAGAATAAAAACTATTAACAATTTCTTTCTAAATTCCTTGAGAATAAAAACATTTTGGGTTATCTTAAGCTTTGATTGGTATTAATAATGAAGTAAGTGGACTTCTTCAAGTTTGGTTTTATAATATACTCTATTGTCATAGGTATTGCCTCTGCTGCCTGCAAACGTTCATAGTCTCGACAGGGTTACCTTTTAACCATTAACTATTCATTGTCCCATTCAACTAAGATTATGACTTTTTAAAAGATAAATTCATAAGATATATTATCTCATGTTTTTGTCTTTTATTTTTTATATTTTTTTATTTTATTTTTATTTTTAAGAGCCATTGTTCTAGTTTGATAGCCAGTTGATAACAATGCCATTCAATAGTTATAATTAAACTGAACAAGCTGGCTCGTGATGAGACCCCTTGTCTTATATTTATAAGCCATTACCCTGTTTTGATATGCAGTATTGGTAATGTCAGTTTTATTATTTCTTACGAATATGGTAAGTCGGCTCATGATGAGACCTCTTATCTCTTAAAAATTTTACAATAATTTCTTAGAATTATATTCTAAAAAATCACAACCTAAATGAATGGGGTGAACTAGTTTTATCCTTAAGAATTAATGGATGACAATTTTCTGAGTTTTTTGAGTACCAAGACTTGAATAATCTTTACTTTTATAGATAACCTCTCTCTGCTTAATAAACTTATAATGATTTACACTTCCCTCAAGTTTCTCAAAAAGATTATGCAAATAATTGGTATAATATTTCAAAGTTTAACATCTTATTTAAAACTATCAAAAGAATATAATCATTTCTTTAAAAATTCTCATTTACACCAAATAAATATTTATAATATTCTTCTTAAGAATTTTCTATCAAGTAAACAGTCAATTAGAGACTTACTAACAACCTTTATTTGAAAAAACAATTAAAAACTTTGCAGAAAGGAATATGTACAGTTTAAGAAGGGGTTACCTCCTTATGAAAAGAATTTCTTCAAGATAAGCCCATTTACAGGAAGAGATTCTCTCTTACCTGTTAGATCTTGGAGCATGAATGTATTTGAGCCTATCTTTTCAATGATGTGAAATGGTCCAAGCCACATTTTCTGAAATTTGGTATGCTTACCTTTTTCTTCATGTGCCTTATCCCATTTTAGAACAAGATCACCAATTGACAAAATTTTTGAGCCGGTAGAACTTGCATCAAAAGAAGATTTTACAAGCTGCTGATGTTTTTCATGAACAATTTTAGCTTTATCTCTTTCTTCTTCTAATTTAAGGATTTGATCATATCTCAATTGAATGGATGAAGAAGGATTTTCTTCAATAAATTGTACTAGGGATAATGATGGAAGAGTTAAATTTGATGGTATCACAGCTTCTTTTCCATAAACTAAATTAAAAGGTGAAGTTCCTATTGAAGCTTTCTCAGTAATACGATCAACCCATAATGCAAAGATTAAAGATTTATGCCAATTATTTTGATTTTGATCAATAGTCCTTTTAATAATTTTGATGAGATTTTTGTTGGTGGATTCAGCCAAACCATTACCTTGTGGGTAATAATTTGCTGAATATTTGAGTTTAAAACCTCTTTTAACTGCAAATTCAATTAAACTGTTTCCAGAAAAATAAGATGCATTATCAAAGACAAGAGCTTGAGGTACACAAAACCTGGTTATGATAAATTGATCTATGAAATCAATAATTGCATCAGAATTGGCTACCTTCAAAGGGATTGCCTCTACCCATTTTGTAAAGTAATCGGTTGCAGTAAGAATGTACTTGTGCTGCTTGGAAGAATGAGGTACTATCTCACCAATAATGTCAAGCCCCCATTGTTCAAATGGTTGCTCAATATTTACTAGTTGCAAAGGAAAAGCTGGTTTCCTTTGTCTTCCACTTGCAGTTTGACAGATTCTGCACTTCCTTACATAGTCATGTGTATCTTTAAAAAGGGTAGGCCAATAATAGCCAGCACGAATTATTTTGTGAGCTGTGGTATCACCTCCAAAATGACCTCCTGCTGGTCCATCATGCAACTCCTGCAAAACCTTTTCAGCTTCAGTCTTTTCAAGACATATTAATAAAATTGAATCATAATTTTTTCTAAATAACACATTATCAATGATCCATATTTAATAGCTTTTAATCTTAAAGCACGTTTTTTCTTATAGTTGAGATCAAAAGGAGCATACCCATTTTTCAAGTAATAGATGAGATCAGCATACTGAGATTCAGAATCTGTAATACTTATCTGATTTACTTGAATATCTTGATTTGAATCTTCATTTTCTGGTATGTTATGGGCTCCTGCTAATAATCTGCAAAAACCTTGTCCTCTAACAATCTTAGCTGGTTTAATATCAACATCATATTCTTGTAAATTTGTTACCCAGTTAGCTCATTTTTCTCCTACTTCTCTCTGAATTAATAATTGTCTCACTGCAGAGAATGGGACAATGATTTTTTTATGAGTTTTTAAGAGAAAAGGTCTGAAATGCTTGATTGATTTGAACACAGCAAAATCTTGTTTTTCAACATCAGAATAATTCAGTTCAGCTCCTTGCAGATTTGAGCTAAAGAAAAAAATTGGTGCTTCAATTTTCTGATCATTGAGTTGTGTTAAAACAGCTGCATAGGATGTCTCTGTGGCTAAGGTATACAAAATAATTTTTTTAGAAAAATTTGGGGTACTCAATGCTGGTGCATTAATGATTGCTTGTTTGATTGCTTCAAAGGCTTCTTTCTCTTTATGCCCCCATTTGAATACTCAATTCTTCTTGATCATATTTTGCATAGGTAAAACAATTAAAGAAAAATCAGGAATGAATCTTTTAACAAAATTGATCTGTCCAAGAAATGATTGCATGGATTTTTTGTTATGAGGTAAAGAAATATCAGAAATCTCTTTTACTCTATCTGGATCAATGTATATACCATCTTTTGACACAACAAATCCTAAAAGTTTTCCTTCATCCAAAGCAAAGAAATATTTCTTTGGATTTAAGGAGATACCAAACCTTCTACATCTTTCAAATATTTTCTTTAGATCATGTAGATGATTAGTTCTCTTTTTTGAGAATACTGTTATGTCATCAAGGTAAACAACAACTGATTTATTGATCAGACCTTTAAATGCTATGTCCATGGCTCTTTGGAAAGTTGCTCCTGCATTTATTAATCCAAAAGGCATTTTTTGATAAGCATAAGTTCCCCATTTTGTTCTGAAAGTTGTTTTCAATCTGTCATCTGGATGAACTAAGACTTGATTATAGCCTGAAAATCCATCAAGAAAGGACATAAGTTCAGAACCAGCTACCTTTTGAAGTATTTGTTCCATGGTTGGCAATGGGAAATTGTCTTTTAAACATGCCTTGTTTAAATTTCTGAAATCAATACAGATTCTTATATCACCATTTTTCTTCCTTACAGGTACCATATTGGAAACCCAATTGGAATGCCTGACAGGAAAAATGATTTTGGCTTTCAAAAGTTTATTAAGTTCTGATTCGATTTGATCTTCAAGATTTGGATGAACTTTCCTTAGTTTTTGTTGAACAGGTTTAATATCGGGAAGCATTGGAATTGTGTGCTGAATAACCGAAGTATCATATGTTTTTAAATCATCATAATTCCAAGCGAAAACATTTTTATATTTGTTCAATAGTTTAATGAAAGCATCCCTTTCCTCTGATGTTAAATTAAGTCCTAAATTAACATTTTGAGGTTTTGAATCAGAACCAAGATTCACTAATTCAAATTTCAAAGTGGAACTTTGAAGCTTAGTATTAGTGACTTTCTTGAATCTGTCTTTAATATCATATAAGTCCTCCAATTTAACAACAGATTTCGGAATGGGATTTTCATTACTTTTTGAAGCAATTTGTAAATCATGATCTTCTTCATCAATAATTTGATCATCATATGATTTCTCTGAAGTCATGAAATTTAAAATATCTTGATCATGATAGAAAACTCTCCAATTTGTGACATTGTCTGGGACAGATGGACGAAAAATTAATTCTACAGAAAACCTATCAGGACTGCAGTCTTCAGCAGGTAAGAGTTTAGATACAACATTAGCTAACAAGTCAGCCGATGTATTTTGATTCCTAAGAATAGGAGAAATATTAAATGCTAAAAAATGAGTGGTGAGATCTTGTACTAGGGTTTGATAGTGTTTAAGATGTCCTGAAAGGCAATGAATAGTATTCCTAACTTGTTTTATGACAATTTCGGAATCACCAAATACTTTCAAGTATTTAACATCTAACCCTATAGCATTATAAAGTCCTTGAACCAAGGCTTCATATTCTGCAGTATTGTTAGTACACTCAAATTCTAGCCTACATGACAGCATGGTTTTCTCTCCATCTGGATCGATTAAAATGCATCCTGCTCCAACTCCATCACTAGACTTTGATCCATCAAAATATAATGACCAAAACAAAGATTTATCTATTGACTTATCTACAATTACATCAGAAGTATTTACAATTATGGAAGAATCAGATTGTGAAAAATTTTCCACTTGAGAAACAAAATTATTAACAGAAAAAGGTGATATGGGTGCTTTGAAGTTTCCAAGAAATGATTCAGCAAAATATCCTCCAAGAATATTGTTGTTGAATGCCACAGGTTCATTAGGTTGTTCAAACTCAGTAACAGTGTGTCTCATATGTTTTTCTCGTTCAATTTTAATTTGATTTGGTTTCCCTTTGTAGGGAAGCCACATATGAGAATAATCAATCGAGATATAACCATTGAGTTTCGCAGACCAGTCCCTACTTAAAACTAATCCATAGAATTCAGGAATATCAGCAATCAAAATATCAATTCTTTGGACAATTCTAGGATTGGAAGCTAATCTGATAGTTACTGAATTGATTTCTCCTACAACTTGAACTTTGGATCGATCTAATTGAACAATATGTACTGCCGATTTTTGTGGTTCGATATTCAATTTGGCACACACAGAAGTAGGCATTATATTGGAAGAAGCTCCAGAATCAATCAAACAATTGTGCAGATTTTTATTGTACATCTCATAAGTCAAAAGAAAAGGAGGAGTTTGAGAATTTGACTTTTCCCCAATGAGTACAGTATCAGTAGCATCCACTTTATCTGGTGACTTACCAGTTCCTCTTGCTGCTTTTGCAACTACACCGCTTGGTAAAGGAGCAATTGGTGTAGCATTTAATTCTTTCAATAAAAACTTCTGCTGGTGTTTCAATTTGCTGAGTTCATGTAAGGAAATGTTGGCTTTGATCTTTTTCATGTCCTCAACAATGTTGTATTCCATAGGATCTGACACTACTAAAGTCTTTGTTGTCGATGTGGGAGGATTAAAAGAAGATGGCTGATTCTGAGTAGGTAATGGAGAAGCTTTCTTTGCAGGGGATTTGTCTTTGATACTTGGAGTTGTGTTTTTCTTTTTAGGAGCTGTTTGTATAGGCTCTGCTGTAGATTTACTCCTAGTACTTACAGGCATAGCTTCTTGCTCTACCTCACCGTCAGAATTAGGGAGAATAAAATCCCACATACCATGTAATTCAGTGATTTCTTCATTCTCATCTTCCTCATCTGATATTAAAGATGTGTCTTCTTCTTCTGATTCTGCATTAGAGATTGCATTAGGAGGTTTAGATTCAACTTGGTTTCTTCTAAAATTTCAGAATGGTTTTTTGGTAGAAGTTTCAGCTACTTGTTTTTTAATTTCGACCATTTCATTCGACATGGTTTTAAGAACTTTTTGTAAACCTTCCATGTCATATGGATCTTTGGCCTTTTTCTTTGAATCATCTTTGAAGCTGACTTTCTTTGATTTTCTTTCCTCAAGAGCGTTTTTATTTTCCAGAGAAGTAATTCATTTTTCCACTGCAATAGCTTCTTTCATACTTTCAGCTAATATAGGCTTTGCAGCTCTGTCTACGAAAATAGCTATGTTTGAGGGTAAGGAAGTTATGTACCATTCTATTCTGACCTGTTCACTGGGCTGTGAATCTGTGTGAATTTTGTTCAAGAGTTTGTTGAATCTAGCGTTGAAATCTTTAATGGGTTCTCTGGGCTCTATTTTCAAATTTGAGAGGTCATTGAGTAAAGTAGCTATTGATCGGTCATCTCCAAATTTGGTTAAGAAATGATCTGCAAAAATGTCCCAACTTGTTATGGATGCCGAAGGTAATGAGAAGTACCATGATCCTACCGCTCCTTGAAGAGTATAAGGGAACAGTCTGACTACAACATCTTCATGTGTGACTCCATTCAAATTAACAGCCAACATAAAGTTATTAATATGTTCTTCAGCTTGAATGTTAAGATCTGGACTAAATTTCGGAAGCCATTTTCCAAGATTGTCTGGTAAATCATGTAAACGTGCAGCCATGTTGACTGCTCCTGGAGTAGCCCATGGTCTAGCCATTATCGGAACAACTATTGGAGGAGTAGTAGCTGGCGGTGTTTGAATAGAAGTTGTTGGAATAGATGATGATTGAGGTGATTGGGGAGGAGGTAGTAATAAAGACTGAAGAGGTTGTGATGTTGAAGGTGGTGACCCCTGGTGAACAATAATATGTAATGGGGAAGTGGGTGTTTGACTTCGCATTGGGAATGATGAGATGGAAGATGATGGAGAAAAGGTCTCACTATCAGAACCTTCAGTGTTCTTTTTTGCCCTTTTCCTTTGGGGTAAAGGTAACTCAGCTGGTTCAATGCCAAGTTTTTCGCTTTGAAGTCTGGTGAGATGATGAGGTAGGTGGAATTGCGAAGTCTGACTGCCTTGAGATACTTCAGATCTCTGAGGTGATATGGAGAAGCCTTGAAGTTGTTGGATGATAGACTGAACTTCAGGGGACTCCGGACTAAAATGTTCTGAAGTATGGTGTGACTGAGCAGTGATAGTTGATCCCTCTTCTTCTCGTTTGGACACTGGTAATTCAGAATGAAAACGGGAGGTCTGAGGTGGGGTGGAGGGTGATTTACTCTGAGAATGGTCTGTAGGTTTTGATTTACTCACCATTCATAGTGGCCCTCCTTCTATCACCAAAAATGTTGAAGCCTAGAAAATCTCTGCTTCAAACATTGGGGAAAACCACCCGGTCGGGACCTTAAGACAGCTCCTTTTCCGTTTGGAATGGTGGCTCCGACTGGATTTAAAGGACCAGTTTCCTTATAAATAAGTGGATTGGATTGGATGGATGGAAATGGGACTAAATTAACAGAAATAAAACTATCTATTCTAAGCTAAATACTGATAAAGAAATTCTAATACTAACCCGGGTAATTATATGTGAATACAACTTAAGATTGTTTCAATCTAATAATAACCATGAAAATGTATTATTAATCAAATTGAAATGTGCAGAAACGAATAAAGATAACTCTGTTTAAGAAATTAAACAGAGTTATATTAACATATTGCATTCATCATGTATACCATTTATATATGCTTATAAAAGATAACATTTCAATTATACTCAGAAATGATATATAAAAGGAAACGTTATGAAAAACAAATATATAAATGATAGCAAATTCTTCAAACGAATACCATATAACAAAGAAAATCAACAATGAACAGATAGAAATACCTCATTCATCTTGAAGACTGTCAAATGAAATGTGATACTCTGATCTAGTAACTCCGATGTAAAATTAAATTCAAAGGTACAGAAATGCAACACTTCAAAGATAATTTCAACACAAAAATCACCAGATGTGATCCTTCATAAAATATAATAAGGAATGGAGTACAGAAATGTTAGCTCCAAGTCCAAAAAATATTACAACTTCAGATCCTTCTCTAAATGCATGAGAGGGATTTAAATAAGAAATTACATAACAAAATCCTACTACTACTGCTACAATCTATCAAATTAAAAACTGAAAGGCTATCTTGAATGAAATTGATTCATTGTTTCTCTCTCTCGCTTGATGAAGCCAAGTTGCAAATCTTCAACATATCTTGGAGTCTCGGTGGATGACTCATCTCGGAATGCAGCTGTCCAGCATAGGTGGCATCGGAAAATTCTGGAATTAAACAATCAACGGCATTTGAAAGGAATTTGATAGCCATTTTTTGATTGTTTGGTTTGATTAAATGAGTCCACATACTGTCCCAGGATATTGTTTGAAGTTTGTCGATTTGTTGACTTTTCTTTTCCATTTCTTCTCTCCATCTGTTTTCAGTTTCTTTTACTTTTGGCAAACTGCCAGGAACACAGTCTGAAATGAGATTGATTGAGTATAAGCTGTCATTTATGAATTGCGTGATATTATTCATCATACTCCTGGCCCTTGATATTTCTCTCTCAGCTTTCATTATTTGATGTTCCCATTCTGTAAACAAGACTTCTTTGTGTCTTTCCTCTATTCTAGGAAGATTGGCTTCTTTTCCTTTTTTTGTGTCTTGCCAATTGAGAAATTCGGAAATCTTTTCATCAGCATCATCTATTTCTTGTCTGAGAGTAATAACATTTTGGATCAAAGATGAAGTAATATCACAAAAAGGTTCTACCTGTGACAGCTTTGCACAAAATTCATTCAATTGCTGAGACAATAGTTTATTAGCCTCAAGGGCTTCTGTTTTGAATTCACTTAACTTCGGGAAATCTTTAAACTTATCCAAAGTTGCTTGAAATTACTTTTCTTGAATCATTTTTGCATTTTTCTCATTTTGTAATAGACTTTGTAACTTAGAAATTTCTTCATTTAGTTGTTGTTTTTTGCCTAAGAGTTGTTCATCAACTTTCTTTTTTTCTTCAGCAAGCTGTTTTTCCAACTCTTTGGACCTGAGTGTCTGATTTTGCAGTTGTTGTTGCAATTGGGTAATCTGTTGCTGCCTTTCCTTAGCTTGCTCTTCAAGTGAAGCTATGTGGAGATCTTTCTGAGTTATCATCTGGGAAACTTCTACAGCTTTATCAACTGTCGCGGCACTATAAGCTCCTGCATATTGGGATAATTTTGTGAGGTCTTCGGATGGATTCACCTCATTGTTTTTGTAAACAATATTCATAAATTCTTCCGATGGAGTAGAAAATATGTCCTGTTCTGTCTTCCTTCTATTTCTTTGCCTTCTAACAACAACCTTATGTTTGGGGCTGTAAAATACATCTAAAGGAGGGAAATTTCTCGACCTTGGCCTAAGGTAATCTGCCTTGTCGGATGTTTGATGTTAGGGAATAATTAAAACATCTGCTCTACTTCATCTTTATCTTTATCTTATGATCAATTTGTTAGGTGAATTGATCATATTGTTTCAATAACTGAGAAGAAACATTAAGATCAGCAGAAACTATAATCTCCTTAGTTGTTTCTTTTCCTTTTTCTGTATCTATGTTCTGCTCAGTGCTTTTGCCATCCGATCCACCTTTTTGATTATGCACATCATCATCGGTACTTGTGCATTTTCCTGTTGTCTGAGCAGTAGACTGCTGACCAGTATTTTGATCGGATTTATCATCAGTATTTCCCTTTTGAGCATCAGGCTTGTCAACAGTGACCACCTTTTGAGTATGTACAGTTGGCTGGTTAACAGCCGATTGTGTAATGACTTTGCCAGTAGATGTTTCTACTGGCGTTTTGCCAGATGTACCTTCTTTCTCTGACCCTTGTGTTGGAATTCTTAGTTGGTCCAGAGGAACTCTTAACAATCTCTGGCTTCTAAATAACAAAAATTTATTCATTTCCTCTTTTTGGAATTTAGCGTTGGCTAAATCATAAATTTGAGGAAAATTATCCAACGAAACAAACAAATTATCAAACGGATCTGGCTCATGCTCAAATCGAGCAATTGACACTGAAGCAGTAACATTAAAGGCTATTTGTCGCGGATCATATTGTCTTCCAGGAATGGTCGCAAATTTACAACCTTTTATCTTGGCTACTTCTTTTTCAGCATGCTTGAAATCATTTAAAGTAAACTGACCACAATTGAATGGAAATTGAGGCCACATTCTCTTCTTACTGTTATTCAAAGACCTAGATATTCCTTCAACTGTTAATTGATAGGAAATTTCTTGAGCAAGAAGTTTGTCTGGAACAAAAAGAGGAAGAACATGTGGTTCCACAATACTACCAAAAACCCTGATGTATGTAAATTTCTCCTCCCCAAACCAATCTCCTATTGCAGATAAGTCAGACTTAGCTTTATCAGAGAATCTAGGAGGAAAGCGATTAAAAATGGTTTTGAAAACAGGCATAAGGAAACCATGGCAAATTCTATATACATTATCTTGGAAATGAACCTTCCAAAGTAGTTTATGATAAATATGAATTGGGGTAGGGTCTTTGGGAGTCCATTTCCATCCAAATAAGGGAAACTCGGAATTAAAACAAAGAGCATCAAGAATATAGGCACAAAAGGAAAAGGGAGTGGAATTTCCAGCGGTTTTTTCTTGTCTGTACTCAAGTATCCTATTGGCCATTCTATCGGAAAGAATAACAGCCCAATCCATGATGTCGGAATTGACAGCAGCTAGGATTAATGGGACCATTTGTATAGAAAACCTAGCTGAATTATCATTGCCAAATAATCTACACATCATGGCAGCAGCATAGCAATACGGAGGTAAAAGGGAATCTACAGAATACATACCGGACGCTTCATTTCGGTGCTTCTCTGGATTTTTCTTCCAATCTCTGATAGGGTCAGATTGGACTTTGTTATTATCAGCAAATTCTTTGATAAACTCTTTGTTATACACTTTCTGCGGGTCTGGAAGGTGATACATTGCCTTTAGGTCTTCTGCTTTAAACGAGTCAAAAGACACTCCAGATGCTGAAACAAACGTTCTGTCTTGTATCTTCACACTGTCAATAACCCATCGAATTGCATAATAATAAGGCATGATGCTCGCTCTGGCTGCAATTCGATGCAAAAATGAATTTGCAAGTGTTTTTTCAGTGATCTCAGAGTCGGAATCTGAGCTATCTTCGTCTGGAACCGATGCCTTTTCCACTGTGACCTTGGGGTTTTCTCTTTCTAATAGGTTGTAGACTCCTTCCCACGTCATACTCCCAAGCCCCTGGCATGATGTATCTGTGACTAATCTTAGTTTTGTGGGATTTTCTTTTGAAACCGTAGGAGTCTCAACAAACTTAACTGGAACAACAGTCTTGTTTCTTCTCGCTCTCTTCGACATTTCTGCGTTTGCTATTGCTTCCCTTTGTCTGTGAATGAAAGGGCTTAGTGTTCTTTGGCTCTGCAAGACAATAAACTCTCAGTCGTGACAAACAAGCAACTCAAACGGGATGATTTATGAACTTATGATTTTTATTTATTTGTTTCGTATACCGCGTAAATGCTCCTTTTGAGTCACACTCACGTATTAAAAACCAAATCATTAACAATATTCATTTGATTTGTTATTGAATGCCCTCATACAAACTGAGATTTGGCGCTTGTGAAATATTAAAATATTCATCCCTTCTGAACTTTTCGCATGTAATAAATGACATTTATCAATCGCATCGAAAATTTTCAAATGGCACATAAACATCACAATACGTTTTTCTCGATTGGCCGATTCCGATTGAAAACTTTTCCGATTTCTAATGGTGGGGTCTACCATATAAGATTTTAAACGAACAAATGTTTGATTTTCTTTTGAAAGCGTTTATTTTAATAACGCGCGTCGGATCGGGGAATTTTAATTGACCGTAAAGAGTTTATTAAAGAATATCCCGATTATTCGATTGCGACTGGACGCATCGCATCGGAAGTTATATAAATAAAAAATTTAAACTCTTAGCGATTGAAGATTTCCGATCGAACTAATTGCATCGAAGGATTTGAAATAAGTATATGAAACTTATTTTAAGGGTTATCTCCGATTCTCCGATTGCGATTGGACTTTTAAACTTGATTTGTTTTTTATGATAAGGCCTTGTATATTGGATCAGATCATAAGTTTTGAATGTTGAATTTGTTTAGTAAACAAAAGATGAGTTTTTTCAAAACAATGAATATTTATTTCCAAGTCTTTTATTTCTATAAAAAGAGAAAGGGACCCTATTTCTAAATGAATTTTATTTCTAAAATTTTAAGAAAAAAGGGAGGGTTGTTGTATAGTACAACAGGCACTAATTAAACGTAGAATTAATGCGCTGGATCGAAGCTGAATGCGTTGATTTGTAGAGTGCCTGTTTGCTGGGATCGCTTTTACCTGTTGAGTTTGTGCGATGTAGTCAAATCAATGGAAATCCAAATCGATGAAAATTGATTCCAACCTTAATTATAGTAAAGAAATCGAGTTATATAAAGTTAAAATGAAAACAGTGTTATGGTAATGATGTGGGTTGATTCCCATGTCATTTTATAATGAAAATGGAGAGAGATTGAGTTTTATTAGCGCTGAAGAAATTGTGGTTAGTGAACTAAAATTGCAGGTTGAGTTCTGAATGAAATCGAATTTAAATAACGACTTTTTTTGTATCTAAATATACTGTCTTAGCACTGGAAAAGTTGTATAAACACTGGCCTTTAAGAATGTATAGAGAAATGGCAATTCCATAACAATTGCAGAGGTGTAGGCACTGAGAATCATCTAATCGGGAATTACAATTGCAGAAGTAAAATTTAATGCAGCATTCGGGATTTAAGGGTGGAAACTTGAAGTGAATAAACAGTAAAGACCTGCATTATTGGTTGGATGAGAGGTAAGTTAATTTGCTCATTTGAATTCTGGTCAAATGTAAATTGGGAGCGTGGGTATTAAAACAAGAAAGTTTGAGTCTTGTTTACATTGTGATGCAGTGGCATTAATTTTCCAATGGGTGCATTTCTTTTATTGAACTTGGATTTTCAAATCGGATATTAAAAGCACTATGTAAATGGAAATGAGGAATGATGTTTATTGGATGAAATGATTGTGAGATGAAGCTTCCGGAAATGAAAGTGCATGTAATTTCCTGGACATAAAGTTTTAGTTGGGTGTAAATGTTGGATGAATTTTGTATATGCATGAGGTAGAGAAAGATTATGGGTTTTGCAAGGCAATCTGCATCATTTTTGGTATCAGAGCTTGGCTCTGTTGAAATTGAAGATGTTTGTTTTTTTGAATGAAGTGCAGGAAGGTTCTATTGAGAACTGAAGTGTGTTTTATTGAGTGTGTGATGAATACTAAAAGGAAGATCATATTCTAAATCTGAGATGTAGCAGTACACAATTGCAGCGAACAGGATTATCGAAATGAATGAAGAATCGTGCAGATAAAGCCGAAAGATTGGAAGAAAGGATCAGATTCTAAAATCTGATTGACAGTAGTTGAATATCGAGAAATTGTGCAGAGGAAGCATAAAGATTTGCTGAAACAGATTTGCAGGAATGGTGAGATTCTGAAGGAAATTTAAGGTATGCAGTTTTGTCTAATGATTAGCAGATATGAAATGAATGAAATTTTATAGTAAGATTGCAGTAGTTAAACTGTAAGAGGGATGTTTGTAAGTTTTGGAAATAACAGAGTTTGAAGACACAGCTAAAAACTAGTGGGAAGGACAGTCCATTAAAAGTGCAGGTGAATGGAAGGACAAGATCAGACGAGATCTTGAAGGTAAGATGATATGGTTTTATTTGGATTTTAAGAATAGAATATTGTAGTCTTTGCATTGAAGTATTATTGCAACTCCCAAAAGGCAGTGTGGTTAGAATTGCTAACAGATAAAGGAAGCCAGTGAAAGTTTCTAAGTGAAAATATAGATGTGGTAGAACCTTGAGGAATTCCAATAGAGATTCGATAAGGATGACAGTTGCGTTCTTTTAGGATACAGATGAGTTGAAGCCAGAAAGAGCAAAGAGAAGTGCTCAAAGGAGGTTCCAGAGGTAGAGAACTAATTTCTTGCCGAAAGACTAAGTGAGGAGAGCTTGGTGAGGTAAGTGGCGGCAGGACAGGACTTGCTGGTGTAGAGGCTTTAGTGCAACTCATAGTAGAGTGAGTAAGGAACTCATAGAGATGGAGAGGATGATGACTAATGACAGTCGTAACAGAGGTTCTGAAATATACCACAGCAGAGGACAAAAGGAGAAGGATGTCAAGGAAAATGGAATACAGAGACAGTTAAGCAAAGAGGAATATGAGCGGGAGAAGGTTGAGATAGTAGTTCAGCTTGAGGTGTTAATGGAGATGTTGCAAAGAAATGAAGTAGACCAAAAACATGGTTATGTCATGAGAAAGAAGGTGAAGTGGCAGAGGCTACAAGAGAAGAGGAATCATCAGGTGAATATGCAGTTGATGAAGGAACTAAGGGAACTTGAACAGGTTATAGATGCCAAACAAAGGATAGAGAAGCTCGAAAGAATTGAGCTACAGCAAAAGGAAGATGCTGAAGAAGATGTTGAAGTTTCGATATGTGAACCAGAAAGTGGACCATTACTTTTTGAAAGTGATGAAAAGCTAGAGGAGTTGAATCATATGAATGATTCAAAGCAGCCGGAAGACTTGAGGACTGAAGCATTAAATAAGACCATAGGGTCTTGTGATTTTAAAACTAATGATTTTTGTATGATTGCAGGTTTGGAAGAAGATAGACAGTCTTTTAAAACTGTCAAAGATGTGAAAGAGTACCTTCCAGAAGATGAAATTTTTGAAGCAGAATATGATAAAGAGACTGGGAAAGAATCAGTTCACTACAATGGACAAATGCTGGAAGACATCATTGAAATAGATGATGAGAAGGGGAGACTAGCTAACAGTCTCAAAAGTTCTTTGAGTTTGGATCAACATACTGATATGCTGACAGAAAAAGAGAAATCAATGCAACATACTGAAGTGTTGCTAAAGGGAAAAGAGGTACAAAGGCCTTATATTTTTTATTATAATGATTGTCTTATAAATGAAGATGTTGTTGTAGACGCTGGAACATATTTGGCACAGGTGGATAGCCAAATGGAAGAAGGAGAGGAAGAACATCTATTGAAGGATGTTAAGGAGAGACTGCTGAAGAAGGATGAAAAAATAGTTGTCATAAATAGTAATCAAGAAGAATTTGATAGATGCAGAAAACAGAGGTAAGAAATTGTTCTAAAAGACAATGGAACAGCAGCAGAAAAGATGCAAAACAGCAGTAAGGGTGGAAAGGAAGCAATCAAAACAAGTGAAGAACAAGCAAGAATGAGAGTTCAGCAATCAAGAGATGGAAACAATCAGCAGACAGAGGATATACTGGACAGAGAAATTGAGTTGATAAGGAGGTTAATGATGAAAATGTCTCAGAGAAAGATAGTAGCAAGAAAGAAAAGGAGCGAAAACAAGAGAAAGACAACAAAAGATTGCGAAAGCACAGCCAGTGGGGAAATGCAACATAAAGTGTGGAAACCTGGAGAAGAACAACAGACAGAAGCAACGACAAGTGGGAAGTTACAGCACAAGATATGGGATTCAGGCATACACAGATCCGAACACATGATCAGGCGATCATGTTTAGTTTCAACCTTGGGAGTCTGATGCAGGAGCATCAAGACCATTTTTCATTTGTAAATATGTAATAAAGGGGGGTGTGAAATTTTTATTATTTTATTAATTAATTTCTCATTTTTAATAAAATAGGAGATAAATTATATAAGTGAGGATTTTGTAAATATTATTTTATTAATTAAAAGGATATGAGAGATATAGATTAGGAGAAAAATTAGAGAGTAGGTATTCTATGTATGGGACTTTGTTGAGTCCACACTAAAATATAGATTTAGTTGAGGATTAGGTGGAGGGATTTTTGGAGTGAATTAAATGCATTATTTATGTATAAATATGAGTGGTTTTTGTGAGGAAAATACACTTGAGTAGTTGAAGAGAGAGTGAGAGTGTGAGTAGAGAGCAGGTTTCTACTTGTAGGCCTTCGGGCAACTGTAAAGGGCCATAGATTTCGAATATCTGGCCATGAACAGGAGGTTCTTTGTAAATTGTTGTTTTATATATCAATGTAGAATTTGATTTTTTGAACCATATGCACATTGTGGAATTCGATGTTGTAATAATATGTTTGGTTTTAATACTCTTTGTATTTTGAATCTACACCTGGGCGAAGGAATTGATATCGTTAATATCGATATTGCAGTTGTTGGTTGGAATGCGATGATGGAAAGTAATTGGTTTTTATGAATTTCTGTTTTAATACAAGAATTTAAATCTCTTTCTCAGGATAAGGGAGAATCGATGTTATTATTGATCTATGGTTCGAAATCTGGGTAAATTTCCAAATCGAATGAGGCATTCAATTTGGCAAGATGACAAGCTATGATATAATGGCGCAGAGGTTAAGTCCATGCGGAAAGAACTAACATTGATGTCAAATTGTGCTTGTATGGGTAGTAGAAAACTACATCGAAGGCGTAATGATCGATTGATAAATGTTTGAAGGAGGAACGAAATCGATTCACAGTTCACACTATTGACAGCGTTTCAAATCTGGGTGAAGAGCTGAGTTCTGGGTTAAGAACAAGTTTTGGCTTGGAAATATCAATCAGTGTTTCATATCTAGATAAATAACGAGTTTTGGGCGACACGTAGATATGTGTTGTGAGTTGAAAGTTCACAGGTATGTGATTCTGCAATAAGCTAGTTTATGATTGTCAGATTCAATTGGACTGATTTTCATTATGAATTTATGTGTTGGGTGCTAATTAAAGGGAGAATTAATGCACTGTATTGAAGCTGAATGCATTGATTTGCAGAATGCCTGTTTGCTGGGATCGCTTTTACCTGTTGAGTTTGTGCAATGTAGTCAAATCGATGGAAATCCAAATCTATGAAAATCGATTCCAACCTTAATTATAGTAAAGAAATCGAGTTATATAAAGTTAAAATGCAGACAGTTTTATGATAATGTTGTGGGTTGATTCCCATCTCATTTTATAATGAAAATGGAGAGAGATTGAGTTTTATTAGCGCTGAAGAAATTGTGGTTAGTGAACTAAAATTGCAGGTTGAGTTCTAAATGAAATCGACTTTAAATAACGACTTTTTTTTGTATCTAAATATACTGTCTTAGCGCTGGAAAATTTGTATAAACACTGGCCTTTAAGAATGTATAGAGAAATGGAAATTCCATAACAATTGCAGAGGTGCAGGCGCTAAGAATCATCTGATCGGGAATTACAATTGCAGAAGTAAAATTTAATGCAGCATTCGGGATTTAAGGGTGTAAACTTGAAGTGAATAAACAGTAAAGACCTGCATTATTGGTTGGATGAGAGGTAAGTTAATTTTCTCATTTTATTTCTGGTCAAATGTAAATTGGGAGCGTGGGTATTAAAACAAGCAAGTTCGAGTCTTGTTTACATTGTGATGCAGTGGTATTAAATTGCCAATGGGTGCATTTCTTTTATTGAACTTGGATTTTCAAATCGGATATTAAAAGCCCTATGTAAATGGAAATGAGGAATGATGTTTATTGGATGAAATGATTGTGAGATGAAGCTTCTGGAAATGAAATTGCATGTAATTTCCCGGACATAAAGTTTTAGTTGGGTGTAAATGTTGGATGCATTTTGTATATGCATGAGGTAGAGAAAGATTCTGGGTTTTGCAGGGCAACCTGCATCATGACATATATATTAAATGCTCCTATAGTCAGTCTTTGGAATAGATCTAAATAGAAGTTTTTCATTTTAATATCCATAAAACACAACCACTTTAAGGTAAACTATGCACATGTGTCATTTCTCCCACAAACTAAAGGCTTCCTCCAATTAATTTTAGATGTGAATTCTACCATAAATTTTTTAAGTCAAACTTTAAGATAAACCATGCACATGTCATTTTCAATAAATGTCAATTTAATATCTAAATTCACATATGTTCAGTGGTGTCATTGTTTCACTTCCGATATTATGTTGCTTACCTTGATGAACAGGTGGAACTCTGTTGGGAGGCCTCTCTATTTTTTTACTCTTTGCTTATACTGTCAAAGGCCGTTATATGTTATATGGGCTATACTGTATAGTTATTAGAATACATATCTTCATATAGAACTTGCAAATAATATGATGGAAACCAAACATAATAATGTATTAGTACATCACAACTTGCTAATTAGTTATTAGACTACATATCTTCATATAGAACTTGCAAATAGCATGATGGAAATGTGAACTTGCAAATAGTATGATGGAGATGTGGATCTCATGACTCTTCATGATTAATGCTTCTAGAAACCAAACATAATAATGTATTAGGACATGCTCCTTTAATTTGCAAATAGTATGGTCTAAATGTGGATCTCATGACTCTTCATGATTAATGCTTCTAGAAACCAAACATATTTTAATGTATTAGGACATGCTCCTTTAGGCTTGGTGGAATTACCTTTGCTTTTTCTTTCTCTCTTACACACATATATATATGAAGAGATGATCCCATTTTCTTTTTTATTCATAGATCAAATGTCATTTAAATACAAGATTTATCATAATGTACAATGATTCATTCCATATTATTCATAAATTTTTTCATTAAAAAATGAACCCTTTAAATGATGAACCTAGTTAATGCTTCTTCTTTATGAAGAAGACTACTTGATCTTTCAATTTGAATTTGATGATGGTCCTTTGTTATCTTTCTTGACTACTTCAAATTATTAACACAATCATATGCTTCTTGTTACTCTTTTTATTCCTTCATTATATTGTATTCTCCCCCTTAGATATTGTGTACTCTCCCACACAGATATTGCACTCAATTTTGATGGTCCTTTGTTATCTTTCTTGACTACTTCAAATTATCAAATTATTGACACAATCATATAGATATTGCACTCAATTTTTATGGTCCTTTGTTATCTTTCTTTACTTCAAATTATTGACACTTGATCATATAGATATCATATAGATATTGCACTCAATTTTGATGGTCCTTTGTTATCTTTCTTGACTACTTCAAATTATTGACACTTGATCATATAGATATTGCACTCAATTTAATAGGCTCTTATTTTGAAGTCAAATAAGTGACAATAATTTACAAGAACTATCCCTAATTTGTTTCTCACATGTTCAAATGGTTCTCTAACAAGCTAATTTACAAGAACTATTCCTAATTTGTTCAAGATATTCAAATGCTTCTCTAACAAGAGGCTTTGTGGGTATGTATTCCATCTTCACTATTTTCTCAAAGTATTGTTGTGTGAGGAAGTGGTACTTTATGATGATATGTAAATAGTGATTGTTCAGGAAGTAGAATATTTTATTTTTGAAATTATTATTACACTTCTATTGAAACACTTAATGGATATATCGATTTACCTTAATATCTTGTAGATCCCATTTCATCCAAAACACTCAAAAAGAAATTTACCTTACCTTAATATCTTGTAGAGCCCATTTCATCCAAAACACTCAAAAGGAATTAACTACTATGTATTCCACTTCTACTCACTCAAAAAGAAATTTACCTTAATATCTTGTAGAGCCCATTTCATCCAAAATACTCAAAAAGAAGTAACTACTATGTATTCCACTTCTACTCTAGATAGAGAAAGTAATGACTCTTTCTTGCTTAACCATTAAACCAAAGACTCTTCTAAGTAGAATTATACATTGTCCACTTGTACTTTTCACAAGCCTAGTTGAATCTCTATATGTTGTCAATGTAAATTTCTACTAGTTTGTCAATGTAAATTTCTTAACTTCTACAAGTTCTATAAATTTGTCAATGTAAATTTCTTAACTTCTACAAGTTCTATAGGCAAAGTCTATAAAGGGCCAGGTAGCCTCTGGATCTCATCTTTTATGAAAGGTGACATATCTAGTAAATGCACCTACAATCAATCTTTAGAATAGATCTAAATATAAGTTCTTCATTTTAATAAAAATAAAACACAACCACTTTAAGGTAAACTGTGTACATGTGTCATTTATCCCACAAACTAAAGGCTTCCTCCCATTAATTTTAGATGTGAATTCTAGACCATAAACTTTTTAAGTCAAACTTTAAGATAAACCATGCACATGTCATTTACCTCATGATCTTGTGTCATTTCTCCCATGTCATATATATTTTTTAATGAATTTTTTTTTTCGGGGATAAGAAAACCATTAAATATGGTTGAAAAATGGAAATTATGCATAGAAGTTTCTTGTTATCCCAATCCAGGGAAAGCAGTGATTACATATGTGCTTTCCAATATTGCGACTAGCAAAGTCGTCCAAAGGAAAATGAATATACCGGGAAGAACAAAAAACAACGAGGCATATTATATTGGATTGATAGAAGGCTTGGGAACAACGATGAAGTATGGATCAAATGGAATTGTATTTTTCACCAATTCTGAACTTGTGTGCAACCAGATGAATGGCGTGTGCCAAGTTAAAAAGGAGAGGCTAAAAGAACTGCATGGAATAGCAAACAATATTGTTAGCCAATTTCAATTTTTTAGTATAAGGCATTGTACAAATGTGAATAAGATGTCTACTGATCTATTGTGTGGGGCAATGCCAATTCATGATTCATCTATCAAAGATGAATTAGAATTATATAGAGCAATGCCAATGCAAGATTCATCTCTCAAAGATGAATTGGTTTTGAGATTCTCTTCTTCAAAAATTCAAGATTCATCTCTCAAAGATGAATTAGTGTTGAGACGCTCTCCTTCAAAATTTATTGATGGAAATTGTAACATATCTTGGATATGTGTGTGTTGTGTACTTATAAATGCGTCTTTTTTAATGACCATGTGTTTTTTTCAATTATATACCAAGTGTGCTCCCACCACACCATGTAAAGCGCAACTTGGTGAACTTCACATTTGCAACAAGTGGTGAACTTCACATTTTTATAAAATTAAAATGCGGGGACTTCAACAAATTTTTGTTTAAATGGAGTTTGTTTAAATGTAGTTTCACTTCTTTTTTAATGACCATGTGTTTTTTTTCAATTTTATACCAAGTGTGCTTCCACCATGTAAAGCGCAATTTGGTGAACTTATCATTTTTATAATTTCTTTTTTGCTTAAATTGAGTTTCACACATCAATTATTGCTTTGAAAGTTGTGTTCTACATAATTTGTGTACACTAAATTACAAATTGATTTTCTGAAATCTATTTTGTGTAAATGTCCATCAATAGATATATATATCATGGAGGATGAATGACGAAGATCAACCAAATCCCATATGGGGGTTCAGGGATCGGGGGATGTTCAAGGTATTTAAATATAATCTTAAATCTCCATACATGTGTGTACATATGGAATTGATTTTTTATTAACTTTGTGAGTTAAATTAGTTGTTAATAAGTTTTATTTTTTATTTTTTAGGAGCTAAGAAGAGAAGGGTCTCTACTCCATCCATGGAGTGTGCCCATGGTTCACCCAGTCGTGGTATGGTTCATGCAATTTAATCAATGAATATGTACATGTATTTATATGTACACATGAATGTATTTTTCAATTGATTATAAATTCGTATTTGTTTATGAAGCTTCTCTCTCGTCTCGAGAGGTTGGTGGTGGTTCAAATCCCCTTAGAGGGCCATCAATGAGTGGTATAAGGTTGCGTGAAGGTGGTGATATTTATTCCCCCGAGACCAATCAACGGTTTGTGGTGTTGGTTCTCCGCAGGGTCATTCTGGGTCTGGTTCTCCGCAGGGTCATTCTGGGTCTCAACAGTTTCAGGGTGGAGAAGATGCTAACCAACCACGTCGAAGTTGCCATCAATTTCAATATTTTTTTCATTGAATTTGTACAAATTTGTTTACATGTGTTTTTTCTAATATACAAAATTATATATATATATATATATATATATATATATTGATGCAGAGGCTGAAAATGTTCCAAATATTGGTCAAAATAGACGCAGGGAAAAACGCTACATTCAAGAAGAAGGTTGTCTACCCACCACAACTTATCCGGCTGACATTTCTGATATACCATGGGAAAAAAACATGGCAAAATGCACCTTACAAAGGTGTCAAAAACTTCATGCAAAATTACAGAGAGATCTCGTGGCTTTGACTCTACTTGCTGAGAGTCGAAAAAGCCTCGAAATAATTACACATTCATTGGGAGAAATTGTATATGTGTACAAAAAGCTTGGGCCAACGACTGATACATTTGTAGAAGTGATGAGAAAGAGAAAGGAAATAGTAATGGGTCCCGATAAATGGGAGGATGTAAAACAAAGAGTTACAAAAGATATGGCGAAGTCAATGTTTAATTTCAAGGAATGGCCAAAAATAAAAATGTTGAAGGTGCAATATTTCAAGCACCCAAATATAGCTCACTATTTGTATGATAGGCACCTTGCGGCCTATGGAAGGCTACCATGGAATGACGAGGTTTTTGTTTATTTTGCACAATTTTTTTACGCAGAATTTTTTTTTAAATATGAAACCCAACTACAATGACCTTCTGTTAGAATTTTTTGGTCCGAGGAAAGGTCGATTGTATGACCGTAAGGGCGCTAAGCAAGATGTGGAGTTGCCTCGCCCTGATCCGCCATTGGTGAGTCGACATTTTCGGGTCGAAACTCTGTGGTCAGAGATGGATGCGACTTCTAAAATAAGTCGAGAAGCAAGGGATGTTATGATCGACAATGTTTACAGGGCTGTGAGTGGAGTCAATGTTTTTCTAAATCGATAAAGAGCACGTGAAAATGCACATGCCAATTTTGTGTATTGTACAGATGAAGAGATTGACAGCATGAATGTTGAAGATCTCCAAATATATGCAAAGAATTGTCGCAATGGTTTTCAAGACCTAATTCTTCATGAGGAAGAGGGCACGGGAACAGTATGTGTTAATGACCTTAGGGTTCAATTATTTTAACATGTATACATGTGTACAATTTGTAATAAATACATGTGTATGTACATGTATACATTTATTTTTATGTACATTAATCTAACAAAAATGTATCATTATATGTTAAAACACCATTTGCAGTTGTCACGCATGATGAATGACGAAAATGTTAATATCACGTTCGGGACCTCTGGTTCAAACAATGCAGATGGGTCTCACCATCAAGATATGTTGGAAAATGTTAGTGTTTTTTAAGTGATATTTTAAAATAAATAATTGTGCACACATGTACATGTATGTATATATAATGATAAAATGTTTTAACAGATTCTGATTCCGTCCAATGTTTTTGGGATAGCGGTACCTTCTTCTTCCTTGGGAGATGTACCTTCTATTTCCTTAGGAGATGAGCCACAAGTATGGACAATTTTTCACTTTTAAAATTTATGTTTAAGTTATATATATATATATTCCACCTCAAAAAGTTCCATTAAAAATTGAGATATATATATATATATCTTGAGTTATTTTAAAATTTTTGAATTTAGGTTCCCATAAAATATTTCTTTAATCCACGAACTCTAGCAATGGAGATAGGAACATCCACACCATTTCAACCATTTCAACAAGTTGCTTTTAACTTTTTTTTAATATTATTGAAAATAAGTTTATATATGTACACGTGCATTTTCATTTGAAATTTTTTAATATATATATATATATATATATATATATAACTGTACATGTATATTGTACAGTTTACCATTGTAGATGTTCCCATGGGGGGGGAACTTGTAGCAGGTGAACAAATGGAGAGGGAACCTCATGAGGTATTGCATGATTTTTTTTTTATATTTTGTTTTTTACATGAAGTTCTATATATATTCTCACTCATTTTTAAAACATCAAATTTTAATGTTCAAGTACATGTGCATTGTGTACAGGTTTCCCATGCTTCGCATGATAGTGCGCGGATTGAGACCCTGATAGGAAAGACGCTACATCCATCTCTATTTGATGGACATGATTTGTAGATTTGATTTCAAGATTTAGATAGTCTTAAATTTACTTTTTTATATATTATCTAGATGCATTGTCATATATATATATATATAACTTGATACAGTTTGATACTTGTGAGATCTACAATTTTTGGACATATTTTATTACAGTGTTAATATAATTTGTTTTGTTCCAAAAAGTTAAGTTTTGGATGGTTTTAGTACTTTTGGCATGTGAATGTGAAGTAATGTTGTTATATAATTTGTTTGGTTTTCAAAACTTTTAAGTTTTGGATAATTGAACTACTAGTAATGTTGTCATCTATAAATTAATGTTTTGCTTCTGAACTACATTTGACATGTTATGTAATGATGTGTTATAATTTGTTTTTTTTTTTTAAATTTAAGTTTTGTTTTGCTTCTGAACTACATTTGGCATGTTATGTAATGATGTGTTATAATTTTTTTTGTTTTTAAAATTTAAGTTTTGGATGCTTAAAGTACATTTGGCATGTGAAGTAATGTTGTGATCTATAATTTTTTTATAAATTAAAAGTTAAGTTTTGGATGGTTTCAATCTACATTTGGCATGTGATATAATGTTAAATGTTTTTATTGGATAGTTGAACTATAATTGGCATGGCATGTGAAGTAATGTCACATATGATATAGTCAAAAAGTTTTTAAAACTCAAGTTTTGGATGGTTTCAATCTACATTTGGCATGTGATATTTAATGTTAAATGTTTAATGTTTTTATTGGATAGTCAAGAACTACAATTGGCATGGCATGTGAAGTAATGTTGTGATCTATAATTTTGGATGGTTTCAATCTACATTTGGCATGTGATATAATGTTAAATGTTTTTATTGGATAGTTGAACTATAATTGGCATGGCATGTGAAGTAATGTTGCATGATATATAATCAAAAAAAAAATAAAACTTAAGTTTTGGATGGTTTCAATCTACATTTGGCACATGTGATATAATGTTAAATGTTTTTATGGGATAGTTGAATTATAATTGGCATGGCATGTGAAGTAATGTTGCACGATATATAATCAAAAAGTTTTAAAACTTAAGTTTTGGATGGTTTCAATCTACATTTGGCCCATGTGATAAGTATTAAATGTTTTTATTGGATAGTTGAACTACAATTGGATGGCATGTCAAGTAATGTTGTGATATAATCAAAAAGTTTTTAAAACCCAAGTTTTGGATGGTTGAAGTACATTAATCATGTGAAGTAATGTTGTGATATAATCAAAAAGTTTTTAAAACTATGTTTTGAAGTAATGTTGTGATATAATAAAAATGAGTAAAGAAGTAGTTATATGTAAATCCCTTTAATTTTTATTTAATGTTAAATCTTTTAAATGTTTTGATATAATGTTAAATGTTTTGATCTAAGTTTTGGACAGTTTTAATCTACATTTGGCCTATTGAAGACTCCAATGCGTAGACATCGGATGCGTTGCAGAAGGGGAGGTGGGGGTAGGGGTGGAGGGGGCAGGAGTGCTGGCTCTCGCCCGCCTCTTTCAATCCATGACATAGGCAACCACCCTCCTCCGGCAAACAGTGTCACACAATTTCACTTCACCAGCGCTATGGTTAGACCTTGAATTACGGCAACCATTTCTGTCTTTTTTCAGGAGGAGCCGCAAGATGAAGGTGCCTCTGGTTCTAAGTCACGGTGAAGAAAGTCCACCATCCCAACCCATCAGCCCCAAGACACCAGGAATTCGGTAGCTCTTCCAGTCAAATCTGGCTCAACGAGCTCCAACAGCGATGGCGCAAGTAGCGGCAGCTCGATGTGTGTGGAGAAAAAACTCAAAGATGACTCTGGCTCCTCTTTCGCTTCGGAGAGCTCCTCCCAGCACTCCAAGGGAGTAGATAATGATCCGGAGGACTACAGTTATTCAATTGTGGAGGAGAATCCTCCTACACACATCGATAGCTAGCCTGATGTCAGGTCCTCTTTAGCTTTTTTGAACTTTTGTCATGTTTTGCAATCACTGTGCTTCTGAACACTCTATGTTTGTTGGTTTCCCGATATTGGGCAACATCTTCTAGGCTGGTTTCCTGGTTATGGGCAGCCCCTTTTTTATTTTTTTGATTCAGACCCCCTCTGGTGTTGGCTAGTTAGGCAACCGAGGAGATGGGTCTCGCTATGTACATTATGTTCAATATCAATAGATTAATTCAACTTAGAAAAAAAAAATATAATGTTCAATGTTTTCATCTAAGTTTTAAATGGTTTCAATCTACATTTGGCCTAGATGGAAGACTCCCCTGTGAAGTATTGTTTTGATTTAATCAAAAAGAGTAAAGAAGTAGTTATATGTAAATCCCTTTAATTTTGATTTAATGTTAAATGTTAAATGTTTTGATATAATGTTAAATGTTTTGATCTAAGTTTTGGAAGGTTTGAATCTACATTTGGCCTATGGAAGATTCCCATGTGAAGTATTGTTTTGATTTAATCAAAAATAGTAAAGAAGTAGTTATATGTAAATCCCTTTAATTTTGATTTAATGTTAAATGTTAAATGTTTTGATATAATGTTAAATGTTTTGATCTAAGTTTTGGGTGGTTTCAATCTACATTTGGCCTATGGAAGACTCCCATGTGAAGTATTGTTTTGATTTAATAAAAAAGAGTAAAGAAGTTGTACATTATCCCTTTAATTTTGATTTAATGTTAAATGTTAAATGTTTTGATATAATGTTAAATGTTTTGATCTAAGTTTTGAATGGTTTCAATCTACATTTGGCCTAGATGGATGACTCCCATGTGAAGTATTGTTTTGATTTAATCAAAAAGTTTTTAAAACTCAAGTTTTGGATGGTTGAAGTACATTTGGCATCTTAAGATTGCTTTTGATCTCTACATACTCTTGTTTGAGTGAAAAAATTTCCAATAGGAAGAACATAGCTTTTCAATGCAACTAACCATATCAATTGAGCTCTAATTGAAAAAAAAGTAAAGAAGTAGATATATGTAAATCCCTTTAATTTTGATTGGAAATATAAGAAGTACATATATGTTTGTTGAATTCGAGTCAATGTCATTAATGCACTCAAATAGGTAGCCTTGTTGATTTATAAATTGGTAAATGGATGACATTCGGTTAACTGCATTCTAGAACATAGAACATATCCGACCATTGGACAGACAAATTTTGTACTAGATCATTTTTCATCAATGCACATAGTAAAACTACTTGAACAATTAATTGCATTCTAGAACATATATATCCAATACATGTAACATTTTTCATCAATGCACATTGAACATATCTAACCATTAGATAGACAAATTTTGTACTAGATTTTCAATCAGGAATAGAGATGTGAGTCAAAGCACGTGCATGTACCAAAACAATTTGTACATGTGCAAACACTTGCACAAATAACATAAGAAGCTCAATTTTTAGTTGAGTACTGGAAGTTCTAAAACATATTTAATCCAAAGAGAATAAATTGCTGGGCAGTTCAATCAAAAAAATTCCAATGGAATGCCATCTTCAATAATCCATTCATGATCGGATTTTGACATTTTCCATTTCTTAATTTTCGTTTTTTTCTTTGATTGAACCTCTATCAACTTTATGTGTGCTGCACACACTAAGTGACTATATTGACAACTTATGAAATTAGGTTCATAGTCTTCAAAGTAAACAAAATCCCCACTTTGATTAGTTTTTCTGAAAAAATAACCTTTCAGTATAATAGATCCTCTTTCATATTGAAATTCGTGATCATTATAGTTTTCTAATAATTTAATTTTTCGTTTAGTGCAACGCATCAAATAATACTTCACATTTTCATCGTTGTCAATAGGTGCAATTATAGCAAAAACATCTCCTACACAATAAAACAAACTTAACAAAATTATACATATTTAAATTTATTTCTAGATCTTTAAATCATTAGAAAGCAATTCAAATGTTACCTTCTCTAACAAGATCATAAACTCGATCACCATCGGATGATATTGTAGTTTCTTCTGATTGCATTTCTTCAAACATTACAATAGACATTTTTCCCTTTGTATTTAGCTCTGTATGTTTCCAATCATTTACATACATTTTGTTTTCACAAACGTCATTGGATTTTGTGTTGTCTATGCAAACATGACAAAAATAAGAATATTTTCTTTTATCTAATGCAAACACATTTCTGGACGACTTTGTTTTAATTGAATGCAATTTTCGAGTCCTTTTTATTGTTTCAACGTCATTTCCAATTGATCTATCTACATCTTCGATCACAATATGCTAGAAAAACCTTTATATGGAAAATTCAAAGAAGAATGTAAATATGATATCAAAATACAGTCAAAGATAATCATTGCACGATAAAATTAGATTTCCAATAAAAATTAAATTAAATGTACCTTCGCACTTCCCTTGATGGGTTAGTCTCATGGCTTAGAGCAGTGATGCACCATTGAACAACTTCTTTCACGTCCACAAGTCAGCCTGCAGAGGGGTTCATTTGATATCTTTGAAGTGCTCGTTTTATGCATGCCCCTGCACCGTCATGTTCTCCTTTTCCATGGCCAGTCTCAAAGAAATTCCAATAATGTTTAATGTAGGTTTTCTTATGAAGACAACACAACCAAAAGAATGATCGTTCAGATTTGAATTGACCTGCGCATCCGTCTGACCATATCCAATGTTCATTGAATGTTATTCCATGATTTTTCAATGAATCATAAATTTTTCCAAAACAATGTTGTACAAAACATGTATCATGTGTACGATTGTCACTGATATAAAAGTGATATTATTTAATGATATGTCAATTTTCACTCGTGCTTTATATATGATCGACATTTTTTTCAGCATGTCTATATAGAATATGGACGAGCATGGAGACTTGGTCAGAATGATAGTATTCACTCTGAATTTCTTTTTGTGGAACAAATGTGTAGTTTTCTGCAAAATCAATCACTGACAAAATGGTCCCTAGTGGAAAAAATTCATGATATTTTTTGAATTGCAAATCTTGCCATCAAGCTCTATGGGAATGCTTGGTGTATTTGTAAATTTTTGCCTCAAACTTTCTCAAAAAGTCTATCACAAAAATTTCGTCTTCTCATAATTCAATTCTTTTAACACTATTTTCACCTTGAATCGATGTATGGATATATTCATATCTCTTCCATTTCACTTTCATGTTGGAAAATGATTGATCATTTATATCAATACGATATTTGTTTTGAAATTTAGTCAAATTTCCACAATCATCGCATTTTTTACCACAAACACATTTCTTTTTGTAAAATAGTTCATCTCTTTCTCTTTCACATAGAATTTGAGATATGAAATCACTGATAGTGGAAGGAGGAGGTGAATCCTTCCATAATGTTCTACCAAAATCATGTGTCATAATATAACTCAAATTCCACATGATAACGACAACAACAAGTGTCGCGTACAGTGATAGGTTTTACATACCATGGTTTTTGTTGAACAAAAGCACTAATTGAAACATGAATTTTACGATTCTCTTCTTTGAACTTGTTGAATAACTCTATCTGAGTGGTTTCCAAGAAATATTTTTCATGTTCTTCGTACTGATTTTGTGCTATTCTTATTCGTCTCACATGTTTTGCAGTTGGCGAAACATGCGAATTGTTCTTCCAATATTGATATATTATTTTTTAACATTTTCTCCAAGTCTATCTTTGTATGGTTTCCTACAAATAGCTCTCCAACAAGCGAGTTCATCATTTACATCTATTTGCAGCCGAAATTTTCGATGTTTGTGCAAATTTTTTCGCGAGGTTCCTAATGCTTGTGCCATAGATGTTACCAAACGATTCTCTTTAGTACTTGATGAAACCATTGCCATATGTATTCCTCTATGTACAATTGAAACATTTTTCTGTCTAGATCTCCTAATTGAATTTATAGCACTACTTATATTTTGTATCACATTTTTCTTCATTTTTTTATCTTTGGTTGATTTTCGAATACCCAGTAGTGTCGTAGCTTCTTTTAATTTCCTTAATGATAGGAGACCTTTCAACATTTGAGCTTGAATTGTCACTTGTTCCTTTATGAAATACGTTTCAAAAATGTGGTTAACATGATATCGTATATAATAGTCAGGTTTTTTATCTCCATATGTGTGTGTCAACATTTTCTAACATTTCATCATCGACACTGATTTCATCTCTACATATTTGAATAAATAATACATAATAAGTTTACATATTCAATAAATAACTAAATTAATAAACATATGTATAATTTCAATAATACGTGCATGTGTTCAACATATATATATATATATATATATATATATATATATATATATACCTTGTGATTAAATTTCTTCACTTGAATTTCCTTCAATATTTTCACCATCTTCAATCATTGGTTCAATATCTCTTCACTTTCTCTTTCAAAATTTTGTATCTCATCATCAATGTTTTGAGGAATATCTCTCTCAGTTTACATTGCAAAATATTTTTCAAATTAGTTCATCAAATAAAAATTAAGCTTCACATTTTACACTAGGAAGATTTTAAATATATCAATAGATCATAATATTTACATTTACATACCTGCTTCAATTTCTAGTTAAGGTTGATTTTCCCATTCAATATTTGAGAGTGCTTCTATCTTTCTTTTGCGAGATTGTCTCGTCTCTTCTCTACGTTCCTCAGGGTTTCTTTTTTTATCATATTTTCTCGCACAATTCCTTCGATTTCCCATGATAATAGAGTATGAAGTTCAAAAAAATTTCTTCAAAAATTTAGACAATAACTCAATTAGAAAAAGCATCACAAAAGATTTATTTAAAAAAAACTCATTTAAAAATTTTTGCAAAAAATACATATTCCAATCCAAAACATTTACTTTAAAAAATCCAAGAAATATATGTCTTATAAAAATGAAACGAAGCTCAAAAGATTTACTTCAACTCAAAACACGTACTCTAAAAAAATGTCACTTCAAAAAATGCTTCCAACTTAAAACAAAACGTCACTTTAAAAAATACTTCAAAAAATATTTCCAGAAAATGTCTTTTCGAAATTAAGCCCAAATCCATACTTTCAAAAAAAATGAAGCACAAAAAATATATAAAAAAATGCATTACATGCCTCCAAAAAATTTCCTTTGAATGTAGGTCCAAGAAAATTCCTTAAACCCAAAACAATTCTTTGCAAAATCAGACTGCCTCCAAGAAATGCCCTCCAGGAAAAATCTTTAAACCCAAAACAATTCTTTGCAAAATCAGACCGCCTCCAAGAATTCAAAATTAAGCCCAACTCTATACTTTAAAAAAAATGAACAAAAAACATCCAAAAAAAATGTATTACATACCTCTAAGAAATGTCCTTTGAATGTACGTCCAAGAAAATTCCTTAAACCCAAAACAATTCTTTGCAAAATCAGACCACCTCCAAGAAATGTCTTCCAAGAAAAGTCCTTAAACCCAAAACAATTATTTGCAAAATTAGATCGCCTCTAAGAAATGTCCTTAAACCCAAATTTCTAAGAAAAGTCTTTAAACCCAAAACAAGACCTTTGTAAAATCAGATCAAATGTGTGAAATGTGCGAAAATTATGAATGACTTCGCAGAAATTTATATTGCCGCGAAATGTTTTTTTGGAGGGGCTCCACGAAATTTTCTGGCCGATGGAAAGTAGGCAGAAGTTCGGCCGAACTTTGAAAAACATTTCGGCCGAACTATTAAGGCGTGAGACATAACAGCCCATTTGCGCAAAAAATAGTTCGGCCGAACTTTTTATAAAAGTTCGACTGAACTAACGCGTCACCAGTTACGCAGAACCAAGCTCTGAATACGTTTCTGCAACTTTGGACTGATTAAACTCCATGAAAATTCTGAATTAACTATCAGAACCAAGACAAACATTTTCAGAATTGAATCTACTTTCAGGAAATATAAATTTTATGAAATTTCATAAATATTTACTAATTTTAATTAATTTTGTAATAAAACGGGTGCAAACAATTTCTGAGGGTCATTGTGATTCAGTGAAATCAAAATTCTGTATCTCCCAAAATACATTGTAAAAAAAATTGAAAAAATTATGGGGCATTACATTGGTCCGTCGTTGCTAATGGATAGCTTTTAGATTTTTAGTTTATAACTTATATGTTAATAAATTTCTTGCATCGCGAAACATACTCAAAATATGCAGTGTTTTCATATTGGACCAGTTCAAAAAATTCTAGTAATTATGATATGCATCCATTGGCTTTGTAAATATGACGAAACCGAAGTAGACTCTGTCTAGATTGTTGTAACACATTTTGTTTTCTCAAAAACACAAATTTTCAAAGAATACAGCATTGCATATTAACATGACTTCTTATGAATCCTTTGATTGTTAAAAAACGCACACTCAAATAAACACTAAGTTGACATATCAAATGTGCATAAAAAAATTCCAAAAAATAAGTAATAGAAAACAAACAAAATTTCTGACAACTTTTATTTTTATCGCAAAATGAAATTCTAAATAAAAAAAATTGTTATAGTTTGCAGAAAGTTGAAGAACTGAAAAAAATGAAAGTTTTTTCTCAAAAAAAGCAAAAAGTAAACCGAACTTCACATTTTCACCTTTAAACCCTTGCACCCACTTAATGCTATATAAAATATTGAATTAAATTATTTTTATTTTAGCATTCCAACATGAACTAAAGTGTTATGATATTGGTTTACTAATTACTCACTATTGCAAAAATAATGATCGAAACCGAACAAGTGTTTTGATTGTAAAATTTTGTATAAAGATTATGTGATGTAGTAGGACTAGGACTTTCTATTGCCACACAAATTCACCACAATCAAATTAAGGAAAAAATTTCAACCAATATTAAATAAATCATTTATAAAATAATAATGAGATATTGAAAATACTGGTCTTATATTATGTTTATGATTTCAAAAATAATCTATTATTAATATTTCCCTAATAAATATTTATATATATATGAGATTTTCACGTGTTATTATCAATATTTAAAAATTAAGCCATCACATAAATTTCTATTTAAAATTTAATCCATAATTTTCAATATATACAATGCAAAGAGCACACCTTTACTTGCGTTAGAAGTACGATCATATGTTTTGGTTTACCCTTTGTCTATAAACTATCATGAAATCTAAATAACTTATTCTTATATATATATATGATTTTTTAAATCGTTATCCATCTTTTTAATTTTTTTATAAATATACAGCCTTTATCCAATAATTTAACACAACGAAATAGCTCAAAAGTAATGAAGTATTTCAAAATTACGAAATTATTTTAAAGTAAAAATCTAATCAAATATTGTTTGATATAATTTAACACTACCAAAAGCTGAAAAGTAATGAAGTATTTCAAAATTACGAAATTAATTTAAAGTAAAAACAATCAAATATTGTCTAATTAAAATATTGATATTAATATGAAATTGAGGAAAAGCGCAAGCAAATTCGATCATTATTCTTTTGGAGGGAAATTAAAATATTGCTTACCATTAATGATTATGATGATTAACCAAAATTGATGCTGATACATTAACAACTCGTCAAGGAGTTAAGCTAGCTTTGAAAACACAAGCTAATGTGTTATATGTACTTATAAATTTTTCCATAATCCTCCATCCATCATTAAATACCCACTTTACTCAACATTTCCATCATAGTCTTCTAGAGTTAAAGCACAACGATTTCTCACTAAACCATTAAGTTCTTTCATCTCAAGAGAATCTCTAATGTTGAAGGGAGCATATAATGAATATCGGGATGTATAAATTACAAAGACGAATCAGTGTGCACCATAAGGAGAAGAAAAATCTTACCACAATGCTAATCAATGAATATTACAAGTAAATACTAACTTTTGGGGGTGATGGTGGCCCCCTTACATGTCCTTCAACTAGTCATCATAAACGATGTGCCATGATTGTGGTAACACTTTATACCCATACAAGTGAGAGTAACACTTTATACCCTATGCGTGTCCTTCGAGTAATCACCATAAAGTGTACGTCAAGATTGAGGTAACACTTATCCCCGCGTAAATTAATATTAAATAAAGGAATTGTCTATTGAGGTGGAGAAATTTTTTGGATGGTTAAAAGTGGTCGGAATTTGGGTAATTTATTTTTAAGAAATCTTGTAGTAGCAGTGTTTTAATTATGTTTTTTATCGTGGAAATAGATTCAGCACCATCAAAAACTTCTAGGGCCCTCAAATATTGAAGTTTGATAACTATAACTTGGATTTACAAAAAATCCGTGCCAGATTTTCTTAAAATCTTACCAAAATTTCCATTATTTTCAGGGCAAAAAAACAGTCTAGTTAGACTACGACCTAAATAAAATTCAAGGAAAAAATCGTCATGACATTTCGCATTTTTGCAAGTGTACCATGATGGAGATTAATGCCTTTATGATAATTTTTTAAGTACTTTAGTTCTTAACAATGGTGAATGTTAATTCTGTAATTGATGTGTTTTTCATGTTGATTTATGAAGGATATAATTTCTAAGGAAAGATCCCACACTTAGCTCTTTTCACCTTTTAACTTTCCAATTCATGGGTCATATTATTGATTGACACTTCCTTCCAATGATGCATACGAATCCATAGTTTTACTAGACTACATGGAATTGGATAAATAACAAATGTGGAATGAAGATACCATTCAATGTCTATTGTCTCAACGGAAAGGTATGAAGAATGAATTGGGTTACAAGTTAATAGGTTGCATTGAAATTCTATCTAAGCTAACTCAATTACCTTAATTTTTTTTATATTGTCTATGATTTAGAGTAGAGAAGCACATTAAAAAACATAATAGTGTTACTAGCAACCCAAACACCACTAAACATGGAAGAAGACTAGGAAACAAAACACAAACCATTTCACATAGCACGGTGCAATGTTTTCCATAGCACTAGATTTGAAATGCTCCTTTAATTGTAACTAGTCTTTCACATTCACATAGAATGTGCATTACAAAGTATGTTAGTCTTTCACATTCACATAGAATGTGCTTTACAAATTATGTCAGGTCTTGGGATATTTTAAAACCCGTAACAATAATTCCATTTTAAGCACATAGATGTATTTCTTGAATTTCAAATAATATTTTCATAAGATTGCTTCAAAACTCTTCAATATGTGTAACTATAGTTTTGGATTTTCTCTCTTCCAATGTCAACGATTAAATGTTTTTTTTTATCAATACTAATGAAATAATACAATTATAATTTTTATTTTTAAACAATGAAATTGAAAATTACACAAAGTAATTAGTTGTTACTTATTTTTTTATAAAAAGGTTTCTAAAAAATTAATGAAACAATATTGAAGATTATTGAACTAAGAATATGCCTAAAGTTTGTGAAAATATTATTATTTGTTGAAATATTAAAGCTCTCCATTTAAGCTTAAAATGGAATAAATTCAAACTAAACTCAATCAAGAATGGTAATAAAGAACAAAACTTATAACTTACTCGAAAATTATGAATGTAAACTTATAACCTACTAGAAAATGATGAATTAGTAGAAATTTGGATGAGTTAATGTAACAACTTGCAATGAGATCTTTGGAGATAAAATATAGGAACAATTGATAATGTGTTTTCCTTAATGTTAAATATTGCTCATGTACATTAATGTAGCGCTTTTCTAGGTTTAGCCAAACAGTGAGCTCAAAATTTTGTTATTGTAGATGTTGATTATGTACATGTCCTCTCTATATCTCTCTCAAATTAAGATATTTTCCATACATCTTAACAAAAATTTTGTAGCTACTATCCAATTAAGTCATCTATATTTACATATGTAGCTAAACTCTTTATCTTATTGTGTCGAAATATTGATGTTAGATGTGAGGAGAGATTGGAATTATTGTGTATAGATGATTGATGTGTATCATGGTGAATCCTCCTATTTGATCAACCACTTTAAGTAACAAGATTCCCTACAACATTATGGTTTTCCATTAGTTTGTGGTGGATGGCGATATTCTTCTAGCAGAAACTAAGTTTAGAAAATTGCAAAAAAATCAAAATTGATTGCCACATCTCCTTCCATGTATTACTAGAAACATAACAAAAACCCATTTCATATTCCATGATATAAATTTTAAGCTAATAATTTCATGCATGAGTGCAATAATTAAATGCAAAAAAAAATAGTAAAATTTAAACTAACTATAATAATTAATATGAATACCCAATATATTCCTAGTTAGATTTACACATAATTAGAAATGAATTCAACTTTGATTAAGAACATTTTTCATATAAATACAACATTGAAACCATTGGATTCAACTTCCAAGGTTTCTTGGACTTCTAATAATTGTTCACCAAAACCCTAATAGATTAGGTGTCTAACATTCCCCCCCTTAATCTGAAGGGGTCAATATGAGTCCAAGAAGTGAGATAAAATGCAAAAAATGCATGGCAAGAAATAGATGAACGTGCTCTCTAAAATCGTTGTTTAATTAATACCACAAGTCAAATGAGTTGGGAGAACTCAAGGTCTCAACCGGTGGTGGTTTAATTTTAATCACTAACTCTAGAACTAAAGCTTGAAGTAGTTCCTAGAACAATTCCAAATATGGTTAGAATTTGAATTCTTATACAAGTGGAAGTGCTCACCTGATAATGGTTTGAAGATGACCACAAATTGTGTACTAGAAACTGAAGTCTTTTGTCGTTGGTGGTTTAAGGCAGGCCGCGACCAAAAAACATGCTCATGGAGAATGAATATACCTTTGGCTACAACTATGAATCTTGCTATGGTTGACTTTGGCTCTAGGCTCTGGTTCAGGTTGTGGGTTAGGCTTGCTTAATAAATATTCGAAGTTGGTAACTGACCATCAATTCATCTGTGGCTCGGGCTTGATAAAACTTTGAATGATGAATCTGTGAAGATGGTAACTGACCATAAATTCCCCCCCTTCAGATACAAGGTGAGAAGATGAATAAATCATTTCTACAAGACTAGTCCATACTTGAGAAAAAATTCTATGGTATGACCAATATATCTTCTTAGTTATTGAAGACCATTTCCAAAAACCAATTCATCCAAGTTGAATATTCGTTCTTGCAGGAGTTTTATTTATGGAGCATATGTTTGAATGATGAGTGTGCTTACCACAATGCTCATAAGGGTGAATAACAAAAGATTGATCTTTCACACGGCCAACACGATCAACCACAATATTGGCATCTAATAATATATTGTGATTGTGGAATATAAGCAAGTGAATATGAATCATCCTAAATCAACCTAACACTACAAAACTTGATGGGTTTCGAATAGTACGGAATATGAATGTACACATCCTTGTCATATTGAAGATCGGTTCTATTTTTTTTTTAGCAACTCGTTCCCAAGGTTTGATGAGAAGCTTGGGAAGCGCAAGATGAACCTACATGTTTATGAAAATATGCTCCTAAAATGACCTCATTAATCTAATTAATCTCTGTCTGTTGATGGGATTCAAGCTGAAAGAGGGAATTTTTCTGAAAAAGAACCAGTTTAGGATCACAACTCTTTTGTTGTAGCTCATGTCTCTGTAGTTGTGACTCAAGTTGAACAAACTAAACTATATCCTTTGCATGGTGTAGACATATCTTGATATCAATATGAGTGGCTTCGTTGATTTTTACTATGTCATCAACATTAGATAGTATTGAAGTATTTAGTAACTTTAATACTCCCTAAATTTTGGCCATTTTCTTAGAACACAAAAAACACTCTCAATCAAATTTGAAAAATATATTAGCTTCAACCAAAAATTCAACCGCTTACAAAGAAAATTCAATAAGTAAAAATGTCCATATAATATTCAAAATGTTGAAGGAAAATAAGAACAAAGGAAAAATAGTTCAAGTACATTAAATAGAAATCTCCATTACCTGATTCCCCGTAAACTCCTTCTTAAAGAATTTCACCAAATGGTCCACCAAAAAAAAACATTCAACGAATAAATCTACAAACTCTGTCTTAGCTGTTGAATGGGTATTGTTATAGATCAATTTCAACATCATCCCGCAAGACCTGGTCAAACTAGACATCGTCCCCAAGACCAATGAAATAGGGTATACCATCCCCTTATATTTTAGTTTCTATATGCCTTAAGAGAAGAACATTTCATTCATGGCTTCTATTGTGAGATTTCCAAGGTTTGAAGTATATGGTATATGACCTACTCACTCACTAATGCTCACCTACAAGGGACTAAGTACGTTGCAGTGCCAAATCCTCCATGCAAGGGTGCACTTCTCGACACTCAAGCGTGTGTTGGTTACCTGGGAGAGGAATTCTCATTGTTTCGGGAATCTCCACATGGGCAGTGCCTTCTAGAAGAGTCCATATGTGTCAAACTTTGAATTCAAGTGTCCATCTAACACCTCTAAACTTGGAAACATGTCTTGCCTATTATTAAAAGTCATTCATTGAGAAACTACCATCATTTTACCTATAAATTAAGCACTCATCCTGGTGCTAGGGAAGGAAGAATTTTGGTAAATTTATGTTGTTGGATTCTCATTTGATAAGAGAGTTAAAGTATTGGTATGTTGTTGGGATAATGCTGGATGTGATTGAGGTTGGAGCAGGTTGACAACAAATCAATCCATTGGTTGTAATCTTTCCCTTCTACTCTTTAATAAATATTGTTGTGCATTTTCCCATACATATGTCTTTATTTCTTGTGCAATGTATTATTGAATGATGTATTTATTTCATATCTAATCGATTTGATTTGAGTAAGATAAGTCGATGTCTTGTATAGTGTATGTTGTTTGATGTTCCCTATTTGTATTTGCAGGAATTGATCTAGCGACTTGAGTTGGATAGAGAGTGATGACAACAATTATAGAAGGAGAAGGAGAGGCGAAAGAATCACAAGTAGGCTCCTTTCCCATTCTATATATCTTCTTGTTTTAGAGAAAGTGATAGTTATTCTTTCCTCTATTGTTCTACGTGAAAAACACCACGCTTAGGGAATTTGGTTTATCCGTAGATCACAATTCTGTATAACAGGTATTGAAATATCTTTTTTTTTTCTTTTCATTTAAAATATAAATGCTAAGATATGAAAAAAAAACACTAGTGAAAGTTTATAACTGTTGGGTCGAGATATGAAATCATAGGTACCGTTACATGGAACTTCCAAATGATGATTTGGACCAGGAAATATTTTTGAATCTCATACTTCGGAACTACTTATGCTAAAACCCTTATGACTATGCAGAGTCCAAAAAATGTGCTCATAAAGCTCCTGTATCAGAATATAGTAACTTCACATGTGTTCTTATGCCATTTAGAACATTTTTCTATAAGGTGATGCAACAAGGTTTAGGCTTTGGTCCTTTTTTTCTTTTAATCAAGGATCCCCCTTGCGCACTCTCGTGCTTGGAGAAATCCCCTTCATATGATAGAAGAGATTTTGCATATATGTCCTTGGTTTAAGATGGTCGCTACTATCATGTAATATCAACAAAGAATCCATTGTTGTGCACCCAAATTCTGCGCGATGATGCTACCATACACTGCCAAGAAACCTCTCATGTCACACATTATAAGTTGGAGAAGATTCAAGTTCCTAATTTTCTTTCAATGCAGACTTGTCCAAGGGAACACAAAAACAAATAAAATACTTACGACTTGCAATATGAATTGGCAATCATACTCTAAAAGTTTGTAGATAATGTGAAAATTCAATGTTGGCTAATCCAACAAAATGACTTTGTTGATGATAGATGGTGGCACTAACACATTTGGCCCAATTTCCGATGGTGAAAATGTCTCTCTTGCGACACATAGGCGTCCCAAGAGCGACACTTTGAGGTGGGGTAAAATGTGGTTAGCCATTACATCGCAATTTCGGCACTTCAATAAAGTGTCGAAAGAGTGACACATTTTCCGAAATTTCCAAACGGTCGTTGCTCTTTTGACGTTATCTAGACCGTCGCTATTCCGATGTTATCAAAAGCATCGCTATTAGCAATGTGTCAGAAGAGTGACGTTAGCAATGTGTCGGAAGAGTGACGTTAGTAATGTGTCGATAGAGATACGTTAGCAATGTGTCAGAAGAGCGACATTCCCAATGTGTTGGAAGAGTGACGTTAGCAATGTGTTGGAAGAGTGACGTTAGCAATGTGTTGGAAGAGCGACGACAGGTAATTTAAAAAAAAAAAAAAAACAAGTGTCGCAATAGCGACGGAAAAAATTATTTTTTTAAAAACCTAGCCGTCGGAATACCAACGACAGCAAAAAAATATTTAAAAAAAAAATATTTCCATAGATCTCAACCATAGATCTCGAGGTGTGTTTCTGAAAAAAACATCAATAAGAAAATTCCATTTTCTTATGAATAAGGCAACACGGTCTACCCATTCAAATTTTTCTGGTTTGCAATCACAAGAATCCAGCCAAGCAATCTTTGCTAGATTTGAGGCTTCTATTTTTCCATAGATATTTTTAATATTAAGATACATAGAAACTTAACAAAGTAATGAGAAAAGTACACGTCAAGTAAGTTTGTTTCATCCCTGCAATGATATCGGTTTTGGTATTGATTAGCTTAGTAAGCAAATGCATCAAATAGGTGGAAAGTGTAACCATCAATTGGGTATAGCACAAGCATCAGGAACAAACTCTACTCTTTGTACAATCAAATCTATGCTATGACCAACCCTTCCAACTACCAGAAATATGTAATTTGAAAGAAAATCCATAGCCAACATCTGCAGGAAAATAGATTGTGATGTTCAGAAATTCCCAGATGAATCCAATAAGATTTTTTATCACATATGAGGATAAATCAAATAGATGATTCAACCATAGGATTGATGAAGGGGGATCTGACAAAGTGAAAATAGGTTGAGTTGGAATACCAGGGAATACTCTATAATATCTCAATATCTATCATAGAAAATGATGGATTACTATATGTCAAAATAGTATATACTATATATGCATGACAAATTAAAACAGCAGTTTAATTGATTTCATCAAACCACTGGATAATAATTCTCAACATTACCTGTATCTCCTTCGAAAAAGTAGCACTGAAGAGCATGGTCTTGGACAATTTTACAAATTTGGGGTTCAAAACCCATGTCAAGCATGCGATCATCCTCGTCTAAGGCCAAATACTGTATCATAGATAATGACAGCCTGCCCCTTTCAAGGAGGTCCCAAGTTGATAATGATGTGTGAGTGCCAAAGCAACTCCTAAAGCGACAAAATAAAACGAAATACAAGTGAAAAATAAAAGTCATGGCTAAGAAATGGTACATCCTAGAAGGAGACAGGCAATACTCAACACTAAAAGTAAAGAATACATGAGCGATTGAGAGCACATGAAAGGATGATCATAGACTTGGAAAGCTTAATGCTGCAAAGCGCCAACAATAAGCTAGTATGCAGGATCTAGAGGTATGAAACAAACTACCAGTCCATCAATACATATTCTAATAAAAGACATGAACGTAAGTCATCGTATGCCTTCCATGAATTAAAAAACATGAAAGCCTCCTTCCATTGATGGCAACCTTACAGGTTATTCAGCCAAAACTAAGCTCCTCATTTAGAAAGGTAGTTCAGTCTGCACAACTTCTCTAATGATATAAAAGTGTTTGATAGATAGTGCATCACTATAGAGGGAGCATCAGAAGCTATTATAGATTGTTAATGCATGACTCTCAGCATCAGTTAATGTTAATGCATTCCATATCTTAAAGCAGGGACCCATGTCTGTAGAAAAATATGAGCATACATTTATGTTGCTTGTGAAATATATGGACTATATCATAGATGAAAATTTTAAAGTCAATCACTTTAAGAGTGGTTTGCATGCAGCTATTATAGATTAGCTGTGTGTATTAGTTTGTTAGGGCTTTGAGGCAAGGACCATAGTTTTTTAGTCCATAGTTCTGTAGGATTGAAAGTAAAAATTTCAATTATTAAGTGCCCCATCCTGTTGATGGAGCTATACATTTTTCTGCAACTCATTTTATTACTTTAGATTAGTAAAATTAATAATTAACTCCTATCTTCATCTTAGACGTCAATACTTAGCACTAGTCTACAAAAATCAATGTGTACTTGTATCAACCTAACCACATGCCCTCAATAGGATCACTTCGTACTTCTCAGTTGTTGCATCTATTTGGGGCAGTAAGCAACAATCAAAGATCTATCATTCTTCAAATTCCACCCTAAACAGAAGCCCTGAAGAGCAACACCTCATACTTCCATATTGTCCCACCTAACTGGGGAAAGAAGTGACAAGGAAAGATTTATGATTTTTCAAATTCTAGATGGATGTAAACACTTTGTAATGCAGTGACAAGCAAAAATTTTAATTCTTTGAATTCTATATGGATGCAATCACTTTGTAATGCCAAGTTGAGAACCTTCCTCTACTTGTAATATCCTCTATCAGGGGCAACCTTCACTGAGTATTACAACCGAAATATTTTTATGCATATTCATTGTTGAACATATTTACTCGGAAGTGTATGTTACCTTGGCAGTCTTCGATAATTTTGAAGGTTCACCCGTACTTTTTTTGTCAAAAGTCTCATACTTATCTGCTAATGATGGGAAGGGACTAGCTACATGTGAAGGTCCTTACCATTTTTGAGAAGGATTCGATCAAATTTGTCCATCGTACTTACGTGTTAATATATGCTTCAATACTTGCTCAACAAACAAAGATACATAAGCGATGTCTCCACCACTGGAACATGTAACTGACCTTCATCTTTGGATTATTTGTAACTTTAGTCTGCTTTTGTTTCTGAAAATATTTTTTATTACCACCAAAAGAGAACTCTGGACTCACAAAATTGCAAGAATCCTTCATATTTCACGGTCAAAAATTGAGAACAATGCTACATTCACTTATCTACAAATTCAGTGAATTTTTAGACCTCGTACTAACTGCAATAATGAAAATTATCATACCTCAGCAGCTTTAAAATTTTTTGAGACTCTACTATCCTTGGGTATTTTGATGGTCACACCATTGCATTCATCTTCTAGGACTGGATTTCTTGCATCTTCATGTTCCTACATGCCAAGGTCAAGACAAATTTATGCCACATTTATTTTTAAGAAAATTCTGTCTATATTACACACACAGTGATCCCAAAATTGTCAGACACATTGATTTTGAAAAAAAAAAATTGAAAATGTGAAAAATAGATTGGATCCTAGAGGGGAACATGACTCCTGAGCATTGAGATTAATGTCCAGTGGAGAGTGTCCACCAATTTAGGAAACTATTATTCTAAATCACCCCTTAAAGGCCACATCCACACCACAAATAAAATCATGTAGTCACATAGTTGAAGTGTCTAATTCAGAAGGGAATATTTATCTTAGGGAGGTATCCTTGAATAAGAGAAATAGGAGAGATCAATCTTCTTGCCTTTAATGCTCAAATTTTCCAGAAATGAACAATAAGGAAAAACAAAAAAGATTCATAGCCATCAAGTCAATCACATGATCAAGACTATATTGAAAAAAATGTACAAACTTTCCTAGCAAAGAACAATATGGAAAGAAAAAAAGATTCCTAGCCATCAAGTCAATCACATGATCGAGAATATGCTAGACACATCTCAAAACATCATAGAAGAAGCATAAGGAATGAAAATAATTATGTCAACATACTTTGTGGATTGATAAGTTACCATACATTTGTCTCAGTACCTCGAAATTGGAACAAGTTTTCTGGGTGTTCTTTACAAGAGAACTTGCTACACGAGAAAGCAAAGGAAAATCATCAGTGAGGATAATTTTAGTAAAATTATTTTCAGTTCTATCACAATCCTGAAAATGCCAAGTATTTTACCTTCTTTGTCCAGTTTTTCATAATGGCATTGAATGGAACAACACAATGTTTCAGTACTTTATTATATTGGATTAGAATAAATTTGATCTATTAAATTGAAAAATATACTATTGAAATGCAAGGAAAAACATGTTTTTCTTCATTATTGTTCCTATCTTTACTTTTTCCATATCAACATACATATATTGGGTAGGTCCCATAAACAGGAAAAATACAGATATAAGTGGATCTTCCCTCATTATTCATTTTCTAAATATCTAGTTAACCCATCTTTAAAAATTTTAATACCCATTATGCTATCCTTGTATACCAGAAGTAGAAATGTTTGATGGGATCTGCTAGACAAGGTAAATCCAAGCCTCCATTGCTTCTTGAAGAATAATTGAAAGTCCTAGATAGAAAACCAAGAGATCTCAAGACATTATCAGACAAGGCTGAATATATCTAAGGTAAAGTCTCAGTCCGAACCTAAGAGGGTCGAAAAGCCTTAGTCAAAACCACAAGAGACTCGAAAAAGGAGCTTAATAAAGTGAAAGTCCGAGAGTGATTAAGAAGAAACTGAGAAGCCTAGAAGCCTAGAAAATCAGACCCTAATTTATTCAATACAGTAGTATGACTTGAGGCCTTAACAACCTTGACCAAAATTTTGAAGTTAGCTTTAGATAAGGTTGAAGTTGTCTATAATATCAATTTGAATATGAAGGAGATCATTGAAGTCCCCTGTTGAAACAAAAATGGACATTGTTTATATTTTATGGTTTTGAGATAATTGTTGTTTTATATTTTATGGTTTTGATATAATTGTTGTTATCACTATGTTATGCCCAGTGGAAATATTTCTAGGATGAAGGGTTTTCGATATGTTATGATTTGGAGATCGAAGAACATAATGCCAACTATTTTGAAGAGGATTTAAGAGCTATAAATCCCAAATTGCTCTTCTTGTTATTATGTTTCAATCAAGTCTAAGAGGCCTCATAAATCCAAATAGAAATTGCTAATGGCCATTGCAAAAGAAATATTACTTCTCAAGTTAAGACTCACTATTTATTAAGAAAATTCTATATTTCCTATCTGAGTATGTGTCTTTAGAAGCTCTAGTCCAAAACTCTGAAAGAAGGATAAAAGCCAATGGTATTTGGTCTGCTATAGTAAGGCTGAAATACCTCATATGAAAGATATAAAGACCAAAGAATTTGAGAACATAATCCAAAGTAGTCTGAAATGCCTCAATTAGTGACAACGTTAGCAAAGGTGTCTTCAGTTTGAAAATTCTACTAAAGATTGATCACATTAGATTGAAGGCTATATATTGTTTTTCTCTAAAAGTTTTGTTTGAAGTTAAATTTATTTTAGCAATAATATCATGGAGTATATGAGAATAAAACGTAGGACTGATTAAAAAAGTATGTATTAAGACTTGTATTAAATTTTATTTGATGTTGTTAAGGCTGATCTTAGTATGCCTTGATGGAGAAAATTAATTTGTGCAAAAATGTATCATCAAAGGACTATGCCAATGTTCTGGAAATACATGCATTATATGAAGTTATGAATGGTTCCTTAAAGAAAAAATTAAGGACATCATTTCTAAAGAGCCCCTTCACCTACTTATACACAACAATTTCAATGATGAAATCCTCAAGTGATATATTATCTTCAACAATGCTTGGGCAGTGTTAGATGCATCTACTAATTTGAAGCATGGAAGCCATATTGGTATTGGAAGAAGCAATGAAATGGATCAATTTCATTCAATTTACTAAAGAATGGGTAACTTGTGTAGGACATTTCCTCTTATATGAAATGTTGCCCTGAAGTTGCAAAGTTTGTAATGCCATATACCATATACTGCAATGATATGTCTTGCATTGCACTGTTGTGAGTATGATTGTATTGAATGAGATATGATGAAAAATGATTATTTGAAGTATCTAGAATTATCACTAATCCATAGCTAAAGGAAGCATCTCTAAAAATATATCTTGGGTAACTGCAAAAGAAGACATTCAAGTATTTCACTAATATAAGGGATGAAATTCTTATACTTGTGCTAAGAATATTTGGTGATATATATTGAATTGAAGTTTTGGGGACCTAAGTTTCCCTTGGAAATGTTTCATTGCATTTTAGAATGTAGGATGTTGTTTTGATGCCATGAACCTTGAAAGATTCCCTAGAGTATGACCAACTCTTACTCATGAGCTTAATTTCTAGAGTACGAACAACTCTTACTCATTGTACAAACCCAACAACATTTATGGCTCCCTTTTTCTCCTAAATGACACCCTCTACACACACGTAATTAAGGCATCTCCATAACCCACACACAGATATGGTGATAGCATCTAGAATAGGTTAAATCAACCCACAATAATGCTATAGCCAGCAAGGAAATTTGTCTAGCAACTCGTCCTTAAACACAATGTCGCTCTTAGGAGGTACAAACTTTAGCAAATGAGAAAAATATCAATCCTGCCTTCCAAAAACATGCCCACAAGACAAAGAAAAAATTTGAGCTCCCTTGTGACTGGTTATTGTACTTCCTTTGTTACAAAATTTGACCAGCTAAGTGTAAGAGTGAATATGGACCTCTTGAGTGGATAACTCGACCCCTTGGAAAAAATGAACTTGTCCCACGGAACAAAGGATTTCAGCCTCTTTCGCAATACTAAAATTGTTCTTCCTTGTGAAGAACTTAACCAGCAATGAATAAGAATGAACTCAACCCTAAATGCAATGTTCACTTCCTTTCTAAGAATTATTGGGAGGTTGGAGACTTAGAGGTTGATGTCGACAATCCTAGCTACATTGATCCACACTTGATTCTAATGCCCAATGATAGCCTTTCCAGCAACAAGGAAGCTCTTTGTACATATAATTTTCAAATCAAGCACAAATTAGCATATATGGTCACTGATAATGGAAACCAAAATAACCTTCCCTTGCTTCAATTGGAAAAGGAACCAAAATTACCAACTTCAACTCATCCCAACTCCAATTAGCTTGTATTGGTCATAAATGCACATTATCTTGTGCTAATAACTGGACAATAGATTAGAATGTTGCTAGAGGAAGGCAAGATTTTTCCCAATATCTTATATGTTCTTACAAACAAATATGAGAAGACTTACAAAAATAAGATGATGATAAAAAGTGTAACTAAGTGCGTAAAGCAGGGGCTTCAAGGTTCAACCTTAGGCATGTTCCCTCTTTCAATCCTAATGTTACTAGGAGTTATTTCTACGGTACATGTCAAATGTTGTGTGATTATGTTGTTGGTATTGTCCTTTATTACAGTTATGATCATTAATTCTAACTCAAGATTGGAACTAGTAGAGGTACTAATATTCGTGCAAGGTAAGTAGCCCTTTGGGCCCTATTAAAATTTGTTATGGTTAAAGGTGTTCAGAATCTTCAGGTTGTTGGAGACTCAAAAGTGGTAATTAGAGTTTTAAAGTATATGTGACATTGGATAGTCTGGTTCTCTCTCTCAGTGACAACACTAAGTTAAGGAACTCCAGGAAGCTTTTCATTTAGTTTCTATTCAGCATGTTCACAGAGAATTTAATTCTCAGGAAGATCACTTCCAAAGGATCCCATTACAATCAAAAAATGGATTACGCATGGAGAATCAGAGGGAGGGTTTTGGTTTCAAATTTCCCAGAAATATACATCAGGATACAGTATGGAAATATTGACCTAATGAGACTCTTATTACTGTTGGTGTGAAATATCCCTTGAGTTTATCTTGGAGCATGTAAAAAGTACTAGGTCGATATTCTAGAGTTAGAAGTGGGAAACATTAGTCATCACCCATATGCTGAATGAAAAGGCACTAATATCCTATCTTTCTTTCAATCTTATTCTCTTAAACAAACTGCAAACCATTTTGCTGGATTTGTTGTGCATATCAACTTCTATTTCTCATAGAAAGAAGGTAATTTTGGTATCTTGGAGGCCTTATGCTAGCATTCCTGAACAAAAGATGTGAATGAAGGCCTTATGGATCTTTGTCAACTCTTTGATTGATAATATGGCATTTGAATCCCAAACCAAGGAGACACTGAAAACTCGTCAGAACAGCTTTGTTTCAAAGTGTGAACTCTCTCAAGAGTTTTTGAATAAAGTTGCTAAATGTGGAGTTTTTGAGAACATATTATCATGGGTAGACTTCAAACAGAGCAAGGATCTTAATAAAACTAATGGAACCAAGAGAAAAAGGTTAACTGGTATCACCAAGCTTGATGATGCAAATGATGCAGGAAGCAAGAATTCTGAGAAATGCACTCTGATGTTAGCTGAGGGAGATTCAGCCAAGGCCCTTGCAATGGTAGGGTTGGCTATTGTTGGTCAAAATCATTATGGTGTGTTTCCCCTTAGAGGTAAGTTGCTGAATGTAAGGGAAGCCATCCATAAACAGATAATGGAAAATTCCGAGATTCAACGTATCAAGCAAATCCTTGGTCTGTAGCATGGAAAGGAATATGACAGTGTGAAATCTCTGAGATATGGTCATATTATGATTATGACAAGGCAAGATCATGATGGTTCACACATAAAAGGATTGCTGATCAACTTCATACACTCTTTCTGGCCATCTCTACTCAAGATTCCTTCATTTCTTGTTGAATTCATTACTCCTATTTTCAAGGCAACCCATAAAAATGGACGGGCATTGTCTTTCTATACCATGCTTGAGTATGAATCATGGAGAGAATATCTGGGTGGATTCGCATCAACATCAATTACTAAGCTTAGACTGATCTGTGTAATAGCTTGAATATGGTTAAGTTATAGCTTAGAGAGTGTTGAATAGGGAAACATAGACTGCTACAGAGATAAAATTCATATGGTCATGATATAGGTAGAGATCTTTCACTATGGCTTGTGTAATGGTTCACTCAAATAAATTCTAAGCTTAACCGATCATACAAGATCATCTATTATATAAACATTAGCAATCAAATTGTGTTTCTACCTAAAGTTTAGATACACATGTTGGCATAGAGCTAGTAAGGCTATGTACTTATTACTATGATTCCGGTCAGTGTTAATAAGGTATGAAATGAACAGGGAAACAGAGATCATGACGTCATAACAAGGAGCTTAGCTTGAATATGGAGTTCCTGGTCACTGTAATCTAAGACCTGTATTAAGGATATCATGTTTATATGAATATGTGTTATTCCATTATGTGTAGTTACATCAAGAAAAGCTTGGTCACTGATTCAATGGACTTGATTCATTAGTACTAATAGCATAGTGAAATCAATAAGCTTATAGATTCAATAGAGCTTACTACTAGCTTAACTAAGGTGATATAGTGATAGTTACTAAGCTTAAGATGGGCATCATAGGTACGATATGGTCTCTTATACCAATCTTCTTTTAGTTCCATATAACTGTTATCATTGTAACTAATACATGGGAATCATAGAAGAGAGATAAGGGTGAATACATTACTCAGCTTAAACTAATCCAACTCTTTTCACTAATAAAAGTTGGAAAGAGCGTATTCAATGATATCGAGCTAGAACAGGAACAAGCATATCTCAGTATTGAGCTTACATTACACCTATGTCCACATTAGCTATTGGAATACAAGATGATTTATTAGGAAGAATATTGTATGCTGTTACTCTATCCTTAACCTATATGATGAATATGGACATTGTAGTATACACTAGAGTAACACTAAAACATACTTTTTATAAAAGACCAATATGAGATAATGTAGATTAGGGAAACACTATCCTCATATAAAATATACAAGCTTATGGATCCATATATGATCTGAGCCTATACTACGATATGGATATTTTTTATCACTTTATTATGATATATTGATTGGCCTAGGATTAAGGGACATTTCAACATCCCGGAGCACTGGACATTACACCATTGGCTTGGCACCTTGGTGCAAGGGTTTTAAGGGTACAATTGAATGAACAAATATAAAGGATAATTGTGTGTCTTACATGATTAGTGGCATTATAGAGGAAATTAATGAGACAACATTAAGAATTATAGAGTTGCTTGTTCGCAAGTGGACTGAGGATTTTTGGGAAGCATTGGTGACTAGGAATGATAAGATTAAAGAACCATTCATAAGGGACTACAAGGAATACAATACTGATACTAGGGTCCATTTAGAGGTGTCATTGTCTAAAGAGAATATTAAGATTTCACTTCAAGAGGGTCTTTTAAGGAAATTCAAACTGACTACTACAATCAGTACAAGTAACATGCATCTTTTTGGCTCAAAGGGAATCAATCATAAATATGAGACCCCTGAGAAAGTTTTGGAGCACTTCTATCATATCCATCTTGAATTCTATGAAAAGATAAAGAAAGTCCAATTGGACAACCTTCAGCTTGATTTGCTGAAATTGGACAATAAAGTCAGATTCATCCTGGGAGTTGTAAATGGAGAAATCATAGTGAACAACAGGAAACATGCAGAGTTGCTGCTTGAATTGAAGATCAAAGGTTTCACTCCATTCCCCAAGAAGGGAAAACCTGTTGAGGCTACTGTTGCTGGGGTGATAGCAGATGATGAAGAGTCTCCTGAAGACAACATTGAGATAGTAAAGGGTGTTCGTGTTGCAGATTATGAGTATCTTATATCCATGGACTTTTGATGATTCTATGAGTGCCTACGAGAGTGTTGGCATTAGTTTGTTCAGGGATTATTCATTGATGGGTACATTTACCCTACCCCTGCCACTCCATATCCTGAGGCTCCTATTTGCACGATCTCTTTTATTATCAATGGATCCATTATATTTCTTGATCCTTTGGTGGTACCAAATCCTTCAGAAGTAGAGTATTATGGGGCCAAAATGTCATTTAGTGCGGTAGAGATTGCCTACTAGGTGATCCAGTCAAAATCTAGTAACTCTAACTCAGGTCTCGAGTAAGATGTGGACCCTAATAAGTATTCTTTTCATTTCTCGTATGTTGATCATCCATATTCTTATGATCTCCTTGAAACTGAGCTACCTTTTGATGAGGCCATGTTGATAATTGATTGCCCTTGGGAGGGGTTACATCATCGCTCATATTTTCTCCCTAGTCTGGCTGAAAATTGATGTTCAAAACAGAGTTTATACTGAAAATGTTGAGTGATACCAATCTCCTATTATGGCACATGATGTTTATTCCAAAGGGAAATTGTCAAACATCTTCAATATTATACCTGTATCAAGCTGGGGATAGATGAACATGGGGAATTTTCAAACATCTTCAATACTATACATGGTCGAATAGTCAAAGGAAACACAGTGTGGTCACATACAAACTACAAGAAAAATAGATAAAAAAATATAGTGTAGGCCTTAATTATGCATACCTTTGGTGCATTCTTTAGGAACAATAGTGAAATATGCATTTGGTTTGTGGGTGCATGCCCAAAATGCCTGCAATTCTGATGCTTTATGATTTTTTCTAAAGAACCCAACTGTGCTTTTATTACAAACTTGGCCTCCAACATAACTCACCATGGTAAATATCCTAAACAAATTTTGAGGATGAAAGCTAGTACCAAAGCTTATTATACAATAAATAGGGGCTGTCAAAAATGGTTTTTGCATATTACATGGGTTACCCAAAACCTGGAAAAAATTCAGACAAGGATTGCCCAAACTGAAAGCATATCAGTTTTCATCAAATAAGAGAAAAGATAGGGGGAATCTTCTCTGGCCATTTCAGGACATGCATATTGAAGATTGAGGCGCTTTAAGGGCATGAACAGGAAAGAAACAAGGCCTCAATAAGATATGGTGTAGATTTCTCAAGGTCTAGATTACTTGAGATATGGTGGAGGAGAAGGCAGATCCCAAGACATGAGACAGTCCTATGGCTCATGACAACTGCAAGCTTACGCTCTGAAATCTGTTTATGACTAGAATTATTTCCTAAAGGACGGTAATAGTTGCTAATCTTGCATTTTTGGTTTTAATTTCATCTACATCTGGGAGTATCAGGAAGGCCATGTATGACATCATCTACCAATGTATTTTGATTACATATATTAGTAAGTAATGGCACTGCATGGCTTGCAGTCCTGTAGTAGTTGGCTTTAGTAGTAGATATTAGGTTGTTGGAGATATTGCAATTCTAATTTAAACTAGAAGCTAGGAAGCTATAGGGAATTCTGTGTCTATGTCTGGTTTCATAATTCTGCTAATATAAATCTCTTTTTTGAACCAAGAAATTTTTTTTTATCATTTCTCTTCTTGCATCTTAGACCTCATTAAAAGTGTGGAAAGAAATAGAGAAAAATCTGACACATACCTCTTGAATATCTTCAATAAATCCAATCACCATAAGTGTGAATAGACACAATCGTACTGGGAAAGAGCTTATTCTCACATTTCTGCAGCAGTTTCTTTTTTCCCAAGTCATATATTCTCAGCACCTGTCCAATCCCAACTAATAAGCGGCCTTGAAATTGACATAATCCAAGGGGTACTCCATCAACTATTGTTTTATGCAAAAGCTCCAGGGATTTTCCATCATCCACAGATCTATAAATATGAATAAAACCTCCTGAACAATGCCTCTTTGGCCAAAATTCTAAATCCTTTGCAGTTCCAATGGCACAAGTGTTCCCAATTCTTTATCATGAAAAGTAATAGAGAAAATGCTAAATGGGACTTCATTATCCTGTAGTGCCAAGAGGCATGTAGTTTCACCAGTTTTGGGATCTAGAAATCTAACACAAGATGCCCACTTCTTTGACTCTGATTTTGGATAACCATACTGCTCATCAGGAAGAGGATCCTCCTTCTCTTCATCGTCGCCATTCTTCTGTTCTACTTCCATGTTCCCACTCTCCCCTAAACTAGTAGCTTCTAAGAATTCTTTCTTTGTAGCTTCATGTTCTTCTGCAATGAATGCACCCTAATAGCTTTCAATAATAATCAATGATTTCTACTTTGGATGAAAAATAAACTTTCTCGGCATATATCTAAGAGGCATAACGGTCTAATTGAATGTTTCTCCCAACCTTTCAATCGTAAAAACCCTAAGCGCATCCCCAACAACTGCAACCACACCTTCAGCACACTGATCAGAAGAAAATGAAGCTGCATATTCAAGAGTCTCGTAAGACATTGGAGTTAAAAGAAAGTGCCCCTGATGAATATAGCCTAGCTAGGGCCTGCTTGATAAACAAAGAGTTTCCCGACAGCCTCTCACTATAGTAGAAAAAAATTTTGGTGCTCTTAAACCCAAGAATCTGGTTCGGGTGTCTGAAAGGCCACCATTTTCCATATCTACCTCAGTTCTAAGAATAACCCCATTCTACAAACTAGCATTCAAAAACACACTCGCTGGATGATCTGCACCATCCTCCCCTCCAACAAAATCCTGAACTTCAAGTAAGAGAAGAGATTCTGGAGGAGAAGATACAGCTTGCTCACTCAGAGCAACCAAACAATCATCAGGATCCAAAGAATATATCCATTTGAGCATTTTTACATGTAATTGGAGCATGGTTACATTCTCTTCTGATGTGTGATAATAGTTGTGAACTCTACCCTTGCTTCAGATATGTGCTAATAAATGTGAATGCAGCCCTGCTCCATTCGACCATCTTAGACATGTAATTGTAAGCAGTGTTACATTGTCTTTTGTCATGTTAGGTTTACAAAATTCGTTATTCCGGCGTTTGTCAAGCTAGGTTCACAAACCATCGCTATTCCGAATTTTTTCCCAAATACTATCACAATACCGAGGATGTCCATAAACGTCGCTATAGCGACGCTTCTGTCAAAACGTTGCAATAGTGACACATGTTTTCGAAAGGTCACATTTCCGATGTTGTGTCCCAAGACGTCAGTATTCTGACGACCTTCCTAAATGCCGCAATACTGACGATGTCCCTAAACGTCGCTATAGCAATGGTTGTTGGCGAGATTTAAAAAATTGAGAAAATTTGGGGAAATTTCCGACACTACATCAAAAGTGTCAGAACTAAATTGTCGGAATTTTGACCAAATGTACTAGTGTGGAAACTTGGACGTTGAGAACGAAAGAAGATATCAACTACGATCTTATTGGAAAATTAATCTCAACCACCGCATTAATTTTCTTACAACAACCATACCTCAAATAAATGTTTTGCAATTTACGGATTTAGTTTAGAGGGAAGGACATTGCATAACTGAAATTCTGAACAAGAGGAAAATTACCCATTCCGCAATAGATTAAATAATCAAATTCAATTTAAAATTTATTAATGTTTGGTAGAAATGCATGGGCAAGAATTTACCCCATAACTTATTTAGGGTCCACAAAGTTCAGAAAATCATGTTTTCCCATCCTGTATTAATTTTGTCTTGTCATATATTAATGTCTTAGAAATATATGTTTTGATATAACAAATATGTACAATAATAATGAAATTTTGAGTGGAGGATGTATGTCTGGAAAGACAAGGAGGAGAAAATCATGGAGAAAATTTTGGTGGGCACCTGAAAACAATTTGTTACATGTTTTACTGTGTGTTAATTCAGCAACTCCTGTTGAATGTAAATCTTAGTAAGAACACTTGTTTTACTAGTGAAGGAGTCAGAACCTCCACATGAATTATCTCTTGTTTTTTTGAATCATAATATGAAGTATTGTTAGTTTCGATATGGTTATGTAAATTTCACGTGTAATTTTACCGCAACCATTGTGTGTTACTTTGTTCTACCGTGAGTAAATTAGTTTGATTTCATTTGCTCCACTATAGTTGCGCAAGTCAACATGTTTTAATCTATGCCACTCTGTATTAAAAGGAAGACTCAAAAGATTTGATTTCCCCAGTTGTGTTGTCTCATTTAAGACCTCTCTACAACTCAGTGTGTTGAGGAAAACAATTTCCCCTGTCTTAATTTTTTTTACCATTGTATCAGAGTTAGTTTAAACTTTCATTACCGCAAGTATTTTTACTACAAGTTGAAATTTTTTTTTGAAGGAATTCTATTGGGAGGGTATTCACCAGCAGAGAGAAAGTGTTTACACAAGGAGATTTTTTTTTTTTGCACAGTGAAAATGGTAGCAACAAGCACAAGCTTGACTAATCCACAAATAACTCATTTTAATGGCAAAAATTATGATTATTGGGATATCACAATGAAGGTTTTGTTTTCTTGTCAAGAAATTTGGGAATTGGTGGAGAATGGTTTCCAAGAACCAGCAGATGCAGTAGCATACAATGCTTTGACACAAGCAGAAAAGGATGTGTTGAGAGACAACAGGGAGAAGGAATCCAAATCCCTCTTCTACATATTTCAAGTAGTTCTTGAAAGTATCTTCTGAATGATTGCAACCACAACAAATCCCAAGAAAGCGTGGGATACCCTCGAGACAGCCTACCAAGGCATGGAAAAGGTGAAGACAACAAAACTACAAATTCTCAAAAGAGATTTTGAGACAATTTGTATGAAAGTGTATGAGAATGTAGACTCCTTTTTTACACATATAATGTAAATGCAAAAGTGTCCTCAGACACATAACTTTATTGATCATGCAAAAAGATTACATAGCAAATTACAAGAGTTTACACACGTAAACTCACACTCTCACATTCTCTCATTACACACTACAATGAAAATAGGAAACTAACCTATTTATAAGCTCTATGTTCTAACTTAATCTAGTTATGGATCACTTGGAAAATAAACAAGTGTCCATTTACAATAAATGAGCTTCTAACCACTCTACTAACTTCACTCCTAACTTAGAGCCTAGGAAACAACTCTTTTCTAGAGTCCTAATTTTTAATAACAAATTTCTATTTCTAAATATCTCAAAGATTTATTAAATATTCTAGAATAATAATTATTAATTTAATACCTTAAATTAATAATTATTTTATTCAAACATTATAACCTATGATAAAATTTATTTTGGATCATCTAACATTCCCCCCTATGATCCAAAGATACATTACAACAGATACCAAGCTCATCCCTGAACTTAGTAAACTTTATTCTGCCAAGAGGTTTTGTGAAAATGTCAGAGGTCTGATCTTCTGAAGGACAAAACACTGGCTTGATGACGTCCTTTGCAATGAGAGATCTGATATGATGATACTTGGTGTCCACATGCTTTGTCTTTGAATGGAAAACTGGATTCTTGGCAAGCTTTATTGTTGATTGATTATCGATGAATAATGAAGTAGCTTCTGCTGGAGGAATTCCCAAGTCCTATAAAACTTGACGTAACCAAACAATCTCACATGCTACTTCCCATGCTGAAATGTACTCTACTTCTGTTGAAGAAGTGGCCACTGTAGTTTGCTTCTTCCAACTCCAGGAAACTACAGCTGACCCCATGTTCATTAAGTAACCTGAGGTTGATGCCCTGTCATCAATACTGCCAGCAAAGTCGGCATCTGAAAATCCACGAAGTACAAAATTTTTAGTCTTTTTGTAAAGAAGACCAAAATATTTTGTTCCTTGGATATATCGAAGAACTCTTTTGGCTGCATTCCAATGGTTGTCTAGTGGTTCTTGCATGAAACGTGAAAGAATACTGACTTCATAAGATAGATCAGAATGAGTGGTTGTCAAATAAATCAAGTTGCCAATCAACTTTCTGTAAGTCATGCTGTCGACTTTTCCCCCCTTCAAATTTTGAAAGTTTTAAGTTTTGTTCCATAGGGGTAAGGACAGGCTTACAATCCTGCATTCCAAATCGCTGAAGAATTTCTGCTGCATATTTACTCTGGGAAATGAAGATCTGATGTGGATGTTGGAATACTTCAACTCCAAGATAGTAGTGAAGTAGTTCCAAATCTGTCATCTTAAAACCTGCATGTAATTCCTTTTTCACCTGTTCAATGTGATCATCATTTTTGCCTGTGATCATCAAACCATCGACATACATAATGAGAATGACCAGATATTTTCCCTGTTGGCGCACATACAAAGTATCATCAGATTCACTGCAATGAAAACCAACTTTGCAAAGGTATTCATCCATTTTGGCATACTAAGCGCGGGGAGCTTGTTTTAATCCATATAAAGCCTTGATTAATTTGTAGACTTTATGTTCTTTCCCTTCAACTTCAAACCCTAGTGGTTGTGTCATATATACATCTTCTTGTAAGTCCCCATTGAGAAAAGCACTTTTGACATCCATTTGATGAACTTTCCACCCTTTCTGAGCTGCTAAGGAAAGTGTGAGGCGGATGGTGTTCCATTTAGCAGTGGGAGAAAACGTTTCCTCATAATCGATCCCTTCCTGCTGTGCAAAACCTTTAGCAACAAGTCGTGCTTTATACTTGTCAATATCACCACTTTTCTTGCACTTAATTCGATAAACCCATTTGCATCCAATAGGTTTAACATGCTGAGGACAATCAACAAGTTGCCAAGTGTTGTTGTCTTGAACTGCCTGATATTCATCAACCATTGCTTGTTGCCATGATTTATGTTTTACTTCCTCTTGAAAAGAAGAAGGTTCAGTAAAATCATTTTCTATCAAAGAAAAATTGCCTTCATTTCATTTTGATGCTCTTGTTCCTGTTTTGTTTTGTTCATTAGGCCTTACATCTTTCAATAGTTGAACTGCCCATTTTGGAAGTTGTTGCTCACTTGTTTGAGGTTCTGAAAAGTCCCCATCATTGTAAAGGGGATTAATGTAAACTGATGTTCATTGTTCAGGTGGTGAATCTGGAGAATCACTGTCAGAAGAACTGCTGCTGCTTGGAGATGTTGATGAACTGCTAGAAGACCCAGATGATTTTGTTGAAGTAGATGGACTGGATGACTCATCTTCAAAGGAAGGAAAATCAAGTTCATACCAATTTGGTGAAGTTGGTTGACTTTGCATATTTCCTTTCCTTTTACTGCCCTTAGTTTCTAACTTGTGAAGAAGACTTTCGATTTCTTCAGCACTCTTACTCTCTGTTTCATCAAAAATGACATCCCTGCTCACAATAAATTTTCCATTGGTCAAAATATGATACCCTTTCTTTTCATCTGAATAGCCAATCATTGTGCATTTCAAACTTCTTGAATCAAGCTTAGTTCTCTTTTCTTTTGGAACTAAGGCATAACAGATGGATCCAAAAACTCGAAGATGTTTAACTTTAGGTTTGAAACCAAACCAAGCTTCATAAGGGGTGATTCCTTCTAAAGAAGTAGTTGGAGATCTGTTTCTTAGATAGACAACTGTATGGATTTCTTCTGCCCAATATGTTGGACTTAACCTTTTGAAAGCTAACATGGATCTTGCCATGCCTAACAATGTGCGATTCATCCTTTCTACGACTCCATTTTGTTGTGGAGTGTAAATATTTGTAAGATGCCTCTTGATGCCATTTTCACTGCAATAAGTTTTGAATTCATTTGAATTGAATTCTCCTCCATTATCTATCCTGAGAGTACCTATCTTTTCTTTGACCTCATTTTCAACAAGTTGTCGAAAATTTTTAAATTTCTCAAATGCTTCTGACTTGTTTTTCAAGAAGTAAACCCAATTCATTCTACTAAAATCATCAATAAATAGCAAGAAATATTTAAAACCACCTAATGAAGTTTGTAGTGGACCACACACATCACTGTGAACTAGTTGTAGCAACCTGTTTGTGCGCCATGTACTTGTTGGAAAACATTCTCAACTCTGTTTGCCATAAATGCAGGCTTCACATTTTGCATTTTCCTTGTTGAAAGTTGGAAGTCCTTTAACCATCCCTTGTTTCTGCAATTAAGAAAGACTATCAAAATTCGAATGTCCATATCTTACATGCCATAATCTTGTAGGTAAAATTCCTGTAGTAACTGCCTCTGCAAAATCAAAATACCTTGGAATAACTGTCTCTTTCATCCTTAACAGTTTTCCATCTTCATATCATGTCATCACTGTTTGGAAGTTCTGTTTGACTGAATTAATCTTAACTAATCCATCTTCCATAATTATTTGATGTCCTACTTGTCAAATCATGACCAAAGACAACAAATTTTTCATAAAGGTGGGTACATACCACACATTGGAAATCAATTTTTCTCCAATGTCAGGGAGAAAAACTTTGACTGCACCTTTTCCATAAGGCGTATGTTTTGTATCATCTGCTAGAAATATGGAATTAAGATGGAACTCTTGAAAATTCCAAAAGAAATCTTGTCTACAGGTCATGTGCTGAGTCGCTCCTAAATCCAAAATCCAAGCATCTTCATAATCACTCTTAATATAGGAGGAAAGTTGGATTGCTGGTGAAGAAGTGAAGACATATTCTGAGTCATTATCATCTTGATCTTGATCATTTGCAAACTGTGCTAAAGGTTGTTGAAACTTAGAAATTTTATTGATAGATGTGCGACAATCTGAGGCATAATGACCAACTCTGTTACATCGCCTGCAAACAATTTGACTCAAATTGGTGCCTCTTCCTTGAGACTGTCCTCAACCTCTGATTTTTCCTCTGTTTTGAGATTGTCCTCTCCCTAGATTCTGTCCTGTGCCTTGCTGATATCCTCTATTTTGATTGTTGCCTCTACCTTGAGAATTTTTTCTGGCTGAATTGGAGCCTTTGTTGGAGTCGTTTCCTCTGTGTTGACTGCGACCACGACCTTTTGCTGCTTGATTTTGATTAGAATTACCTTTGCCATTGTTTCTGGAATTATCAGTTGCGGAGTTGCTAGTACTGGCTTCTGTGAGAAAAACATCTTCACCAACTTTCTTTTTCTTCCCAAAATTTTTATCATGTTGAGTCAACATTTCGCAGAGCTCATCAAATTTTAGCTTTTCTAAATTTCTAGTTAGTTGTAGAGTTTCCAAAAAATGTGTGTAGGAAGAAGGAAGCCCAGCAATTAAAATTGTGACCATAAAACTATCATCTATTGCTTGAAAACCAGCATTAACAATTTCCTGCTTAATATTCTTAAGTCTGGAGGTGTATTCAAGAATATCTCCTTCTTCAGTCAATTTTTGATGCAACAATTTTAATTGTAGGTCAACTCTTTTTTATTGAGGCTGAGTATCAAACAACTCTTTAAAATTTCTCAAAGCAGACCAAGCATATTTAGCATTTTCGATATGGACATACATTTCATCATTGACAGAGGATTTAATGAGAGCTAATGCTTTGGCATTTTTAACTTCCCATTTTGCTAGCGCAGCTGCATCTGTAGGTTTATTTGGCTTTACATCTCCATCACAAATATAATGCCATAGTTCATTATAAACAAGAGTGCTTTCGATGAGGCGTTGCCATGTTTTGTAAGATTTTGAGCCTTCAAGTTTGTCGGAATCAGAAAAGAAATTAATCAACTTAGACATTGTAGTGTTAAGACTTCACACCACAAATCAAGCTCCAAAAAATATCAAGATGTGCAACACAACAGCAACACACAACACAAAAAAAGAACTATCGGGGCTTGGCCTTGACCCTCGAATAGTCGTTGAAACAAGAGAAAATTGATTGAGCTTTGCACTTGGCTCTAGTCAATCTCTCAAATATTTACAAGGCAAATTTCAAAATTTGACTTTTACAATAGTTCTCTTGCACAATATGGTAAAAAAAAAAGTTACCCCCCATCAAAGTAAAATTACTTTGAGTCACACTTATCTCTCCAGAAACAAATTACAAAAAATCACCTTATTAATCCATAAATATTACAATAACCTTATTACTCCAATAAATATTACAATAAATATATATATATATAATTTATCTCTCCAAAAAATAAAATATGCCTGAACTCTCTAAAAAATTTACAAAATTAAAAATATTCCTTATCTCTCCAACAAAGACACTTCAGATTCACCTTAAAAAAAAATTTGTCAAACGCTAGATTTTTTTACTTGTTCTTCAGGCTAGTTTTTGACTGGCTGGATGTTGATTTTCTTTGGGGGAGTGATGGATGGCGGTTCGGCTGCAAAGACAATTACTTTGGAGGAGATCTCAAGCACCCTCGAATCAAGCATCAATCATGATCACTGATGAGCAGGTCTCTGCCCTCAGCTTCTGGGTGGGAAAATAGGTTTCGGAATCGGTTTCCTCTTAGCACTCTTCTACGACGACGAATGAAGTTTGGCTGTGTAGGATTCTGGATTTGTAGCTCGTCCTTCGAACTCCTCGATCTCTCAGATATATCTTCTCCGAGACCCTCTACTCCAGCAACAAGCATGACCAGTTGTGAGGTGGATTCGACCCTGGGCTCGCTAGTTATCTGGAATTTCTCCGAAGTGGCCTCTTCTCAGTGATGGATGTCCCTCATTCTTTCACATTTCGAATCGTTGCAAACGCTGTAAAATGCTATTAAATTATTTAAAAACGTTGGATTTCAACGCTTCTTTCAAATTTTAACACTGCAAACATTAACACTACTTTCAACGCTGCTTTCAAATGTTAACGTTGTTTTTCAGAACACTGCAAGTAGCATTAACATCCAAGTTGGCGATGGCATTACCAATTGGGAAGCTTATGATCGTGGTGGGGGAAAGTATAGCTAGATCAGTTCTTGCAAATGAAAAGGCAGTTCTCTAAAGTTTCAGTGCATGCTTATCAATATTGGTTAATACATTCCAAAGAGAACAAATCCAAGACACTGCAGTCACTGTAATTTTATAAAAATCCAAGCATTTGTAGGACTGTAAAAATACTAAGGTCAATAGCGCTATGTCAATAGCGCACTCCAAACAAATCTTCACTGTAGATGCGCTATGTTAACAGCTCTCTTCCTTTTTCTATTTATTGCAAAAACACTCTTATAAACAAAGTCGCCCCAATAATTTGAAACAGAAAAATTCACACAGATTTTGCATTTGCCTTTTTTTTTTAAAATAATTTTAGAATTTACAAATCTAAAATCAATAAAAAAAAATTTGACAAATTTCATACCAATGTTTTGCTGATCGATTCAACAGAGTTGAGTTTTCCACGACTTGGTAGAGCCGGAATCCTCCTCCACATATGCGCTGCAACTTTACCGTAGCTCCGATACCACATGTAAATGCAGAAGTGTCATCAGACACATAACTTTATTGATCATGGAAAAAGATTACATATCAAATTACAGGAGTTTACACACATAAACTCACACTCTCACATTCTCTCATTACACACTACAATGAAAATAGGAAACTAACCTATTTATAAGCTCTATGTTCTAACTTAATCTAGTTATGGATCACTTGGAAAATAAACAAATGTCCATTTACAATAAATGAGCTTCTAACCATTCTACTAACTTCACTCCTAACTTAGAGCCTAGGAAACGACTCTTTTCTAGAGTCCTAATTTTTAATAATAAATTTCTATTTCTAAATATCTCAAAGATTTGTTAAATATTCTAGAATAATAATTATTAATTTAATATCTTAAATTAATAATTATTTTATTCAAACATTATAACCTATGATAAAATTTATTTTGGATCATCTAACATGTAATTTGGTTGATTACTCAAATAAGGTCTCATGGTGAGACACTTGAGGAAAGGAGAATAGTTGAGAAAATTCTAAGAAGTCTGCCAACAAGATTTGATGCCATATTTGTGGCCATAGAAGAGACAAAGTATCTATCACAATTTCTAGTGGATGAGCTTCATGCATCATAAATTTCTCATGAGCATAGACTAAACAGAGTATCAAACTCCTCATTGGAGCATGCTTTCAAGAAACAAGTTTCATTTGGTCAAGGTAGAGGTCGAGGAAGATTGAATTATAGAGGAGGAGGAAGAAGCCCACATAGAAGTGGAAGAAGTAGCCCTTCAAGCTCAAGTGGAAGAGGCAGCAATCAAAACACAAGTCAAGGCTCAAGCCAAAGAGAAGCACAAGTTCAAAGGTATGATAAATCTTAATTTCAATGTGATTACCGTAAGAAGTATGGTCATTTTTCAAATGAATGTACAAAGAAGCAATATGACATAAGTAACAAACCAAGTGAAAATTTCATAAAGGAAAATTAGAACCATGATAGCATGTTTTTATCTTGTAATGTAGCACAAGAAAAACAAGGGGATGTATGGTTCTTAGATCCAGGGTGTAGAAATCACATGACTGGGAACCTAGAAATGTTTTCCAATTTAGATGGAAGTGTGGAATATGAAGTGAAATTAGGGACTAATAGAAAAGTATCTATCATGGGAAAAGGAAGATTCGATATAATAACAAATAAGGGAGAGAAGAAGTACATTTCAGATGTTTATTTTGTTCTTGGTTTGAAGCATAACATCATAAGCATTGGACAACTCATGCAAAAGGGCTACAATGTCTTTTTCAAAAATGATGTGTGCACAATTTTGGATAAGTCTCCAACCAGACAGTTGATTGCAAAAGTTCAGATGACAAACAATAGAATGTTTCCTCTCAAGCTAAAATCAGATTTGAAGGAAGAAGGTGCTCAAGCACAACTATCAATGAATTCACAAAAGGATGAAATAAATGTAGCAGTTGTCACACTAGAAAATTTTCAAGCAGAAGTTAAAGATGAAAGTTGGTTATGGCATTTGAGATTTAGTCATCTCAATTTTGGAGGTTTGAATATGTTACAAAGGAAAGGCATGGTGAAGGGATTTCCACTCATAGAAAAACTGGACAACGTATGTGAAGGATACATCTTGGGAAAACAACATAGAGAATCATTTCCAGCAGGAAAGTCTATAAGAGCAATGACACCTTTGGAGATTTCCCATTCAGATTTATGTGGACCAATGTAAAGACCAATTTTTGGGGAAAGCTATTACATTTTGACTTTCATATATTATTATACAAGGAAGACATGGGTTTACCTCCTTAAATAGAAAAATGAAGTGTTTGAGCACTTCCACAACTACAAAGTTCTTATTGAGAAGAAAAGTGGATGCTACATAAAAGTGTTGAGGACTGACAGAGGTGGTGAATACATCACAAATGGCATCCTACATTTTTGCAGGGATAATGGAATTCACAATAAATTTACAACAATTTATACACCTCAGCAAAATGGTGTCACGGAAAGAAAGAATAGGACCATCATGGAAATGGGAAGGATTATGTTGAATGAAAAGAATTTTCCAAATGATTATTGGACTGAAGCTGCCGCTTTTGCAACATATATCATTAATAGGTATCCAACCAAGAGTGTCAAGAACATAGTTCCTGAAGAGGCATGGAGTGGAAGAAATCATAATGTCACTCACATGAGAGTGTTTTGATGTGTTGCGTATGCACATGTCCTAGATGAGTTGAGGAAGAAGTTGGACAACAAGGGGGAGAAATGTATATTTTTTGGATATAGTGATGAATCCAAGGCATAAGAGCTCTACAATCCATCAACCAAGAAAGTCATAATTAGTAGATATGTTCAATTCATAGAAGAAGAAGCACGAGATGGAATTTTAGAGAAGACAGTCAATGCGAACACATGTATACCACATGAAGACAAAGAGGAATTGACTGCAACAAGTAATTCCTCAACGGTGATTCCTCCTACACCTACACAAGCTCAACAAAGCAGTCAACATGTGACACCACAAACAAATAATAGGACAACATTGTGAGTGAAGGAAGTGCTTCTCCAAGCATACCATAAAGATCCGCAACACCATCTACTTCAACCACAAAACCAAGTGACATGTCAAGTCCATCTTCTACAACCATAAGAAGACAAAAATTTATAAATTTAAATAAAATTTATGAGCAAGATGAAGTTGATAGTAGCACTAGTATGAATTCCTTATTTGCATTATTTTGTCATTTAGATGACCTAATCCACTTTGAGGATGCATTCAAAGAATAAAAATGGGTTGCGACAATGGATTACGAAATAGGAGAAAAATAAAAGAATGACACATGGGATTTAGTGGGCCTTCCGTAAGGAAAAGAATCCATTGGAATGAAGTGGGTCTATAAGACCAAGAGCGACATTGAAGGATAGTTTGAAAGGCATAACGCAAGGTTAGTTTTCAAAGGATACAAGCAACAAAATGGAAGAGATTATGCGGAGACATTTGCACGAGTTGCAAGGATGGAGAAAGTGTGTTCAGTGTTGTCAATTGCAGTGCAACATAAATGGATAGTGTATCAAATGGATGTAAAATCAGTGTTATTGAATGGAGTGTTGAAAGAGGAGGTGTATGTTGTGCAACCTCCTGGTTATGAGGTAGAAGGCCAAGAAGACAATGTGTGTAGGTTGAGGAAAGCTATTTATGGGCTGAAGCAAGCACCATGTCCATGGTATTGTTGGGTATGTGTTATATTCTTTCCACGACTAGTCCCAAGCGCTGTACGTTGTGTCGGGCACAGCACCCCTGGAATTTTTTTTGGGTGTGCGGACCCACTCATAGGCAGACCACCCATGGTTTTGTGCATGAGTTTGCACATGGTTTTGGGGAACGATGGTTTTCGGCCCCTGGTATTTTGTAGATCCAGTCAAGGGAGCTACGTTATGTTCTAATCTAGGGTTAATGGATTGGGGTTTATGTATGCTTCGGCATGTATATATATGTGTTGTAACACTAAAAGGAATATAATGAAAAATCAAGCTGGTCATCGCGATTTGGGATCTAGGGGAAAATCTCTGTGTTTATATGTTTTATGTTTTATGCTTTTGCTATTGTTTATTTTCTATTTTAAGATTCGTTTGTAGATCATTTCCATACAGGGTTAAAACCTACATGTGGTATTAGAGTTGTTTTAGATTCAAGGGGACGCCTTTTCTGCTGAGGATTTTTTTCTCGAGCTTGCGTTAGATCCTGTTCAGTGGGAGATATACGGGATCGATTCTTGTGGTGAAAGAAGATGGCGAGCAGTGGAAAGATAGAGATTGAGAAATTTAATGGTCAGAGTTTTGAGTTGTGGAAGCTCAAGATGGAGGACCTTCTAGTCGATAAATATCAATGGATCATGGTAGATCCAGGTACTAAACCAATGGAAATGTCAGACAAAGATTGGAAGAATTTGGATCAGAAGGCGAAGAGCACAATACAGTTGTGTGTCTCAGATTCGGTATTGTTGAATGTATCTAGGGAAGCTACGGCGAAGAATTTGTGGGAAAAACTTGGGACTTTGTACCAATCTAAGTCTTTGGTGAATAAATTGTTCCTATAGAAAAAGCTATAGAACCTGAGGATGAAGGATCGAGACTCAATGACAGAGCATCTTAACGCCTTGAATACTTTGGTAAGCCAACTGTCATCTATTGATATTAAAATATCAGATGAAGATAAGTGCATCAGCTTGTTGTGTTCTCTACTAGATTCGTGGGACATCCTGGTTATTGCAATAGGTAGAAATACAACTACCTTGAATTTTGATGACATTGTCTTAGCCTTGTTGTCAGAGGAAATGGGACGGAGAAATATTGAGGGCCAGAATGGAGATGCCTTATCTATATGAGGAAGGTCCCTAAACAGAAACAAGAATAAGGTTTCGAGTGGGAAATCTAAATCTAGAGGGAGATCTAAATCTCCTCGAAAGTTTTTAAAGGTGTGTTGGAAATGTGGAAAGGAAGGGCACTACAAAAAGGACTGCAGATCTAAAGCTCCTGAGAAAGGAAAGGGATCTGATGATGCTCCTTCTGCAGAGGCAAAAACCACCTCGAATGAAGGTGGGGATTTGTATTTGGCTTCTTCTTCAAATACACATGTAGATCATGAGTCATGGTTGATTCATTCAGGTGCATCCTTTCACTTCACTCCCCATAGGGAATGGTTCTGCGAGTATGAGAAATATGATGGTGATGATGTCTTACTAGGGGATGATAGGAAGCCTAGAATCGTCAGACGTGGAAAAGTCAAGCTGAAGCTGCAAGGTGGAAGGATTAGAAAACTTCCTAGTGTTATGTGCATTCCTGCATTTGCCGGAAATATGATTTCTGTAAGCAAGATGGATGATGCAGGTGTAAAAATAGTGTTCAAGAAATATACATGTAAGATGGTTTAGGGAGCACTGGTATTAATGTGGGGAGTTCAGATTGGAACTCTGTACAAGCTTTAGGGTAGCACTATTATTGATGGGTGCAACAGTTTTGTGGTTCCTGAAAGTGGAGCGGAAAGACTAGTGGTATCTGGAGAAAAGACCATGCTATGGCATCAAATGCTTGGACATATTGGAGAGAAGGGCCTTCAGGTACTGCATGGAAATGGTATGGTAGAAGTTATGTCTAATTTCTCTCTGGATTTCGATTTCTGTGAACATTGTGTATATGGGAAGCAGAATCAGGTGAGTTTTCCTTCTGGTGCTAAGAGGGCGAACAAGATATTAGAGCTTATGCAAAGTGATGTGTTTGGACCTGTGTCGGTTCCATCACTGGGTAATTCTGTGTACTATGTTTCATTCATAGATGACTTCTCAAGAAATACATGGATATATTTCTTGAGGAAGAAATCTGAAGTCTTTGATAGATTTAAAGAATTTAAGGCTCTGGTGGAAAACCAGACAGAGAAGAAGATAAAGGTAATGAGGACAGATAATGGTGGGAAGTTCTGCAAGAAGGAATTTGAAGAGTTCTGTAAGAAGTGTGGTATAGCACGACAAAAGACTACTCCATACACACCTCAGCAAAACGGAGTTGCAAAAATAATGAACAGAACGCTGATGGAAAAGGCAAGAAGCATGCCCAGTGGTACCGGGTTAGGACAAGAGTTCTGGGCAGAGGCTATGGAGACTACATGTTACCTGGTTAACATATCACCTTCATCAGCGTTGGAGGATAATACTCCATGTGAGGTATGGACTGGTAAGAAACCCTCTCTTTTACATTTGAGGGTATTTGGATGTGATGCATATGTACATGTTCCAAAGGAGAAAAGGACCAAGTTGGATAATAAATCTGAAAGGTGCATCTTTATTGGCTATAAGGATGGTTTAAAGGGTTACAAGCTTTGGAACCCAGAAACAAGGAAGGTTGTGTACAGCCGAGATGTGTTGTTTAGAGAGGTGAAATATGTTGTTAAACATGAAGTCCTACCAAAGGAACCTGAGAAGATAGAGTTTGAGCTAAAGGAGGATGAATCAGACTCTACAACAGAAGAAGACTTAGAAGAGGAATAGCCACAAAATCCAGCTATGAGAAGATCAGTTTGGGAAATAAGGCAACCAAAAAGGTATATTCCTTCTGCTTTTTGTTAAAAAATTTCTTTAACCATAACTAGTGATGATTTCATAACTGTTAGGGAGGAAGTAGATTCAGAGGATGGAAAACTTTGGAAGGAGGCCATGGTTGATGAAATGGCATCCTTGCACAAAAATGAGGCATGGGATCTCGTGGAGTTGGCAGGTGGAAGGAAGCCCATCGGGAGAAAATGGGTGTTTAAGAAGAAGATGAATGTAGAAGGTGTTGAGCCCCAAGATTTTTCTTTCTTTCATCTTACTTCACTCCATTTTCCTTTTTCCATTGTTATCCCAGGCCCAAATGATCAATGAAATTAGTTAAAATTACTTTTAGAATGAATAACATGGCTAACTTGCTAATTTTTGTGATTTTGTCATTGTAATGCATTTTGAACTGAAACTAGCTATAGAATGCCGACATTCTGTAGCTAACCACCAATTCTGCAGCTTTCTTCACATTCAAGCATGTTCCAGGTGTCCTCTCAGGAAAAGCCACACATGGGTATATTCCACATCATGTCCTCAATGTTTGTTGCTCACCATGAAGAATGAACGAAATTCTAGACGTGGTTTTGTACGTGGGAACTCATACAAGGAAGAAGACTCCTAATAGGACAAGGACAGTCTAGATGTCCTTTGTCCCTTTACGCTTCCATATTTAGAGTTCTAGTACGATTTTGATATGAAAAGACAATGATCCCCGTATTGTTGCAAGTTCTGTTACGAAGATTTGTTATAAATGTACTCGGGAAACCGAGAGACAAGCTCTAGATTTTGATTAGATTTCATGGATTGAATGCTATATTTCTAAAGACCGAGAATACTCAGTTTTAAGTTATTTTCCTGTAATGAAGAAGACAACATTTCTTTGAACGCGTTGAGTTGATTTTGAGTTAGATTCCGTCTGGTAGTAGAGGGCCCCTGCCTCCTGAGCGGATTTACTTTTGCAATCTAGATAAGTATCTTAGTTCGTTTTCAAGTTTTTGAAGTTTGAGTTCATAGTTAATTTCATTAGTCACTATAGCTATACTTGTTCTAAGAAACTCTTCCAAAAGATCATTATAATGAATGAGAAATGGCTGTAGTGTTATAGATTTTAATTGCAATTTCTTTTGTTCATTATCACAATTGAACTTATTCTAGTAAACTCTTCCAAAAAATTATTATGATGACTAAGGCATGACTATGATACTGAAGGTTTCAGTTGCATGTTTACACTAAGTAGCATAGCTGATCTTACTCTTAAAAAGCTCTTCCAAAATATCATAACAATGGGTAGGAAATAGCTGTGATGTCTTAGTTTTTAATTGTAATTTCTTTCAGTTTTCATGTTTGCATTTGCATTCAATTGTACAGCCAGGATTGTTCTAACAAGCTCTTCCAAAATACCATTCATGATGGAAAAAATAGGCTGTAGAATCCCATAGATGAATTGCATGATAACTTAGTTAGAGTACTCCGGAGTCAAATTGCATTCAATTCATGCTCTGTTATTTTGTTTCAAGTTTGATAATGGCTTGTTAGTTTAGCACTGTTTATTATAGACTAGTAGCACTCTAGTTTAGTTCCAGCTTAGCTCACTATGTTTACATGCCACGTTCAATTACCATCCATTGCATATTAAATTGCATTAGTTGTCAAACTTAAATACCACGGTATTCATTATTTACAAAACTTATTTTGTTCTAAAACATATATTGACTTATAATCATCTGAACAGAAGATAGTATCAGTCCAAGGCCTGGAGTACTTTTGCAACCTTTTTACCATTTCACAAACAAGCCTTTCCTCAAAAGACTATTCTAAAAGGAAATCTGTAACTTTTGAGTGAGGTTTAGTGGTGTTAAACTAAGTTGCAGAATAGAATTAGGAGCTAGTTTTAGAGTAGAGATCTTATGATGTTACCAATGTTCTTCTCCAAATATGTTTCAACAAACCTTTAATCATGGATGAGATGTTGTATCATTATAAGTTGATTGTTTAATTGTTTAGATAGGAGAATTTTTACACTTAGCTGCCCATTTCTCAAGCTCTTCCAAAATACCTTTAATGAAAGAATTGGACAAGTTAAGTTCATGTTGTGATTTATTTTCTTGAAGTCATTATCAAGCTTTGTATTCTGCCAAGTCATAGTTTAGGGTTTGGTTCTGTCTCAATATTTTCATTTGTCATTTGTCATCAACAATTTAGGCTTCACTCTGTTTTTAACCAGTAGCTTCTTTCCACCAGCATTTAGTTCTTTCCCTTGTGAACATAAAACCATAAAAAGACCAAAAAAATCATAAAACACTAGACACAATGCAGTAAGAAACAAACACCTAGGCACATACAGTGCACCACACTTCAGCAGTTTACCAACCCTGGTTGACAATTAAATGAACTCAATTTAGGAGACTAGGTTGAGCACAAACATTTTGGCGCCATTGCCGGGGAAGTGAAAACTAGGTAACCTTTGTTTCTTAACTCCCAAAAACAATTATATGCGTAGAGAGAGAGACTCAAGGGGTAGATTCATAAGCAGCAGAAGCAGAATTTTGATTCCTAGAACACCACTTGTTTCACCTAGACCAAGAGCTAGTATACCTTCAACTTAGACCCACATTCCATCCTTTACTGATCCTAGACTTCTAGAAGACCTAAGATCAGATATTCCATTAGAGAAACCTTCCACTTCATCAACTGGACCTGCCTTAGAAGAAGATCCAAAGACTCCTGTTAGGGACACAAACTTTTCCACTTCCACAGGAGAATCAACCATGGCAGAAGAAGGGGGAGGAGGAGTCTTTAATGGAGAACACACATTATTTGGAGGGGGTAGAGGTAGAGGTAGAGGAGAAGGAGGTAGAGGTGCAGAAGGAGGAAGAGGTAGAAGAGAAATGGGAAGCTCTTTTGGGTTCCCTATAATAGATGAAGAAACCAATACAACCATGAAAAACATTTCACCCTCTGTCCTTCCAAACTTCTATGGACTTAAAACTGAAGATCCTGAAACCTTCCTATTTGAATTTGAAATCCCGTGTAGAACTTATGACTACTTACAAGATGCTCAAAAACTTAAACTATTTCCTTCAACATTGAAAGGAGCAGCATTGAAGTGGTTTATGAGTTTGATCAACAGTTCTATTAGGACATGGGAAGACATGAAACAAGCATTTATAGAGAGGTATTTGGATTATTGTATGTCGTTCAATCATAAGGAAAAAGTGTTTAAGATGTTACAAAAAGAAGATGAAAACTTAGAAGATTTTTTGGAGAGATTTCATTACAACATCAAAAGAGAAAAAATGGAAAAATTAGATCAAGACACCTTAAAAGCTCTTTTGTTGAAAACAATTAGGGATGAATGGTTGGATATCCTTAACATGATGGGAAAAGGGGATATATCACAGCTCACATTACCTTAAATATCTGAGTTATGTATCAACCTTTCAAGAGGGAAATCTAAAACTGTAAAAGGTCCAAGAGATCCTACTCTTGCAAGGGCAAGTAAGTCTGCTTCTGGGACAGTAAGTAGGTCAGAAATAGGACATATGCTTGATGATTTCAAATCTGACATCTTAGGGAGTCTTAGTGAACAAATAGACACCCTTAAGATACAAAACAAGCAAAAAGCTGAATCTGATGCCTTAGCAATATTTTGTCCCAAATGTAGAAAGAAACATGCCTTGAGAGGGTGTCCCTTGGATGTAAAAGTTGTAGAGACCAATGTCATTTGTTCTGAAAAACATGAGACCAAGAATTTTCCTTCTCTTCCTGGTCTCAAGGCTATCTTTCAAGAGGAAACTCCTACATATTCCACAGAATCTCTCAATTTTGTCTCTAGAAGGCCTTGGCAAGGACCTCAAACACAAGGATTCCATGATCAAATGTATAACCAACCTCCACCTTGGAATTCTTGGCAGAAACCTTGGCCTCAATTTCAAAATCAAACTCAAGATTGGGCATAAGGAGCACAAAATCCCTATGGAAGATGCTCTCAGTATTATCAGTATCCACCATCCTATCCACCATACCCACATTTTTATCCTCAAAATCCTCAACAAATTTTTCAACAAAATCCTCAACAACATCATCAGAACTTACCACATCAAAATCAACCACTTCCATTACCATTTCCTCAAAAATCAAATCAGTTGCCTGCTCAACCGATATCAAACCCCAATAATAAAAATCCTCAGAACACATACATGATAGAAGGCCAACAGTTTCCAACTTATTTAATTACTCCTTTAGACCTTAGCGATGTTCAACTTAGGTCTGGAAGAATACTTAAAAAGAGGAAGCCTTCTGTAATCATACAAGAACAAGATAACTCTGAGGATGATTCTCTACGGGTGAATAAAAGTCTTGAAGAAGATACATCTTTTCAGGACCCAAACATTGAAAAATTAAAGAAAAAAGAACCAATAATTTCAACTCATGTATTAGAGCAACCATCAACATCTACTTCTATACCTCCCTTTCCAGAAAGATTACAAATTGATAGAGGTGTAGAAAAACAAATTATGGTGCCTAATTATGATTTCCTAGATGAGCTGAGAAATGTTTGCATTAAAATTGCATTATTACAAGCCATCAAGGAAATTCCAATTTTAGCCAAAATAATAAAAGAGTTGAGCATGAAGAAAACAAGAAAAAGAATAAGAGAGACAAAGAAAATTCAACTGGCAGGAAAGATAGCAGACATTATGATGGGTAAGATTGCAATTCCAAAGTATCTTGACCCAGGAAATCCAGTTGTTAAAATTCACATCAATGGAATTGAAATCCAAAACACACTCATTGATTTAGGAGCAGCAATCAATATCATGAGTAGACAAATCATGGATAAACTGAAACTTCCTAATCTTCTTTTTACACCCACATTATTACAATTAGCAGACAGATCTGTGATCAAACCAGATGGGGTAATAGAAGACATTCCAGTGTCCCTAGATTCTTGGGAGTACCCTGTGGATTTTATGATCCTAACTCCTAAGAATAATCTAGGAGGGCATCCTATTATATTAGGAAGACCTTGGTTAGCTACAGCTGATGCTTTCATTAGTTGTAGATCTGGTGATATGTACATATCTGATGGTAGTTCAACTAATAAATTCACTTTGTATCCTCCAGCAAGGACAATTACAGATTTAGATGATACTCAATGGATAGAGGATGAAGAAGACTTACAACCTCTCTTCACAATTTCAGAAATTAGTGAAGATAATCAAATTCTGAATACTCTAGAAAACTTTGAATCCCTTTCAGAATACAAACATGAACCATTTCAAGAGGGATCCAACATTGATTTTTTGTCATCAAGACAGATGTCTCTTCATTCTATGGATAAATTTGGCAGCTCTACAAGTGAGATATTTCCAGGCAAAACTTTGAATATAAACAAGAACCTAGAAAAATCTCAACAAGAAGAGTTAGTCAAGATATTACAGAGACATTATTCTGCATATGCATGGGAGTACACTGACATGAAAGGAATAAGCCCCAAGACTTGCACTCATCACATCCATATAGAGGAAAATTGTAAACCAATCAGACAACCTCAAAGACGGATGAATCCAAATCTTAGGGAGATTGTTAAAGAAGAATTGCAAAAATTCTTAAATGTCAACTTTATCTATCCCATTTCAGATAGTCAGTGGGTTTCTCCTTTGGTAATTGTGCCAAATAAAAATGGTAAATGGAGGGTATGTATTGACTATCGGGAATTAAACAAAGCTACTCTTAAAGACCATTTTCCCTTACCTTTCATAGATCAAGTGTTAGATACATTAGCTGGCAAAAAGTACTTCTCATTCCTAGATGGGTTTAGTGGCTATAACCAAATCCAAGTAGCACTTGAAGATCAAGACAAAACCACATTTACCTGTTCTTGGGGTACCTATGCTTACCGAGTATTGCCATTTGGATTATGCAATGCACCTGCAACATTCCAAAGGGTAGTATTAGGAATTTTTTCAGATCTAATACATGATTGTGTAGAGGTATATATGGATGATTTCACAGTTTATGGAAACACATTTGAAGAAGCTTTAGCAAACTTGGAAATTTTTTTAAAGAGATGTCAAGAAGAAAATCTTTCACTTAGTCATGAGACATGTTTCATGATGTTTACTGAAGGTATTGTTTTGAGGCATCATATTTCAGGGGATGGGATTAGAGTTGATGAGTCAAAAGTTGAAGTCATCTCTAACTTATCTATTCCAAGTTGTCAAAAATATGTTAGGAGTTTTCTAGGATTTACAGGATATTATCGGAGGTTTATAGAAAAATTCACCAAGATAGCATCTCCACTCTTCAAATTACTTACCAAAGACTGTGAATTCAAATGGAATTTTGATTTCCAGTTAGCCTTTGAGACCCTGAAAACAAAAATTTCTGAAGCACCTATTTTAAGGGGACCTAACTGGAAGTTACCTTTTCATATTTCAACAGATGCCTCAGATACAACTCTAGGAGCAGTATTGGGACAAAAAGACCCGATTCCTTATGCCATCTACTATACCAGTAAAAATTTGACTCCTGCAGAGTTAAACTATACTGTAACTGAAAAAGAGTTTTTAGCTGTTGTTCATGCCATAAACAAATTCAGACACTATATAACAGGCTATGAAACTTTTGTTCACACAGATCACTCTGCAATTAGATATCTAATGAACAAATCAATTACTAATGGCAAAGTCATAAGATGGTTATTGCTTTTACAAGAATTCAACATTACCATTCTAGATAGGCCTGGAAAACAAAACACAGTAGCTGATTTCCTATCTAAACTCCAAAACATCAAAGATGACACTCCAGTTGAAGATCAATTTCCTGATGAATATCTTTTTTCAATTTCTACTCAAACTCCTTGGTTTCCTGACATTGCTAATTATTTAGTTTCAGGAAAATTTCCTTCAATAACGAATGCAAGAGATAAAAGAAAAATCATTCATGACAGTGCAAAATATTCATGGGTTGCTAATGAGTTGTACAAGATAGGACCAGATTCGATCATTAGGAGATGTGTTCGGGAAGATGAGATGCCTGAGATTCTTAAAGCATTTCATGATGAACCTTGTGGCAGACACTTTGCTGATAAGAGGACAGCCTATAAGATCCTTCATTTAGGATATTATTGGCCATCCTTATTTAAAGATGCTAAAGAGTATGTCAAAAGGTGTGACAGTTGCCAAAGGGTAGGGAAGCCTTCTCCTTCAGGTGAGATGCCATTACAACCTCAGGTACACATTGAACCTTTTGAAAAATGGGCTTTGGATTTTGTAGGACCTATTAGTCCTCCATCAAGACAAAAGAAATATATATTAGTTTGCACTGATTATGTTACTAAGTGGGTAGAAGCTAAACCATTACTTGTTGCTAATGAATCATCCGTAGTTACTTTTCTTTTTTAGGATATTTTTACTCGTTTTGGTGTCCCAAGGGAAATTGTTACAGATCAAGGAGTTCAATTTACATCAAGGCTAGTGGAGCAAATGATGGAGAAGTACAAAATCAGACATAGAACATCTACTCCTTATCATCCACAAGCAAATGGTCAAGTGGAATCCACTAATAAAGTCATTGAAGGAATCCTAACAAAGATTGTTCATCTACATAGAAGAGATTGGGTAGATAGGCTTCCTGAAGCCTTGTGGGCCTATATAACTACATGGAGAAACACAACAGGCCATACTCCTTATGAACTTGTTTATGGAAAGCAAGTTTTGTTTCCCATAGAGTTCCAGATTCAAACTTTCAAAATGGCAGTTCAGCTAGGACTTGATTTAACGGAGGCACAAAAGCATAGAATGGAGCAGATTAATGAATTGGATGAGATCAGACAAGATGCAGTTCATAAAACAAGTCTAGTCCAACAACAAAGGACTAGATGGCATGACAAGTACATCAAAGAGAATAAGTTCAAAGAAGGTGATTGGGCTCTCTTGTTTGATTCAAAATTCAAGGATTTTCAAGGTAAATTTCAAACACATTGGCTTGGGCCATATGAAATTGTTGAAATTTTTGACAATGGAGCAGTAAAAATCAGGACAATAGATGAAGAAGAGGTCACTTTTCTTGTGAATGGTCATAGATTGAAGCTGTATCACAAACCACTCTCAAGAGAGTAATTTGTCAAGAAGTTCTAGGAAAACAGTGATGTGAAGTTAATGAAGAAGAATCTTTCTTCTTCATCAACTTGATTGAATTTTCTGAAAGCATTTCTTTGAAAAAAAAAGTATAAACATGAAAACCAATCACTGATTGGCATGTTTATATAGAAAAGATAGGGTGAAAATCAGAGTCTTTCTGACACTCTAACTTTTCTATTTTGTTTTTGCAAGCAGCTGTTACAAAATCATAAGTTTAGATCCATTGCACTTATGATTCATCTCATTTCATTTCATTCCATTTACTTATCCATCCATACTCTATTTCATTCATTCATTCATACTTCACTTCATTCCATATTTCATTCATCTCATTCCATACTTCATCCACCTCATTTCCATATCAAAATTTAAAGTTTGATGTTTTTCTGCAAATGAATAACACATGTTATGGATTGCAGGCCATTTATTATATTCTTCCATTCCATTTCATGAATTGTAATCCATCCCATTCCATCATTCACTTCATACATATCCCATTATACCATGTTTCATCATCTATCTTCACCCATTCCATATAATATTCCATGTATATTCCAAACCACTCCATTCCATGATTAAAATTCTCTACAGGCACATTCTGCAGCTAAACAGACATTCTGCAGCTAATCAGACTTTCCGCAGCTAGACAATCATTCCGCAGCTACAGATCCTGAAGGCACTAATCAAAATTCATTTGAAGTGCAACAAGATGATCCAGTATATCCATGAACAAGAAGAATCAAGAATGATTATAAAGACTCACAAAGTAATGGTGTCCAGAGGAGAACAAAGTATACAAAAACCACAAAAAGCAGATGAAAAGCAAAGGTAAAAAGTTTTGATTATAATGGCATGTCATAAACTTTAGTATAGTTTTAGTTATGAATCATTTGAAAAGTTGTTTTGATTATTTTTATTGATCATGCCAAATATACCCTCCGCAAAACTTTGGATAAAAATCTTTCATTTCAAATCCTATACCCGATCATCATCTAAGCGGTTAAAATGCTAAAGTGATTGATTTTCTCACGACACCCAGCCAAATCATTTAATGATAATTTTTGAAGCCGTTGTAAAAAATCTCCGCAGTCTTTTCACTCATTGATTTGTTTTCTTCACCTCACTTCATTAACTCGTTCCATAACCACTCCCTATTACTCCATTCCGTAGCCAGCCCTTCATCATTTCATTCTGCAAAACAGAGGTATCTCTATCACCGTGAGTAGAGGAATATCAGTTTGAAATTTGAAGCCACTATCACCGTGAAGCAGAGGTATATCAATTTGAAATTTGAAGCCACTATCACCATGAAGCAGAGGAATATCAGTTTGAAGGTTGAAGTCATTGTCTCCGTGAGAAGAAAGAGTACTAATCCGAAGATTGAAGAAGAAATTATGGGCCTCATCGTGAGAACTGAACCAGTGGGAACAAAATACCTGGAAGGATACCCTCAAAGTAGAGAAATGTTGCAACAGGCAAGATGGCTGCAATTCCTTGAGAAATTTAATGGCTTCCACAAAGAAGTTACTAAAATGTTTGCAAGGTCATTCAAAGGAGCCGAGGTTGAAGTTGGAGATGTTAAATTCACTGTCACAGAGGTTTTTATTGCAGAAGCAACAGGATTGCTTAGACATAGAGAAAGATGGTTTAAGAACAGAGAATTTCATAATGAATCATGGAAGCAAATCCTCAAATCACCAGGTATGGATGTCACTATGTTTAAAAAGGGAATTCCAAGCTCTGCATTATAGAATAAATGGAGAAACATATTGCTTATTCTACAAAAAATTATCACTTGCGAGGGTAGATATGGTACTTTCTATGTTTACCATACTAGGTTGATAATGCATTTTCTACAAGAAGAGCTTAATTTTCCTTATTTCTTGCTTCAAAGTTTAAAAAATATGGTTTCAAGTGTTCAAAGGAGAGTCCAATTCCTAGAGACAACTCTATACCATCATGGCTTGGTTAAGATTTTAATTGAACACCATTTAGCTAAAACAAAAGATACTTGGGATAATTTCTTGGTGAGAAATCACTTTGAGGAACCAAAAGAGCCTTCACTTGAACATCAGCCTACAAAGAGAAGCAGAAAATGGAGAGCCTCTAAAATTGAAACTGATAAAGCAATTCAAGATAGCAGTGAAGAAATAATCTCTGAGAAGTTGACCCAGATTAAGAGACAGCTTAAGGAAGAGAGGGTAATCAGAAAATTTGCCACAGAAAAAGGAGAGCGACCATCCCAGCTGAGAAGAAGCCATAGACTCAGGGGGAAACTAAGGAAAACACAGATCAAACAAACTGGGGTGATAAACATAGAAGATGAGGAAACATCTATTGAAGAGGATGTTGAAGAAGATTTTGATGAAGAAGCCCCAGAAATTGACCCTGCACAGCAAGAAATTTATAACTATGTTGAAACATTGGAAAGGAAAGCTTCAGAGAGTAGAGATAGAACCCCTAGTCCTCCACTGTCCGAAATATATGTGTTAAGAAGAGATAGGTACGAGCTAGAAGTACTTAATAGACACATCAGAACTGAGAATGATATTCTGAAGAAACAAGTCAAACTCAAAACCAGTATGAACTCAACCCTGTCTCTACAAATGGACAAAGTGGAAAAGGCTAATGAAAAGTTGAAAAAGAGGAACAAGAAGTTAATCAGGGCACTTACCAATTTAAGGTTCAAGTTAGTCATCAGGAAGCCCAGAAGACCTTTAACTTCTAGGAAAAGAAGAAGAAGAGGGTTGGATGTTCTTGCAGAAGTCTCTGAGTTTATGGAATAAGTTGCATGAGGACATGCAAAAAGTCAGCAGTGGGGGTATGCTGAGCCCCAAGATTGTTCTTTCTTTCATCTTACTTCACTCCATTTTCCTTTGTCCATTGTTATCCCAGGCCCAAATGATCAATGAAATTAGTTAAAATTACTTTAAGAATGAGTATCATGGCTAACTTGCTAAGTTTTGTGATTTTGTCATTGTAATGCGTTTTGAGCTGAAACTAGCTATAGAATGTAGACATTCCGTAGCTAACTGCCAATTCTGCAGCTGTCTTCACGTTCAAGCATGTTCCAGGTGTCCTCTCAGGAAAAGCCACACATGGGTATATTCCACATCATGTCCTCAACGTTTGTTGCTCACCATGAAGAATGAACGGAATTCTGGACGTGGTTTTGTACGTGGGAACTCATACAAGGAAGCAGACTTCTAATAGAACAAGGACAGTCCAGATGTCCTTTGTCCCTTTACGCTGCCATCTTTAGAGTTCTAGTATGATTTTGATATGAAAAGAAAATGATCCTCGTATTGTTGCAAGTTCTGTTACGAATATTTGTTATAAATGTACTCGGGAAACCGAGAGACAAGCTCTAGATTTTGATTAGATTTCATGGATTGACTGCTATATTTCTGAAGACCGAGAATACTCTGTTTTAAGTTATTTTTCTTTAATGAAGAAGAAACCATTTCTTTGAACACGTTGAGTTGATCTTGAGTTAGATTCCGTGCTTCTCTGGTGGTAGAGGGCCCCTGCCTCCTGAGCGGCTTTACTTTTTGCAATCTAGATAAGTATCTTAGTTCGTTTTCAAGTTTTTGAAGTTTGAGTTCATAGTTAATTTCATTAGTCACTATAGCTATACTTGTTCTAATAAACTCTTCCAAAAGATCATTATAATGAATGATAAATGGTTGTAGTGTTATAGATTTAATTGCAATTTCTTTTGTTCATTATCACAGTTGAACTTATTCTAGTAAACTCTTCCAAAAAATCATTATGATGACTAAGGCATGACTGTGATACTGAAGGTTTCAGTTGCTTTTTTACACTAAGTAGCATAGCTGATCTTACTCTTAAAAAGCTCTTCCAAAATATCATAACAATGGGTAGGAAATAGCTGTGATGTCTTAGTTTTTAATTGTAATTGCTTTCATTTTTCATGTTTGCATTTGCATTGAATTGTACAGCCAGGATTGTTCTAACAAGCTCTTCCAAAATACCATTCATGATGGACAAAATAGGCTATAGAATCCCATAGATTAATTGCATGATAACTTAGTTAGAGTACTCCGGAGTCAAATTTCATTCAATTCATGCTCTGTTATTTTGTTTCAAGTTTGATAATGGCTTGTTAGTTTAGCACTGTTTATTATAGACTAGTAGCACTCTAGTTTAGTTCCAGCTTAGCTCACTGTGTTTACATTCCACGTTTAGTTGCCATCCATTGCATATTAAATTGCATTAGTTGTCAAAATTAAATACCACGGTCTTCATTATTTACAAAACTTCTTTTGTTCTAAAACATATATTGACTCATAATCATCTGAACAGAAGATAGTATCAGTCCAAGGCCTGGAGTACTTTTGCAACCTTTTTACCATTTCACAAATAGCCTTTCCTCAAAGACTATTCTAAAAGGAAATTTGTAACTTTTGAGTGAGGTGTAGTGGTGTTAAACTAAGTTGCAGAATAGAATTAGGAGCTAGTTTTAGAGTAGAGATCTTATGATGTTACCAATGTTCTTCTCCAAATATGTTTCAACAAACCTTTAATCATGGATGAGATGTTGTATCATTATAAGCTGATTGTTTAATTGTTTAGTTAGGAGAATTTTTATACTTAGTTGCCCATTTCTCAAGCTCTTCCAAAATACCTTTAATGAAAGAATTGGACAAGTTAAGCTCATGTTGTGATTCGTTTTCTTGAAGTCATTATCAAGCTTTGTATTCTGCTTAGTCATAGTTTAGGTTTGGTTCTGTTTCAATATTTGCATTTGTCATTTGTCATCAACAATTTAGGCTTCACTCTGTTTTTAACCAGTAGCTTCTTTCCACCAGCATTTAGTTCTTTCCCTTGTAAACATAAAACCATAAAAATACCAAAAACATCATAAAACACTAGACACAACGTAGTAAGAAACAAACACCTAGGCACATACAGTGCACTTCACTTCAGCAGTTTACCAACCCTGGTTGACAATTAAATGAACTCAATTTAGGAGACTAGGTTGAGCACAAACAGAAGGCAAGGTGGAGAAATACAAAGCTCGGTTGGTAGCAAAAGTTTATTCCCAAGTGCCGGGAATTGATTTTGGTGATATCTTTTCTCCTGTTGACAAAGTTACTTCTAGTAGATTATTTTTATCTGTTGCTGCTGCATTTGATTTTGAGGTAGAACAGATGGATGTGAAGACAACATTTCTTCACGGGGATATGGAAGAGGAGATCTACATGAAACAACCTAAAGGCTTTATGGTGAAGGAGAAGAAAGAACTTGTATGCAGGTTAAAGAAGTCTCGGTATGGGTTAAAACAGTCACCAACGATGTGGTATCAGAAATTTGATACCTATATACGGGGACTTGGCTTCACCAGAAGCAAGGAGGATCATTGTGTTTATTTTAAATTAATTGGTGACCGTGTTATTTATTTGGTCTTGTATGTAGATGATATGTTGTTGATTGGAAATGACAAAGAAATAATCCAATATTTGAAGACCCAATTGTTCTCCAAATTCGACATGAAGGATCTTGTTGCTACAAACTATATTTTCGGCATGGAAATTAAGAGAGATCGGGCAAAGAGGAAGATTTGGTTAAACCAGAGGAAGTATGTTGAGACTATATTGTAGAGGTTCAATATGCAGGATAGTAAACTGGTGAATGTTCCTATTCATGTAGGTGTAAAGACGTCTGTTGAATAGTGTCCGAAGACACAAGAAGAAGAGGAGGATATGTCCTATGTTCCATATGCAAGTGCAGTGGGTAGCCTGATGTATGCAATGGTCTGTACTAGACCAAACATTGCACATGCAGTGGGAGTATTGAGCGGGTTTATGTCAAACCCAGGGGAGGAGAATTGGACAACAGTGAAGTGGGTTTTCAGATATTTGCGTGGCACTAGTGATTATGGCTTGTGCTACCAGGGAAGACCAGGATTGGAAAGAGTGTTTGACATTCATGGTTTTGTTGATGAAGACTGGGCTGGAGATCTGGAACAAAGAAGATCTACAAGTTGGTATGTGTTTAGGCTATTTAGAGGTGCATTCAGTTGGATGAGTAAAAGACAGTCTGTAGTGGCTCTTTCAACTACAGAGGCAGAATGCATGACAGCCACTCATGCAAGGAAGGAAGCAGTTTGGTTGTAGAGATTGTGTTCAAGTACGGGATTGGTGCAGCGAGCTATAAGGATAGAATATGATAGCCAAAGTGCAATTTTCTTGGCTAAGAACCATGCATATCATTCAAAGACAAAGCACATTGATGTTCAATATCAGTTTGCGAGAGATATGGCTAAGGATAAAAGGGTGTTGCTGGTAAAGGTGGACACTTTGAAGAATGTTGCATATGCATTGACTAAGTCTGTGAGCACTCAAAAGTTCTCTTGGTGTAGAGAAACAATGGGTGTAGCAGAGCTAGACTAAGCTCTCTTGTGGTCGCATGCGGAAAGAAAACAACAAGTGGGAGAATGTTGGGTATGTGTTATATTCTTTCCACAACTAGTTACACGTGCCCTAGGAATTTGTTTTTTGTTGTGCGGACCCACTCATAGGTGGACCCACCCATGGTTTTGTGCATGAGTTTGCACATGGTTTTGGGGGACGATCTTTTTCAGCCCCTGGTATTTTGTAGATCCGGTCAAGGGAAATATGGTTATGTTCTAATCCAAGGTTAATGGATTGGAGTTTATGTATGCTTCAGCATGTATATATATGTGTTGTAACACTAAAAGGAATATAATGAAAAATAAATATGGTCTTCCCGATTTGGGATCCAGGGGAAAATCTCTGTGTTTATCTATTTTATGTTTTATGCTCTCGCTATTGTTTACTTTCTGTTTTAAGATTCGTTTCTAGATAATTTCTGTATAGGGTTAAAACCTACACAAGTTGCAGTAAAATAATCAAAATGTCACCCCAGTGCATGATATTGATGGAAGAGAAGGTTTCTTCCCCAAATGCTTCCTTAAAAAAAAATTCAAATTTACTTTCAACCATATGTATATGAAGTTGTAACAAAGTATGATACAAGTAAAAACAAACTTCATTACAAACCAGATTTTGCTGAAATTTTGTAAGAAAATCCAATCCGAAAATCAAATCAAATCAATGCAATGAATGGATTTCAATATGTCAGCAAAATGGTTGTAGGTAATAATGCATGATTGTTTTTATAATTTACAAATTGGTTTATCTTGAAAATTTATGGGTTTAATGATACCTCTTTGTTGTCTAAAAATCACAAGAATCGAGTTGATAGTTTTAAGAATATACACAATTCAATTTTGGGATTGTATACCTTAAATGAGGAAGAAATGAGAAATCATTCATCATGCATAGCAACCCTTCCCCCAAACTAGATAATTAGCATGCCCTCATGCTACAATAGAAAACAAATTCAGGTGGTTGCTACAATCATGGCTAAAATATTTGTTTGGTATATAAGATGGAATAAAGGATATTTTGAGAATGAATAAGGAGATCGATGGGTGATCAAGAATATTAATGGCATGCTCATGATAATGAAAGTAACACTGCCCCATACTGAAATATTTTGTGTCTCTGAAAAATGGGAAGTGGTAAAGAAGGGGAAATAATGGTTCAAAAATATGGGTGAGTAATTCTCAATGGTTTTTCATGGCATTCTCCTAAACTTTTAATAAAGCAAAAACTTATGCTATTTTACCTCAATTTTTACCTTCATAAAAATCTGGAATGACATTTATGGATTGACATATGTTGAAGTTGATGTAGGCTAAGCTGATGTTGAAAGTGATGTGGAAGTTGGAAGCCATGCAAGATGAAAAAAAAGTAATCAGAAAGTGTAGTAGTGTTTCCTTCCACCAAACTGATTAGTTTCCCCATCATCTATAAAACATCTCATGAGTATCCTTAATCAATAATGCAAAATCAAGTTGGTCATCTCGATTTGGGATCTAGGGGAAAACCTCTGTGTTTATTTGTTTTATGTTTTATGCTCTCGCTATTGTTTATTTTTTGTTTTAAGATTTGTTTGTAGATAATTTCTGTACAGGGTTAAAACCTACAGGCATGGCATGATAGATGCTTACTTGATGGAAAATTGGTTTGAAAAATGTGACGGTGAGTGTTAACACTAGAAAATCGTACATGAAAAAGACATTCAAAATGTCAAGAAAAAGGTACAGATAAAGGTTTACAGGGAAGAAATACATTGGAAGATCTAAAAATTAAAAATTTTCTAAGGTCATAGGACAAATTTTTTTGACCGCGCACAGGCAACACTGGCTCTAAGAGCACAGTGTGGATTTTCCTTCGATAGTTGTTCACTGCATGACTATCCCTTCGATAGCCGTGTGATCCTGGGGATGACGGAATTTCACCATCCGGGACCACTTGGCACAATTGGTGAAAAATATTACCACTTAACCTAACCAAGTACAACCACCTTGGAGCCACCTTGAGGCTTTAGAACATCACACAATTAAGTCATACCCCCACTCTTGTGTCACCATCCATATTGGACCAAGAGAAGGAGGGAAAATTTGAAAATTGTATATAAAATCCAACCTTGGGAAGAGAAATAGGAGACATATTGTTATGCTGGTGAAATTGCTCCATAGCAAACCAGCTTTTGTTGTCCAACGGTAGGAGGATTGGAAGGATTCATTTGTTGGCCACCCAACACCTTAATCCAAGAGAGAAGAGTTCACCACATGTTCATCGATCTACCATCCCTTGAGAGGGAATATAGTCTTGTTGAAAACTTGAGGGGAAGAGACCCCCTTGTCATGGATATTGGATCTCCGTAGCTCGAAGGATCTACTAAAGGTACATATAAAGGTTTACAGTAACCCTACTCTCTACATCAAAGAGAGTGATGGTAAGCTTCTTATTGTTGTCTTATATGCAGATGATTTTATTTTTACAGGGAGTGATGATTTCCTCATCACTGATTTCAATGCAATCATGAAAAGTGAGTTTGAAATGACTGACTTGGGGTTGTTAAGATATTTTTTTGGCATAGAAGTGAAGCAAACAAAAAATGGAATTTTTATCTCTCAAGAAAAGTATGTTGGAGACATTTTAGAGAGGTTTAATATGTAGAACAATAAGCCAACACCAACTCCAAACGTCATGGGGTTGAAGTTGAGCAATTAATATTGCAGTAGCAATGTCAATCTGACATTGTACAAAATTATGGTAGGAAGCTTAATGTATTTTACCACAACTAGGCCCGATATAATGTATGTAGTGAGTTTGGCGTCAAGGTTCATGGAGACACCCAAGGAGACACATTGGCAAGCAACAAAAAGGATTTTAAAGTGTCTCAATGGGACAAAGGAGTATCATGTTTTGTACACCACAATAGATGATTTTAAGTTGGTTGGTTACACTGACAATGACAGGGTAGGAAATGTTGATGAAAAAAAGAGCATGTTAGTATATGTTTTTCATTTTGGTTCGAGAGCCATTTCATGGGCTTCCAAGAAGCAGCCGATAGTGTCATTGTCAACAACAAAAGCTGAATATGTTGTTGCAACAGCATCAACATGTCAAGCAGTTTAGATGAGAAGAATGTTGAGGTATTTATGCCATGAAAAAGATGGCACAACAACTATTTTTGTGACAACACTTCAGCAAATGCATTATCAAAGAATTATGTTTTTGATAAGAGGAAAAATCACATTGATGCTAAATATCATTTTATAAGAGAATTAGTTAACAATGGTGATATTGTGTTTCAGCACTGCAAGTCAGAAGAACAATTTGCAGACATCTTCACAAAGCCATTGGCATGTGGAAATTTTGTTTATCTTAGAGATTGTTTTGGAATGGTTAATGGAAAAAGTTGTGGTTAAGGGGGAGTGTTGGAAAATTAATCTCAACCATCGCATTAATTTTTTGACAACATCCATACCTGAAGGGGGGGTGTTGGAAGATTAATCTCAACCACCGTGTTAATTTTCTGACAATAACCATACCTGAAGTAAATGTTTTGTAGGTTGCCAATTTAGTTTGTAAGGAAGGACATCCCATAAATGAAGTTTTGAACAAGAGTACAATTACCCATTCTGCACCCATACAATATATTAATTTTGTCTTGTGATGTATTAATGTCTTAGAAATATATGTTTTGATATAACAAGTATGTAGAAGAATAATGAAATTTTGAGTGGCACATGTAAGTCTGGAAATACATGGAGAAAATCGTGAAGCAAATTTTGGTGGGTGTGTAAAGATAGTTTGTTTAAGGTAAGAACACTTGTTTGATTTATGTAAATAGCAAAGTTTTGGTGGGCACCTGAAAACATGTTTTATGTGTGTTAATTCCGCAACCCCTGGTGAATGTAAATATGAGTAAGAACCAACCACTGTGTGTTACTCACTCTTTATGTGTGTTAATTCCGCAACCCATGGTGAATGTAAATCTGAGTAAGAACACTTGTTTGATTTTATGTGTGTTAATTCTGAAACCCCCGGTGAATGTAAATATGAGTAAGAACACTTTTTTGATTTTTACGACAACCACTGTGTGTAACCTACTTGTTTGTTACAGGTTTTTACACAACCATTGACAACCATTGTGTGTTGCTTACTCTGTTCTACTTACTCTCTTCTACAATAAAAATAATTTGTTACAGGTTTTTATTGTGTGTTAATTCGGCAACCCTCAGCGAATGTAAATATTAGTAAGAACACTTATTTTAATGGTGAAAGAGTGGAAACCTCCATATGAATTATCTTTAAATCATAATATAAAGTATGCAACCACTGTGCTCTGTTCTACTATGAGTAAATTAGTTTTTTTTTTTTTTTTTTTTTTTTTTTTTTGCGACTGTGTTGTGTCGTTTGTCTCATTTAAGAGCTCTCCGTAACTCTATGTGTTGAGGGTTGAGAAAAATAATTCCCCCTATCTTAAATTTTTGTTAACATGTATATATATATATATATATATATAATGATTATTTCTTTGACTGGATCAATGGATTAACCCACTGGTGCTACCTTTGTTTTTTATAGGTGTTACCTTTGTTTGCTATTTGACATACCATATGAATCTTTCTTTCGATTGACATACCACACCATAATGGTTACCACTACTACACACTTGTATTTAAGTGCTGCTATAGAATCTAGAATATGTTGGTTGGAATTATTTGAAAAGTTTTCAAGTCTCACTTACACACATTTCTCAAACAGGCGATCCTTTGGTATAGATGGAAGATTACACACTTTTCTAAAATCCATTTGAAGTTTTATCTCTGGCTATTATATTTTCATAATAATTATTGAAGTGGAAGGCTTTATTCTGAGAACAGAGTAAACAAACCAACTGACTTTGGAGCCCCTCACCTAAGAGAGACTGATTGCACCATCAACAAAAATAGTATTGCATATATTTTCCATGGGAAAGAAACATTTTAATAATGTTTGTAGTGCAGAAATCTGACCAAGGATCCTTGGCTTGTGAAAATTTATTCTTAATGCACTGATTATAAAACTATCAACAAACATATTCTTTGGAATCCAAAATTAATTACAAAACAAATTTTTGCATTTCTTGATTGGCTTTTACCCAAAAATTGTTTTTTGTGCTTGATTCTAGCCTGAATTCTAGAAAAGATGATTAAATATATTTTCATGTATTGAATTTAGGAGATTTATTTTTTGTAAATGAGACATGCCAAGAGCCTTTGCCAGAGGAAAAAAATATATCTACTATGTGCATTCTTGTAGTGTCAGAGTGTTACACATCATTTTGTCACCATGACATTTGATTGTTCATATGGGTCTATCACCATCCATATCATGTTTCCTTGGAGGTAAAAAAAAACACTCATGTCCCTAAATAATATCTTGGAAACTAGAGAAAAGCTCTGTAAAACCCTTAAAATTCTGCCTGCACAGTTTTACTAGCCTTTCCCTGCGCATGCGCTAATGATCCTTCCAATAGCCATGGCGATCGCCACACTGTTTGCCACTACAACTTGCGCACCCCCGTGAAAAGCAAGTAAAAAGAAAAAATAACTTCTAGAAGCCTAGTTGGTCGAATATTCTCCCAACTCGAAGCCTCTAGAGTCCTGCCAGTTCGAGCTTTATCCCTCCACTCATGGAAATTATCCCTTGGTCCAAGGAACTCAAATCCTTTCATGGGAGGAATCCATCCCTCTCATTATGGAACTAGAAATACCTCAATCTCCCTATATATTGAGCTCATGTTTCAGGTTCAAGGGTAGATATTGGAGATACTAAATTAGATTATGAATGATAGAAACTAATCTGCATAGCTTCTAAACTAAAGAGATTTCATAGAGTGCATAATTTCTATACTAGTGAGTTGTTGTTAACACATTGAAGATCACACATTTGTGCCCCATCACTTCATGCTAGTTATTCTAGAGAGGAAGACTTATCAGATTGAAGGAGAACGATTACTTGGACCTCGAGAGAAATTTGTACAACATTAAGGCATTCGATTGTAAGATTTCTCTTTCTAATTTATGATAATACATACAAATCTCTTTTTCTCATTGTCTTGTTTCTGAATTCATGAGAATGTTGTCAATAATTAGATTCCTTGATCACTAAGTTGGATTAGTAATTTTTTATTATTATATATTGCAGATGCTTTGATTATTTGTCTTGTCTTTGATTGCAGGTTCTACTCATCATGGAGAACTACTTTGGAGTGACAGTACAAATGGCTACATCAGAAGTTTGGATTTCAAGGTAGAAGCATGTCCTCTCTACTTTATTGTTATAATGATATTAAAATACAAATAATCTACACAAAGAGGTATTCAAATGGATCTTTGTTTCTATTACTCGTTGGAGTACTATGGAGATCACTCTTGTCCGCAAGAGGGATAAATATGGGTAACACAGAGGCAACATATATCAACCAAAACTTCTCATAGCAAGTCCTGATTAGAGATGGAAATGACAACTTTTAATTTTCTTAGTCACCAACTCTCAATGCCATGGACAACCGACTTGAAAGGAGTTCCAAAATCTGTGTCGGAAACTTCACAACCCATGGGCAGTGAGGATATCAATGTCAACAACCTCTCACCATAGGGTCTAAACAATGATTCTCCTCCTTTATCAAACTTTGAGTCATACCATAACAAGCGTCCGGGAAGGCCATATTAGCTTAAGATATTGAAGAGGGCATTGTGATACTACTATTGGAAATGAATTCAACTTTCATTAAGAACACTGTGCATGTAACTATAACCTTGAAACCATTGGATTCAACTTCCTTGGTTTCTTGGACTTGTTCACCATAACCCTAACTAATTAGCATTCAACTTCTTTGGTTTCTTGGACTTTTAATAATGGTTCACCATAACTCTAAAGAATTATGTGTCTAACACAATTAATTCATCTTCAAATTAAAGAATAGAAATACATTATAGAATAGAAATACAATAAAGAAGTGTAAACAAAATAATAATACCTATATTTTACCAAATCATTCAAAAAAAATTCAAATTTTCTTAATAATTTTCCACCCAATAGTAGCATCCAATGTAAATGTCACTAATAAACTAAAAATCAAGCTAAATTCTTGCTTACTCAAACCAACCCAATTTCTCTCGGTGTCAAAAAAATAGGTAATTATAGAGTGATCTAAATAACCCATCCAACAATCAAACATGCATGCCATTTCCATTTATTTCCATACCGAATGAAAGGGATATATTTCCTCTCTACTTAATAGTTGCTCAATAATTTTCTTCAATTCTAGTGCTCTTTGAACTAGGGACAAAAAAATCTCTCATGTTGATTTCCTTTTGAAGATAAACATAAAAATGCCATGATTTAGTTCTAATAATTTGAGAAGTAATTAATATGGAAATGCTAACACCTCCTAAATAACCAAAACTCTATACTACTCTCCACCAATCCATCCCTCATCACATATGTACAAATTACTTTTCACCCCTCATCATAGATCTACAAATTACTTTTCACATAGTTAATTTTATCAATTTTGATTCTCACCTCTCTCATCACAAGTCTACAATTTTTTCTTCACATAATTATTGATCATTTTCAATTTATTAACATTTTGTATAATTAATTTATTCATTTTCAAATTCTCAATATTTGCTAGAACATTGGGTATTGACTACACTCTAGACCATTTTCAAATTCTCAAATTTTGTTAGAACATTGGGTATTGATTACACTTAAGATTGATGAAAAATATGATAAGTAAATGCCCCACACAAAAGAAAAAAAAAATAATGGAGCACGTGAATTCCCATGATTTTATGTGGGCCTCAACACCTCTATAACTCAAAATGTAGACATTTCTTCCTCACCTTAGAGTGGTATTTCAAGTCAAATGGGTTGGGTAAGCTTTATCTGATTCACATGATAGAAAGTTAGGAATTCTTAGAATATTGGACCCATTTCCTCTTTTATCATGTTGAGTAATGTCAAAATCACTCTAATTTTATTATTATTATTATTATTATTATTATTATTATATATATATATATATATATCAAGATTGGTCAAAAAATCTATTTCCCTGATTTATATTTTTAGCTGTTTATAAGTTTTTAAATTTTAAATTCACTAAAAGTGTATTATATTTAGTTTAAAATAATTTATATACACTTATTTATGAGTGCAACTATATAAATTAAATGATTGATAAAAAATTATAGATATCAATCTATATAACGAGTGCTACATAGTCCCTAAGACATGTCGCTTAGTTTAAATATAGATAAATTAAAGTAAAAATATTAAATTCAAGTTAGTGTTAAGGTGATTGGTAATGTGATAGCTGGATTAGTTTGAAACTATTTTTGTTAATGTTTTTTAAAAGAATATTATAATTAAGGAAACAAACCGAAAATAAACTACCTGATTTGTATTAAGGTAGAACTGTTAGTTTAGTCCAGAGTAGAAACCTTGGAGAAAACAGGTTGTTTCGTTACGCTATTCTAAGCTATACACATACAAGAGTTACAAAAGTAACTTAGAAAACTTGATGGTCGAGACATCAGTTTACATAATTAACTGGAGCATAGAAATTTCACCAACATAAAAAGAATCAAGTAAACAATATCAGTTTTCTCATAAAATTTACAATAATTATGTCTAAAGGATATATGACCCAAAAAATTTGTAAAATTCTTATTTTCATGAGTATAAGCCTCACAACGACTAAACTATGTACAAAATTATAATATTGAAAAGAAGTAATGATCATACCATGCAGGAAGAAGAAGTTACAGAGAAAATTGTAGATAACCATTAATAAACTAAAACTCTATAAATATACTGAGAAAACATAAACAAATATAAATGTACATATAGAGATTTGTAGTTCCAAGTACATAATTATATATAACCAAAAATTATAGAAGTTATATCAATAACGATCAGGATATGTGCTGAAAATAAAGTATCAAGCTAAGCGTCTTAACAAAAAGACCATTGTGACATACAAATAAAACTCTCTCAAGTCAAGAAAACCTTCTTGGAGTTGGACCCGAGAATCCTTTGCATATAACCAAAGTAAAAATCCAAAATGTGAAAGTTTATACAGTTAACACAACCCTTAAACTAGGGCGAGGCCCATTGTAATTTCACCAAAAGAGAATACTCAGAATAGAGCTATATGATTATAAACGAAAGAGGATGCTACAAGTTCTCAGAAGTTAAATGCAAAGAGCAGAAAAGGAGAGGTTTTGCATCTAAGGTCATCCACCAATCTTGGGAATACCTGTGTCAACAGTGTTAAGTTGGCGTTATGAAGACAAAATGAACATTGATATGAAAGATTTGATATGACAAGACCTGAAGCCATACCTGGAAGAGCACCAAAACTGTATTAGGGTGTATTCCTAACAAAACCATGAACCGAAAATAACCAGAAAAGACTAACATTAAGACAAGGCTCGGTGGTCCGAAGTCGTATCCCTGCATGGATACACACAAGGGGAAGATACATATCAATCCACAAGGTTGATAGAGGAAAATGATAATGCCTCATAGATATGGCAGAGTGTTGTATTAACTTACCTGGGGTTTGCTGAAGCTGAAAAGGTGAGGTAGATTCTGGCGAAAATAAAACCTGGAAGCCTCACCAACGGCTTTACAGCACAGCCGAGCTAAAAAACATAAACACCCATAAGTAATCCTTGAACCAACTTCCCTGAGGACCTAACGGAAATACAAAGGTGAAAATAAAACATAAATTGTTACAGAAACCAGAAACATGGAGTAAAACGATGAACAATCTACACATTCACCTCCTAAAAGGCACAAACGAAAGATTTGTCACAATACCTGGTCATAGGGTGCATGGAATGCAAGTTTTTTGATGGCACGAGTAAGAAACCAAGCAGCAGTAGCAGTGATGCAAAATAAGTTGCAGAGCAAGCACCTACCGCCTCGTGAGGAATGAATGAGCGAAACGGTTAGGGTTAGAAGGGTGGTCGATACCCTAACCAAGCACCAAAAAATCTCAACTGTAGATTTCACACCATAGATCCAATGGGTGAGGGGTCGAAATATGTCACAAAAGTGTAATGTAAACCAAGCAGGAAATATATGCGTGGTACAATGCATCATTCCCAACCCCAAATAATTTAACACCTGACAGGGTTAGATTAATAATCTTCAATCAATTTCTTATCGAATGTATTGCAAAGCTCAGAATATTAACTCGACGGAACAGGGCTGTTAGACCCACAAACCTATAAATAATGTGAATATGAGTGTAATCATATCATAGGTTAAATAGATAGGGTGTCGAACGATGAATTTATATTATGTATGCAACTAAATACAGGGTTATAAATATATGTATAGAAATTCGTTTATGAACATTCAAATTATATATCAAAGACATATGGTAATTAAAGTTATAGTTACAATATTTATGTTAATGTTAAATACTTAACATTTCTTAGATTAATAGGAATCATGATAATAAGGGTTAAAGTAATATTTTATTTATTTATGTATATTGATGTTACAAGTGGTATCAGAGCAACATTCATACACTAGGACCCAATTTAGTGGGTCACTTAAATAATAATCGTTGCGTGTAAAATTGTGCACAGAAAGTAGAAAGGACATAATGAGAAGGGGATCGACGCATCAATTGCCTCGGAATGCAGGGGAATCTACACCCCAAACCAATCTTGAAATGAATCTGGAAATGTGGATACAGCTGAGAGTTGACCAGCACCAACATATCAGTAGAATTTTGGAGGAACAACAACATCAAACGTGTATACTACTGAGTATAATGCAGAAGCTATAGGAATCAATGGTCTAGGTAAGGAGCAACAATGAAAGACTGATGCAATAACAAGAGAGGATACTCAAAAGCCTTTCCAACAAGCAGAATCAAGGAATGGTGCAACCCAGTCCTGAAAGAGACACTCAGGGAGAAAATGAATGAAAACATCAAACTAATGAAAAAACTAATGACAAACTAGAAGGGAGTCATTCAAAATGAAGCAATAAAAACAAGAAAGTGTCTGATCAGCAAGAAATAAAGAAACAAAAAGTGGAGCTACAAGGTGAGTTCCGAAAAATCAAACCACCTAGTTTTGACGGGGAAGTTGAAGAAGTGGTTGAGGCTTTGTTAATTAATATGAACAAGTACTTTCAGGTTTATGAATATAGAAATAACCATAAAGCTAGTTTGGCCATTTATTAGTTGAGGGAGAAAGCTACCTTATGGTGGGAGGAAGTAAAAAATGTTCGAAGTGTTGAAGGCCAGAACGTGACATGGGATGAATTTAAGCAATATTTCAAGGATAAGTATTTAACATAACATTTTTATGATGAAATTCTAAGGTATTCCATGATTTAAGACTGGGACAGATGAAAATGGATGAATTCATAACCAAGTTCACATCCTTATTAAGATATGTTCCTTACCTTAGAGATGAGAAGGCTAAAGTTCAGTAGTTTTTGAGCAGTCTACCTGCTCACATGAAGGAACGAATCGAATTCATGAATCCAAGGACAATGGACGAGGCAATTAGAAAATCATGAATGTGCTACCTACAATCCAAGGTGAAAGGATAAATAGGCAAAAACTAACCGCCAAAAAAAAGACAGAAAAATAATTCAAACTATATAAATACCAGGTCTAGTAATTTTAAGAATTCCGCAAGGAATTCCTTAAGTAAGAAGTTTGGAAGAAATCATTAGAGAAAAAAATGGCATATAGAAGAATGACCCATAGAGGCTTCCAGTAAGCCAGAACATGGAAAACCCCAAAAACCTCCCCTACAATGTTGGGGGTGTGGCGAGGCACACTATTACAAGAACTGCCCTCAGTGTGGAGGAAATGAAACATCAGCTAACCTGCAAGAAGCCTCTATGGTGGGGGATGTGGCTCAAAATATACCCAGAATTAATGCAGCTTTAGAAGACCAGTAAGCAGACTATTAGATGAAAATTATAGAATTAGAAGGTAAGTTATTCTCATGAACTCTTTCTATTTTGGTTGACCCAGGTTCCAGTTTAAGTTATGTAAACCCTTGAATACTAGAAAATTGTAACTTACAAAGTCAAAAAATTTAAAAACCTGGTACAACTAGCTACCGGGGCAAAGAGAAGAGCTTGTGCCAAGGTTTGAAACTATTATTTGGAAATTGGAAAACAACAAATAAACATGGAACTGAATATTCTACCTTTGGGATCCTATGACATACTATTGTGTATGGATTGGTTAGAAAGACACTGGTCTCTGGTGGACTGCAAGGAAAATATTATATACATCAGAGTGTAATATGGGACATGCCAAGAATTGCAAGGAATTAAGAAACCTTTACAATTACGTCCCATCACAACATCTCAGTTGAGTAAATGCATCAGAAAAGGATGCTAGATTTATGCCATCCAAGTGGGATTTGCTAACTCTAAGGAAAAGACCCCTATGCTGGAAAATATACCAATGGTACAGGATTTCATGGATTTATTTCCAGAAAATGTACTAGGTTTACCTCCAAAAATATACATTGATTTCACTATCCAATTAAGCCTGGTACAACACCAATTTCAAGAGAACTATATCGGATGAGTTTACCCAAGTTAACAGAATTAAAAATGAAACTAAAAGAAATATTGGAAAAGGGGTATATCTGACCAAGTGTAGTTCCTTGGGGTATTCAATCAGGTGAAGGGAGCAACTGTATTTTCAAAAATAGACTTAAGATATGGATATCACCATATTCGAATCAAAGATGGGGATATTTATAAAACAACATTTTGCACCTGATATGGGCATTACGAGTTTGTGGTATTACCATTTTTCTTAACCAATGCACCAAAAACATTAATGAGTCTGATGCATGGCATATTTCACCCCTTTTTGGAAAAGTTTGTTCTTATATTTATTGACGACATTTTGATATATTCAAGAACCATGGAAGAGCACAAGGAGCACTTAAGGCAAGTGCTGGATATGTTGAGAAGACATCAGTTGTACGCCAAGTTCAGAAAATGTGACATTTTGAAAGAACAAATACAATACTTAGGCCATGTCATTTCTGCTGAAGGTATAGCAGTAGATCTCGATAAAATCATGACTATCATGGAATGGAGAGTACCCAAGAATGTGGCAAATATCCATTCTTTTATGGGATTGGCTGGATATTATAGACAATTCATTGAAGGATTCTCGAATATTGATTTTCTTATTACATCCCTGCAGAGGAAGGCAAAATTGTTTATATGGACCAATGAATGTGAGACTAGTTTTGAATTGTTAAAACACTTGCTGACTACTGCTCCAGTGTTGAGGGTAGCTGACCCAAACAAGGAATTTGAAGTATGCACCGACGCTTGTAAGGAAGGAGTAGGAGCAATTTTATCCCAAGAGGGAAGGGTTGTTGCCTATGAGTCAAGAAAATTAAAGGAGCATGAACAACGATAATTAGCTTATGATTTAGAGCTAACAATGGTAGTGCACGCACTCAGAGTGTGGAGACACTACTTATTGGGAAAGAAATTTGTGTTGAAGACAGATCATAGTAGTTTAACCAACTATTTTAAGCAAGCCATTTTGAATGCTTGTCAGGCAAGGTGGAATGCGTTTTTAAGTGAATTTTATTTTGACATTCAACATATTAAAGGCAAATAAAATCATGTGGATGGTTCCTTGAGCAGAAAACTACATTGTGTGTATGAAATCTACTTTAATCAAGTAGAATTTAAATTTCAGGATCAAATAAAAGAAGAAGCTGAGAAAGATCTTGAATATCAGTTCATATGGCAGCAGGCAAAGGAAGCAGAAAAACAGGAAAAATCATCGGATTATGGGATTAACAAGGAACAAATTTTAACCTTTAAAGGAATATTATATATTCTGAATTGGATGAGTTTGAAAGAGCTGATCTGGAATGAATATCACGGCAGTAATTATTCTAGACACCTAGGATACCAGAAAATGTTGACAGTAATCAAGAAAGTTTATTGTTGGCCTAGTATCCTGAAGAATATTGCTAAATATTTACACAAATGTCTAGAATGTCAACAGCATAAGGTGGAGCATCAACATCTAGCAGGACTGTTGCAGCCCATACCTGTACTTGAATGGAAATGGGAGTTTATATCATTAGATTTTATTATTGGTCTACCAAGATAAAAAAGGCATAATGATTCCATAATGGTGGTGGATGATAGGCTGAGTAAGGAAACCCACTTTATACCTATGCAGTCCACTTAAAAAATAGTGCAGATTGCAGATATCTTCATGAGAGAAATTTTTAGGTTGCATGGCATCCCAAAAATAGTCATCTCGGATCGGGATGTGAAGTTCGCTTTAGTATTTTGGAAGGCATTATTTACTGGATTGGGAACACAAGTTAATTTCAACACTGCTTATCATCCATAGACGGATGGAAAAACTGAGTGAGTAAATCAAATCCTAGAAGACATGTTGTGCATGTATGTAATGCAATAACCAATGAAATGGGAAGATTATCTATATCTGGTGGAATTCACATACAATAATGGTTACCAAGAGTCTCTTAAAATGATTCCATTCGAAGCCTTATATGAGAGACAATGCCACACTCCCATTAACTGGAGTAGTCTAGAAACCAAATTAATTCTTGGCCCAGAGATGTTGGCTGAAATGGAATCAGAAGTAAGGAATATTAGATAGAACCTGAAAGATACTCAAGATCGAAAGAAGGTTTATGTGGATAAAAATAGAACCTACCAAGAATTTGAAGTGGGTGATCATGTCTATGTGAGAATCAAACCCAAGAAAAGTACTCTAAGGTGGACTTCTTGTGAGAAATTAGCCCCCAGGTTCTGTGGAACTTTCCAAATTTTGGAAAGAGTGGGACTTGTGGCCTATCGATTGGCATTACCCATTCATATACGGGTTCACAATGTGTTTCATGTATCAATACTAAAACGTTATGTTCATGATCTAAGGCATGTAATACATTGGAAAAACATTTATTTAGGATAAGATTGAATAAAAAATCTCAAAAAGGAAAGAATTTTATGATTATTAACTTTAGTCCTTGCTAAATGCAGATCAAAACAGACAACGAATTTTTGGTAGATCCTCAACGTATTATCGATCAGAGAGAAATCACGCTCCAGAGATGAGCCATCACCCAAGTTAAAGTGAAATGGAAGCAATTTGGCCGGGAGGAGGCTACCTGGGAAGACAAAGGATTTGTGCGTGAGGCATACCCATATCTATTTGCTGATTTTGGAATAGAACAACGAGGATGGTGTTTACTTCCAGAGGTGATCCAATTTTGGATTCTCAAAATTGTATCGAAATTACCCAAACGACCAAGATGGTCATTTGGAAATTAGTAATTGTCGATAATGTAATAATTTAGGTTTCGACCAAGATGGTCATCAATGTAAGTTTAAATGTTTGACATCAGAATTGACATCGATATCGACATCAGAATCAACATCAATATCGACATCAGTATCGAAATCAATATCGACATCAGTATCGACATCAATATCGGTAATATCGATATCAGCATCGATGTTTCAAAGCATCAAAGCAAGACGTCATTATGTCGACCTGCGACATAAAAACACAACAAGTTATGATTGTAACGACTTAAGGAAAAAAAATCTCCTAAGTCTTAAAAACATATAACTCTAAAGTGTTAAGGTCGAAAATGTCAAATGTCTAAAGGCTTGAAAGTCCACTTTGTAAACCTCAAAGGATAAGAAATCCTGAGGTAAAAAGGACTAGAGTCCTAGATCTAGATGTCAATTAAAGTCCTAAGTCCTAGCATTAAGATTTGTTAAAATAAAAAGTCATGAAAGTTAGGTGTAAAAGGACTATGTCAAAAAATCTAGCGCAAAACCTATGTTGAATGTCACCATGGTCTAAAAACTTATTGTGCAAAATTATTAAGGTTTTGGTTTTAAAACCTTATGGCGCAAATGTCTTAGTATTAAGGTTCGGTGAAAAAACCTTATCAAAGGTTCAGAAATAGATGTTAGCCAAAGATTGAATTCAGGTATAAAGTATTATTAATAAGATGTCAAGTCATATGCCAAATGGTATGTTAAAACCTTTGTAATTAATACCACAGAGTTAACGTTAGACCGTAGTGAAAATTTGGATGACCACAGATGTAAAACCGTCAAGATTTAATGTGACAGTTTCATGTACCCGCACTAGAATTAACCGTCGAAGCAAGATCATGTGAACAGGTTTTTTAACTGTAGCGGAGTTGATTGACAAACTATTTCATAACTACCAGCTCGAACGTTGGGATTTTGCAATGTGAACAATGGAAGATTAGCCGCGAGATGCTAGCCGTGATGTGAATGTCGGGATAAACAACGAGATGCAAGCCGCCTATTCACACGTTGCAGTCAGTTCAATCCCCACACGGTTAGCCTGACCGATGGGTTCAGTTATTATTATAAGGTTTGTTTTGCATTTTTGTTGCAGAATAAGATGCACTTAGGTTAAATGACCTTATCACTAAAAACCCATGTGTCCACAAGACTGAGATCCGCAAACTGTAATGTATCATCTTTATTCCAGATTTGGCTTCGCGTTTTTCAAGATCCAGCCATCAAGTCATGATAAAGTTGATTATAAAGCCTAAATTGGGTTGTAAATGGATATGTAAGTTATCCAATCATTAAAAGACAAATCCCTTGTAATCTAAGTGGCACTAAAAGGAAGGCAGGAACCTTTCTAATTCGGATGAATCAAAGAGTAAGAAGGAAGCCTTAATCCTTAAAATTTGTCCTTGTTATAAAAAGACTTGAAGATGTCACTTTGATGGGTGGGAGACCTCAAGAGAGGAAAGTGCATTCGAAGTGAATGATTAAGAAGACTTGTAGAGAATTTGTGCAAGTTCACAATTGCTGAAGTCCATTGTTCATTGTGAATGTTTTTGAATATTTGCAGGAAGCAACTTCAAAGGTCGGCAACAAATTTAGTTCATCTACAAGCATCCCATCATCAGGTCCTTTCGCTTCATAGTCAAGTTTGTGCACGTATGTGGTCTCGTTCATTTCTTGGCCATTGGCGAGTCAAATTTAGAATGGAGACAGACATCGGAAAGCTAATTCAAGGAGCTTGAAGTCCACATTGACCAGTAGTGCATGTGAGCACTAATCAACTGGAAAATCCTCAATGTAACCAACTCTTTCAACTTTCATAATAAGAACGGATGCACAAACTAAAGCGGACCGAGAGATGTAGTCTAGGAGGGACGAACTCCGTCATCAAATTCTGTCTTATGGTTTTCTTATTGGATTAATGTGATAATTGATAAATCTAACATGTATAGATTTACTTTTAAAGTATTTCATATCCAAACAGTTAATACATACATTAACTAATAATTAAATATCCATTCACATTTTGTACAAGAACTAGGACTGTTTTTGGGCAATTTCCGCATTTTAAGAACATGAGTGTTAATCTCTATAAATTTCTATAGACAGAGTCTGTAAAGGGCCAGGCAGCCTCTGGATCTCATCCTTTCTTTAAAGGTGACATATCCAATAAATTCCCCTACAATCTATCTCTGTATTAGAACTAAGTAACTCAGTTCCATTTTCAAATCAATTTGGTATCAGAGCAGCTAGTTATTTGCAGGTACAAGATGGGCAAAAACACTCGACAGCTGTCAAAGCTAAGGGAAATCGAAGAGTTCAATCTACAATATCGGCAGGAGAATGCTGCATTGCGGAGAATGGTGGAAGCGCTTGAGAGCAACAAGCAAAGCTTACAATCGGAATTAGAAGACTTGAAGAGAAATAAAAGACGAAGTAGTCCTCTAATGAAAGATGCAGCTTTCAATGGAAAAAAGCCTACATTTTCTCCTCAAAGTAGTTCTTCTCTTTCTTCCTCGTCGAACTCAGCAAGGGAAGCCATTGGCTCCTTTTCTAAATCTCAAGCTGAAGAAAATTTTGATTCACTGATATCACTGGAAAGTGATTCAGAATCTGAAGAAGCTTCCAGTCAGAAACAAAGTGTGTGATCCCTGAAAGGAAAGGATTATCGATGATGAAATCTATGGGATACCGAGAAGGCGAAGGCTTGGGGAAAAATGGACAAGGGAGACTTCTACCTATTAAGGTACAAGAGAGACCTAAGAATCTGGGTCTAGGATTTGATTTGATAAAATGTGACTATTGCGGGAAGCTTGGTCACATCGCTGACCGATGTTGGTCAAAACATCCAGAAAGTTTACCAGAGAACCTCCATGATAGAAACGGTAAGAAACCTCAATCCTCTAATAGTAATGATTCTGATAGTGATTTATTTTACCAAGATTGGGTAATTGAAACAGTCAATAGGATCTATCCATATACTTTTTGCAAGAGTCCTAGGCATTGTGTGGAACAATGTTGGAAGCAAAAGGATTACGGAAAACAAATTGGAGCGACAAAAAGTCAGCCTTTAGAGAATTATAAGGCACTACAGGTAAAGAAACGTTTAGAATCAATTTCGTTTCAATCAGCAAGAAACTCCATAAACTCCTCAAGTACAAGGGAGAAAGCTTGTCAAAACTACAAATTGTCAGGGCATGTCAAAAAAAATTGTCCAATACTTCCAAGTGAAACAACATCGACACCAGCAGCCCAGGAAGTATACAAGTCAGCTGCTAGAGAAAAATCCAATCCCGAATGGAATTGGGCAGATTTTATGCCTTATGCTTGAAATGTTTTTGTAAATATTATCTAGATCTAGAAAAGTTGTAACTAGGTTCTAGAGTTGAATTTGTTTTCAAAAGCATTGTAATAAAATTTTTGGAGAGCCAAAAGTTCTTTTAGTTGGGAGGTGCGATCCAATTTTGGATTCTTAAAATTGTATCGAAATTACCCAAACGACCAAGATGGTCATTTGGAAATTAGTAATTGTCAATAATGTAATAATTCAGGTTTCGACCAAGATGGTCATCAATGTAAGTTTAAATGTTCGACATCAGAATCAACATCAATATCGACACAGAATCAACATCAATATCGACATCAGTATCGACATCAATATCAACATCAATATCGACATTAGTATCGGTAATATCGATATTAGCATTGATGTTTCAAAGCATCAAATAAAGACGTCATTATGTCAACCTGCGACATAAAAACACAACAAGTTATGATTGTAACGACTTAAGGAAAAACAATCTCCTAAGTCTTAAAAACATATAACTCTAAAGTGTTAAGGTTGAAAATTTCAAATGTCTAAAGGTTTGAAAGTCCACTTTGTAAACCTCAAAGGATAAGAAATCCTAAGGTAAAAAGGACTAGATTCCTAGATCTAGATGTCAATTAAAGTCCTAAGTCCTAGCATTAAGATTTGTTAAAAGAAAAAGTCATGAAAGTTAGGTGTAAAAGGAATATGTCAAAAATTTTAGTGCAAAACCTATGTTGAATGTAACCATGGTCTAAAACCTTATTGCACAAAATTATTAAGGTTTGGGTTTTAAAACCTTATGGCGCAAATGTCTTAGTATTAAGGTTTGGTGAAAAAACTTTATCAAAGGTTCAGGAATAGATGTTAGCCAAAGATTGAAGTCGGGTATAAAGTATTTTTAATAAGATGTCAGGTCATATGCCAAATGGTATGTTAAAACCTTTGTAATTAATCCCACAGAGTTAACATTAGACCGTAGCAGAAAGTTGGATGACCGCAGATGTAAAACCGTCGGGATTTAATGTGACAGTGTCATGTACCCTCCCCAGCATTAACCGTCGAAGCAAGATCATGTGAATAGGCTTTTAAACTGCAGCGGAGTTGATTGACAAACTGTTTCATAACCGCCAGCTCGAACATCAGGATTTTTCAATGTGAACAGCGGAAGATTAGCCGCGAGATGCTAGCGGTGATGTGAACGTCGGGATAAACCACAAGATGCCATCCAACTATTAACACATTGCAGTCAGTTCAATCCCCACGCGATTAGCCTGACTGACGAGTTCAATTTTTATTACAAGGTCTGTTTTGGGTTTTTTTTGCATAATAAGATGCGCTAAGGTTAAATGACCTTATCACTAAAAACCCATGTGTCCACAAGACCGAGATCTACAAACTGTAATTTCTCATCTTTATTCTAGATTTGGCTTCGAGTTGTTCGAGATCCAGTTATCAAGTCATGATAAAGTTGATTATAAAGCCTAAATTGGGTTGTAAATGGATATGTAAGTTATCCAATCATTAAAAAACAAATCCCTTGTAATCTAAGTGGCACTAAAAGGAAGGCAGGAACCTTTCTGATTCAGATGAATCAAAGAGTAAGAAGGAAGCCTTAATCCTTAAAATTTGTCTTTGTTATAAAAAGACTCGAAGATATCACTATGAGGGGGGGGAGACCTGAAGAGAGGAAAGTGCATTTGAAGTGAATGATTAAGAAGACTTGTAGAGAATTTGTGCAAGTTCACAATTCGTGAAGTCCATTGTTCACTGTGAATGTTTTTGAATATTTGTAGGAAGCAATTTCAAAGGTCGGCAACAAATTCAGTTCATCTACAAGCATCCCATCATCAGGTCCTTTCGCTTCATAGTCAATTTTGTGCACATATGTGGTCTCGTCCATTTCTTGGCCATTGTTGGGTCAAATTCAGAATGGAGACAGGCATCGGAAAGCTAATTCAAGGATCTTGAAGTCCACATTGACCAGTAGTACATGTGAGCACTGATCGACTGTCAAATTCTCAATGTAACCAACTCTTTCAGCTTTGATAATAAGAACGGACGCACAAACTGAAGTGGACCCAGAGATGTAATCCAGGAGGGACAAACTCCGTCATCAAATTATGTCTTATGGTTTTCTTATTGGATTAATGTGATAATTGATAAATCTAACATGTATAGATTTACTTTTAAATTATTTCATATCCAAACAGTTAATACATACATTAACTAATAATTAAATAGCCATTCACATTTTGTACAAAAATTAGGACAGTTTTTGGGCAATTTCCGCATTTTAAGAACCTGAGTGTTAATCTCTATAAAGTTCTATAGAGAGAGTCTATAAAGGGCCAGGTAGCCTCTGGATCTCATCCTTTCTATAAAGGTGACATATCCAGTAAATGCCCCTACAGTCTATCTCTGTATTAGAACTAAGTAACTCAGTTCCATTTTCAGATCAAGAGGGGGAAGATGTGACAGTTCAATTAGTTCCAAAATATTTTTGTTAATGTTGTTTAAAAGAAGATTATACATTTATTTTTTTCAAGAGATTAAATGAATGAGCATGGCTATTCTTTTTTGAATAAAACTTAATTATGGAATTTTTTCCATAAATATTGATGATAAAGTATTCTAGAACTGAGAGTATTTGGGAAAAAACAGTTATAAATAATACCTTTCCTCTAAGGATTAAAGGTACATCCCAGTGAGGAAAAGGGGTTCTGTGACTGAAGGAAAAACAGTCAGAAAGGAAGGGAGAGAGTCAATCCAGAGCTGGTGGTAATAGTGGAAACTCAGCAACCATGATTTCTCAAAAGAAAAGAGTACTGGAGTGGAGGTCCCAAGGTCTTAACCATAATTATTGATAAATATCCCTTACTTTGGTGCGAAGCATGGGGGGATATGAGGACGTAATAGCCTCTCTCATGGTAGGGAGGACATCATCAACAGTTTATAAGTGAGATAAGTAACCAGTCTCCTTGAAAAGTAAGGACTAGGAAATTGTCTATAAAATTTTTGGTTAGACAAATAAATGATTTTTTAAATAATGAAAAGGAAATTAAACTCAAAAGAAATAATTTTTTTTATCATTTCCTTATATAATTTGTTTATAGTTAAATAACAAGATACTATGCTTGCTGATTTACATAGTTATTTGATATATGGAGAATGGTATGATTAGTAACCTATGGTAAAGATTTAAAACTATACTTCATCCTCCAAAATAGGGTACTCTCTTTTGCATAAAAGAAGACTGGTTATTGAATATAAATAGAGGAACCACACCGAAAATAAACTACAGGATCTGTATTAAGGTAGAAATGGTTAGTTTAGTCCGGAGTAGAAACCCTGGACAGAACATTTCGTTTCACTAAGCTATTATATACTAAACACAAACAAGAGTTACATAAGTAACTCAAAAAACTTGATGGTCCAGACATCAGTTTACATAATTAACTGGAGCACGGAAATTTCACCAACAAAAAAAGAATAAAGTAAACAATATCAATTTTCTCATAACATTTACAATAATTATGTCAGAAGGACTATGACCCAAAAAATTTGTAAAATTCTTATGCTCATGAGTATAAGCCTCAAAAGGACTAAAATATGTACAAAATTACAATATTGAAAAGAAGGAATGATCATACCATGCAGGAAGAAGAAGCTATAGATAAAATTGTAGATGACCATTAATAAACTAAAACTCTATAAATGTACCGAGAAAAAAGAAACAAGTATAAATGTCGATACAGAGATTCAGAGTTCCGAATACATAATTATATATAACCAAAAAAGAGAGAAGTTATATCAATAACGATTAGGCTATGTGCCGAAATATCAGGCTAAGCGTATTAACAAAAATAACATTGTGACATAAAAATAAAACTCTATCAAGTCAATAAAACCTTCTCAGAATTGGACCCGAGAATCCTTTGCATATAACCAAAGTAAAAATCCGAAATGGGCAAGTTTATACAATTAACACAACCCTTAAAGTAGGTCGAGGCCCATTGTAATTTCACCAAAAGAGAAAACTAAGAACAAAGTTATAAGATTATAAACGAAAGCGGATGTTGCAATTTTTCGGAAGTTAAATCCAGAGAGCATAAAAGGAGAGGTTTTGCATCCAAGATCATCCACCAAGCTCGGGAATCCTTGTACCCATGTCAGTAGTTTTAAGTTGGCGTTACGAAGACGGAATGAACACCGATATGAAATGTTTGTTATGAAAAGACCCATAGCCATACCCGAAAGAGCACCAAAATTGTATTAGGGTGTATTCCTATCAAAATCCTAAACGGAAGATAACCAGCAAAGGCTAACAATAAGATAGGGATCGGTATCAACCATGAAGTTTGAGGTGGTCCGACGTCGTATCCCTGCGTGGATACACACAAGGCAAAGATACATATCAATCCACGAGGTTGACAGAGGAACACGATAATGCCTCATAGATATGGTAGAGTGTTATTTTAACTTACCTGGGGTTTGCTAAAGCCGAAAAAGCGAGGTAGATTCTAGTGAACAGAAAACCTAGAAGCCTCGCCAATGGATTTACACCACAGCTAAGCGGAAAAACATAAACACCTAGAAGTAATCCTTGAACCAACTTCCCGGAGGACCTAACAGAAAGACAAAGGTGAAAATAAAACATAAAGTGTTACAGAAACCAGAAACACAGAGTAAAATGATGGAAAATCTGCACATTCACCTCCTAAAATACACAGACAGAAGATTTGTCACAATACCTAGTCATAGGGCGCATGGAATGCAATTTTGATGATGGCATGAGTAAGAAACCAAGAAACAGTAGTGGTGGTGGCAGAGAACTTGCACAGAAGACACCTACCACCTCATGAGGATCGAATGAGCCAAATGATTAGGGTTGGAAGGGTGGTCGATACCCTAACGCAACACCAAACAATCTCAACCATAGATTTCACACCATAGATCCAACAAGTGAGGGGTTGACATACATCCAAAAAGTGTAATGTAAACCAAGCAGGAAAGATCTGTGTGGTACAAAGCATCATTCCCAACCCCAAATAATTTAACACCTAACAACGTTAGATTAATAATCTTCAATCAATTTCTTATCGAATGTACTACAAAGCTGAGAATATTAACTCAAAATAACAGGGCTGTCAGAGCCACGGACCTATACATAATGTGAATACGAGTGTAATGATAGCATAGGTTAAATAGATAGCGTGTTGAACGATGAAGTTATATTATGTATGCGACTAAATACAACATTATAAAGATATGTATATAAATTTGTTTATGAACATTCAAATTATATATCAAAGACATATGGTAATTAAAGTTATAGTTACAATATTTATGTTAATGTTAATACTTAACAATTCTTAGATTAATAGGAATCATGATAATAAGGGTTAAAGAATTTTTTTAAAGTCTTAATTTGTGTTATTGAGACTGGTCTTTTAACTGTATACATGGACTCAACACCCCAGAAAACCCATTGTGCAGTGTTTACCCATCAAACTTGTGATTTTAATGAATTTCTGCTGGATTTTAGACAAATTAGATGGGAAAAGTAAATCAAAAAAATTATCAAAAAGTCTACAACTAGTTTTGTTAATTGTAATTATGCATTGTGGATAGATAAATATATTTTAAAGATAGGTTGAATATATTCCAAAAAAATATATAAATGATAAAAATGCAGTTGCTTTATTTACTTGTTTATTTGTTATTTGAATTGAGATATGGTCTCGGATCTGTTCTATTTTGCAGGTACAACACATAGCTTTCAACAACCTGGAGGAGTGTATTAACTGGTGGAAACAAAGTGTGGTCGAAACAACATCCAGATACCATTTCTGCTAACATGGTACATATGGTTGGAAAGAAACATGCTCATATTGATGGCACCCCAACATGCACCATACATGTTACACAATGAATTATGAGGGCATTAGAGGGGACCCATACGGGACAAGAAACATCACGAGACCTATCTCAGCGCAGTAGACCATACACTATCTCTTTCTCGACCGGCTACTTTGACAGTGCCGCACAACAAGGCATATGTAGATGTGGTGTTTGGATTAGAGTGGATCAACGTGCTCAATACAAGATATACTGGAATTGTGGTATTGGTACAAATAATAGGGCCGAAGTAGTAGCATTATGGGGACTACTATGGTTTTCTAAGAAACTGTTGATAGATAACATCGTCATATTTGGAGACTCAAAGGTCATCATTGATTTTTAATTGATATTAAGTAAAATTATATAATTACATCTGCACATTTACATATTTAAACCTATTTATTAACATGTTGAAGAAAACATAAATAATGGTGGCAATAACACATAAATAATTATTTTTATCTATTTTTATGCAAATACATACTTGCTTAAATTATGGTGGATAGTAGTTGGTGGTAGATATGTTATTTACTAGAATATGAGTTATTTTCAAGAATTTTAATTATTAGTGGTTTCCATTTAAGGTTAACAATGAAAAATCTAAAAGCATATAAAAAACATGGCATAAATATTGCATTATGGCAGAAAATTCTTAAGCAGTTATCCACATGACATTGTATTGTGCAAAGACAAAGGCTGCAATAACAATCTTTACAGAATAATAAATAAGTCAATCATATTACACATAAATAATTTTAAATATTAATAAAAAATACTAGATTGAATCCATAATGTTCAACTATAAAAAATAGCATGCTTATCACATGTATAATGAGCATCAAAACACTTACTTTATAATATATTTCAAGTTACTAAAATATAAAAATCATAAAATCTTTTTAAATTACAATTTTATTATTATTATCGTTAAAATAATTAATATATGTGTTAAATATATATTCTTTTAAAAAATTAGAACAAATTCTTAACTATGAAGATTTACATCAATTTTACCATTTGTATATATAGGCTTTGTTACAATACCAAGGCTTATCAATAACACATAGGCTTTGTTACATTACCATGGCATATCAATAGCACATATCCAAAAAACCATAACTCACATATGGCCTTCATATTAAAATTTTTAATTAATCAATTTAATTAAAGGAACAAAAAGAGCATAAGTACTTTGAAGATAAATCTCAACCTTCAATTTGTATATACTACCAAGACTATTCTATAATATTTTGTAAAGGTTGAATCTCTACCATTCATGTAATAATTATTGATAATTAAATTAAAATTATAAAAACTCTAATCATATATATATATATATATATAAAATAAATATTATAATTAAAAACACATTTTAAATAGAAATAGTACAATGAACTTATAACTTTTTCTTTAATGATGAGTTATTCTATGTGGTTTGAAACCTCATTGAAATATATTTATTTATTGTAGTTTATATATTTAAAATTTAAATAAAATATCTTTTTAAGAAAAATATTAAAAAGTTATTATATAGATTTAAAATTAGATATAATATTATTTTTGAAAATTGGTTTCTTTGATCCATAATTTGTATAGAACGAATTTTGGTGATAGTCACATGTGAACATATTTTATGGCGGTTATAATATAACCATTAGTTTAACTTAGAAAGGTGAAAAAATAAGTAATTAATTTCCATGAAATTATCTAATAATTTATTTATTATTCTTTTTATAAAATATAATTTTAATATATTTTATTATTGTACTATTATATTATATTTTAATTTAATTTATTAATTACAATATTTTTGTCAAAGGAGAATGAGAATAGTAATTGGGAAATATATTTTACTAATCTTCATTTATAGGGTTTATAATAAGTTTATTACATCAATATTTAATAAAAGGTTAATCTATATATATATATATATATATATTAGTTTAGAAATAAATAAAAAAATATTAAATACTAGAGAAAAGTGTGGGGAGGGTCACTTAAAATAAACACCAACTAAGAATGAAGGGCAGGAACCCAACACCTGCTAATACTCCACCCATCGTCTCTATTAACGTTAACTAATATTTTTTTCAAACTCTAACGCCTCCCTTAACTTACGGTGATGAAAATGGTCAATCCTGGCAATAACCTTAGCCTTTTCTATGCAAATGTGATGTTTTGTCTTTTCAAAATGCTCTACTAAGGAAGAGGAGCGTGACCTTCCATGATTAAGGTCAACCACTTGCTCGTGAAACCTTTCATTAATGGATCGACTAGTTTCACCAATGTATGGAACCCCAAAGGAGCAAGGAATGACGTAACCACCTTTACCATACCTATGGCTTATCAGGTCCTTTACCGACCTTAGATAACTCTGAATAATGTAGAGGGGCTTGAAAGTTGAGGAAAATTTATGCTTCTTAAGCATCCTAGCGATCCTATTGGTAGTCCCTCCAATAAACGGGAGGTGTACTCCAGATAACAAATCACTAGAATCGTTTTTATTCCTCAAACCTTTTCCACTTTTTGAAAAGCTCTAAGGCACTTCAACTTACTATAACCGTCCTTATTGAAAATGCTCAGGAGGTGGGATTTTTCTTCTTCAAGATGGTATTCATCTGGGATTCTTAATTCTCTGGTAGCTAAGGTGTTGAGAACACCTAGCTTTTGCGTAGGGAAATGATGAGAACCAGCATGAAGATATTGCTCAGTGTACGTTTTCTTTCTAAAGAGTGTTAGAAAATTATATATTACAGAACAATGAAACACATGAAATATGAGGAAAACACAAGCACACAAAACACATAGAACTAGAGAGACATGGATATACGTGGTTCACCTAGTTTGGGCTATGTCCACCTCGAACAGCCAGTCATTCCTTTTTATTATTCATCAAAATGAAGAGACACAACATACAACAGATCTGCTGTAATATTCTCTGTTCTCTCTCACAGTCTCTCTATCAGTTTCTCGCTTTGAGAATCCACATACAATACACAGACGCAATACAATACACTCATACATAACGAGGGGTTGCCTTCTAGGGCAATAAACCCTAAATCAAACTTACTTCTACTGTCAGATCATCTGCCTAATGAACGGCCCAGATTGACTATAAATTACTATACTTTTACAAGGTAATTTTACATCTGTTTTTAGCTTCGAGGGTGCTGCCCCTGAAGCCCCCCACTAGGGGGGGGGGGCTCCATAAACTCGCAACCGCCTCCCCTTGGACCCCCAAGGCAGCGTATAATTGTGGGTGGTGTTGCCGCCCCATTAAGAACATGGGTTCAATACTGTGATACAAAATAAATAAGATAATCAGGCTCCACACCCAACAAAGACCTAATGAGAAAAAGAATCATCGTCATTTCTTGAAATAAAAACGTCGGGGAAAGGCACGCTTCCATCAACTTCACACTCCACAATGAACTTTATGGATTCAGATTGATTGTTAAGATGATGGAATAAAAGGTCCAATTTCTCCTTTCCATGATGCCACAGAACACAAGTGTCATCCACAAACCTTTTCCAAAGTCTAGGTTGTAAGAGGGTTGAGGAAAGGACCTTGGATTCAAATTCCTCCATGAAACGATTAGCCACAACAAGGGACAAGGGGGAACCCATGAAAACACCACAAGTTTGTTCAAAGAATTCCCCCTCGAAACTAAAGAAGGTCGAGGTGAAAAATATCTCAAACAGATGGGAAGTATCAAGATCAATGATTCGATTGATGAAATCAATAAACTCATTAATGAGAATAATAATGTATAATAATACCACATCAAAACTTACAAGCTTGTCATTAGGGTTAATTCTATTTCCATTCAACTCATTAATAAAGGAGGAAGGGTCTTTGACAAAGGAATTGGTCCGACCAACAAGAGGTTTAAGCTTATTGGCTAAAAATTTAGCGAGAAGGTAAGTCGGAACTCCTGTGGTGTTGACAATGGGGCAAAGGGGGGCCCCTTCCTTATGGATATTTAGCAAACCATAGATTCTCAGAGTGAGAGGGTTACATTCTATAAGATTTTACTCAAGGAGCTTACTATGCTGCTAGATTTTATGGCTAGAGAAACAACTCTCGAATCTTTCTTAAGGGGATTTTTGTCCATTTTCTTATAGCTACCTCTATTGCAAAGGTGATCTAACATCTTTCTACGGTAATATTCTTTGTTTAAGATGATTGTAGCACCTCCTTTGTCAACTTCAAGAAAAACAATGCCCTAGTTATTGTTTATGTTTTTTAGAGCCTCAAATACATGTTTGCTAAGGTTGCTCTTAGGGGGCTTGGCTTTCCTTAGGATCACTGCACAGTCCTGCCTAATGGTGTATTTTGTAGCATCAGGAAAATCCCTAATCCTGAATTCTATATCACAAATAATGTCTTGCACAGGGATTTTTCTAGTAGCTAGGGCAAAATTTAGACCCTTCTCCAAAATACTATAAACAATACGACCAAAGGAAAAACTGGAATGAAGGAAGAGGATTTATTATTATTAAGGCATGAACGTTTCCATAGTCATATACATAATATATATAAGAAATTTTGGAATCCTCTGAGATATGATTGAAGAGCCCAAGAAAAGGCATTTCGGGTGAACACTTCACCCATCTTCAGGAGGAGGAAGCTAAGCATAAGATAGGAAAAGTGCAGACGTAGAAAGAATAAATAAGGGCAATTCTAGACGTTAAAATTCAACAAAGAAGGTAGAATTCAAAGCTATCGATTAGGGAGAAATTAAAAGATTAAAAATAATGATAAGAATAAATAATTGATGAATTATAATTAAACTAATTCCATGAATTAAAAATTTATAATTAATTTTAATTGGAGGTTAAAAAATGGAAATATTATATAAATTATTTTGTTAATATTAATACGAAATTTATTTAGGATAAAGATTCAAAATGTTTGATTCAACTTAATAATAGAAAAATAGGTAGGATAAGGTTAAAAGAAGGGGGTAGACTGAGAGAATATTATAATATTTAATTGAATTAGGCAAATTGATTCAGTCAAATTAAAGATTTGAAAATAAAAGCAAATAATCTATTCAATTAGAATTTAATTTATATTAAAATTTAAATATTAATTTAAATGAATATAAAAAAAGGCTCTTCAATCATATCTCACAAGATTCCAGAAGTTCTAATCTACATTATTATTATTGTTATTATTATTATAGTAATTATCACCACATTTACTATTATTATGAGGTAGTTTTCATTATTATAATTATTATATTAATAATATTCTTATTAATTATATTAAAATATTATTTAGAAAATATTATAAATATCAAAATTCAAATTTTTTTTTTTTAATTTAATATTTTTATAATTAATAAATATAAAATAACAAATATGTTTTTAAATTATATTTAGTTATTTTTATGTAAATATTTATAGTTAAAATCTTAAATAAATATAAAATTTACAACTTTCCTATATTTAATACTCGTTCAATACATGCTCAACCAAATTTCCCCATAGTGAAAATTCACTTTCATCATATTATTATAACGAAATGAGAATATATAGATATATTTAATATCCTTATATTATATGAACTTTCACATAATGGCTGCGCGATGTTTTTAGGCTTGGGATTTATAAATAAATTTTTTCACAAAATTATGAATTAGCAATTGCACCAAGAGGTGCAAAGGAACGCCGAAAGAAGAAATGGGAATGTGGAAGGTAATAATCAAGTAAAAAATATAGAGTTAATGATTAGAGTGGAAATTAAAGTAGAATTAGAGTATTTTATATATAACTTAATTTGATTTAAATTCACCATTGTCAACTAAACCCTTAAAAAAATGTAAAGCAAAAGCAAAATATACAGCTTATTCTTTTTTTTCTTTATTCTCAACTCGATTTCCTTTATTTTTAACTCAATCCATTTCATCATTAAACCAAAACTTCATACTTACATAGCTTTAAAAAAATTCTTTTAAATTGACAAATAAAATAAAATAAATTTAAATGTAGAATAAAAAAAAGATTTTCCAAAGACAACACTAAACCATTATTCTCTCACAACATTAAAATTTAGATACACAAACACAATTTCTCTAAATGAAAATCTAAATTAGACATATGTTCATGATGTCTCGTTAAACCCCTCCACTGTAAATGAATCTCCCGAAACTCCTCCATTGTAAGACAAGCTTATAAAAAACTACAAGAGTTCTCTCGAGAAAATCATTAAGCCTTTACTAATGAGGAATATTAACCCCTGATCAACTCAAGATTTGAGAGGTGATGTGCCTTATTCTCCATAAAAAATATATTGACAATATCCAAAATCATTATGGATTCTTATCGATCTAGGCTTCCATGCATTTAAATGTAAGAGATTATACTTTAATCTGATTACAGGAAAATTTTGGACAACTTGGGATCCATAAAACGTTGTACTTCAATAACAGTAATAGCTTGCATGAGACCAATTACTTTTGTAATCCTTCCGGTCAGCTTCTTTCCTTGTAACGACCTAGGATAACCACTTTAAAATTAGGGCAGGACAACTAAAGAAACCAATTTAATGATACTATTCATACCATGCAATGAATTACATTACTTAGACAACCTGCATAATCTCATATCCCTGCCTATTCAATGCAAAATTCCTGATATTTAGTTTGTTCCATGATATACCAAAGGATCAACAATGGCATAAGATACTAGAACATAGTTCAGTCCTGGAAATATTTCCACGTACATAGTAGCCACTTTTAGAAACCCAATATTGAAGGGGATCTCTCCTGTAAGTTGTAATTTGATTGTATGATAAGTCCCTAAGAAGAATACCAGCCCCAATTCAGCCAGTACTTGAGATCACAAGTCTTGCATCAAAGTTCAAACCATATATTTACACACCAATTTGTAAAATCCAGTTAGGAAAATAAGAAAACATTCAAAACTGCATAGCTTGTACAGTTGCCAATATTCTCAGGAATGGTCCCTCTTAATTTGTTGCCTCGCACATCACTGCATAAAAGAGATCAAATTAGTTTATTAGAAACATTTAAGATACCACAAATAATCCTTTAGGTAAAATTTGTTGATGCATTGAAAAATCAGAAAACATACAAAATTGCATAGCTTGTACAGTGGTCTATAATCATAGGAATGGTCTTTGTCAAGTTGTTGCCTCGCACATCACTGCTTAACAGATATCAAAGTAGTTGTTTAGAAACATTTAAGCTACCACGAAGAATCCTTTAGGTAAAATTCGTTAATGCATTGAAATAGTTGCATAGAGATGCATTGATTTAAAGATAAATGCTCTCTGACCACCGAGTTTTGATAGGTTTCATATGCAGAATTAATTCAAAGAAAGAAATATTTAAAAAATTCCACCTCTACTCCACAAGACAAAAGTATTGTGACTTAGACGAACCACGATCCTGTCAATTGAAACATGTCAGGGGAAATACTTCCAACTAAGAATTTTTTGCGCAGCCCCCTAGAAATGATAACAATATTCCCATTTAAAAAATAATGGGCGCCAAATTTAGTTTGCAAACCCAAGAACAATGCATTTAACACAAAATATTCATCCAAACCTTAACAGGAAAATAATAACAATTTTCTCTTAACGAGAGAACGATAAGCCCAAGAAACTCATAAAGAACCTAGACTCTTACAAATATTGTAGAACTTCATTCCAATAGATAAGCTTGGTGATATCCCCACTTAATTGATTATCTACAAAATCCATAAAAAATGTAAAAGCATTCTCAAATGATACTCTCCAGAATCCATAGTTTATACATCCTATGTAGTTCTTTGACAAGTAAATAGTAGCAAATCCCTAAAAATGTACAAGAATTGTCAAATGATACTCTCAAGAATCCAAAGTTTATACATCCTATGCAGTTCTTTGACAAGTAAATAGTAGAAAAGAGAGTAGAATCCAGAATAGTCTTCACAACTTACATTTTCTTCAAGTTTGGAATCTGAGAAAACGTTGAAGGGATAAGCCCCGTTAATTGGTTATTCTTCACAATCCTATAAATTTGTTCAATGTGTCAGAAAGAGCTTTCACTCCCTTTTAAGATAGGGAAAAATACAAAAACATCTACAAATTAAGCTAAATCTAGTACAATAGCGAGCAACTGCGGAGTGTTAGCATACTTACAGTTGTTCTAGCTGTTTCAACTTTGATATTGAAAGAGGAATGTCTCCATATAAATAATTTAAAGAGACATCTCTGCAGCAACATTGAAGATCAAATCAAGTCAGGGCATTCTATGAAATATAAAACATGAGAATGATCACTAATAGATTTGACTAAAGGGATGTTTAGACGTGCACAACAACTTGGTTTGGCATGAGATATCTTCTAAAAATATTGTTGTCTTCAGCATAATAATTAAAAATTATATATAGTAAAGTAATATATGCACCTTGAACCAGACTACAAGTGTTGGCATATGGTGAGGGAATTCTATGAAATATAAACCATCAGAATGATGACTAATAGATTTGACTAAAGGGATGTTTAGGTGCACACAATAGCTTGGTTTGGCATCAAATATATTCTCAAAATATTCTTGGTTTTAGCATAATACCTAACAATTATCTATAGTAAAGTAATGTATTCATCTTGAAACAGACTACGAATGTTGGTATATGGTGAGGGAATTCTATGAAATATAAACCATGAGAATGATGACTAATAGATTTGACTAAAGGGATGTTTATACGCACACAACAACTCGGTTTGTAATCGGATATCTTCTCAAAAGACTGTTTTTTCAGCATAATACTTAACATTTATATATAGTAGAGTAATATATGCATCTTGAACCAGACTACGAGTGCTGAGATATGGTGAGATATGCTTTTACCAATTTGTAGTTGAACAGTAATTTTTGTTTGGACATATAAACATTTGAATAGAGACTTTCCTAGATGGATGGGGTGAACATTTTATTGAAGGGATTTTCAAGGGTTTTTCATGAGCCATTTTGTATGGATATGACCCGATTTAACCATGGTAGTCTTGCAGGATTAGGGAGAGTAACTCACAAGATTTTCAATTCGGAGAAATATCCAATGTTGTCCGGAATTTTGGCCTAACAGATATTTTCCTTTAAGGTCATCGCATGCTAATTAATGAATGAAATCTGAACAACATATATATTATAAAAATTTGCTAAATATAGTCTGGAATATCAGTTTAAATGAAATGAACCCAGAGTGCTCAAAAGTAATATATAGTGAACTTTTGGATTCACATACATCAACTCTAAATTTTTAGATTTCCAATTACTGGGGAGATTTGTCCTCCGAGGTTCAGATGAGAGAGATTCCTGCACAACACAAACCCGAACAAATATAAACATATGAGTTTAAAGCTAGAATATAATAAAAACTCAAATAACGACAGACTGCCCAACACCAACATTCTTAATGATTCCCAATATGACATATTCAAAGCATATGCTCTGTTTTACATCAAATCCAATGGAAAATATAGATACCCACTTACAATGCAACCACAGTAAAGGTGGCATTGTCATAGGTGACACCCCTCCAAGAGCAGTGATCACTGGAAGTAGAATCAATCCACTTATATAGAACGTTTATCACTATCAAGAAACAACTTCTTAATTTCCAGGAGAGTTTCTCGTGTAGAACCAAAAAAATGGCTTGTAAGTAAAACTTTAACAACTTCAGCTCCTCAACTACATTACCCAATAAAAAATCAAGTTGAAAAACAGAAATTTATTTTTCTTGGCCATTCCAACTTTCTTCACTGTGTCGTATGAAAAAATCTCAATGGCTTTGTTGGGGGTAGCTCTGATGACATTAACACCATTTCCGACAAACAAACTCTACCAACCCTCATTCTGCATGATCTAATTAAATAGCTCGGTCATTGATTTTCCATTGCTGACCACCATTAAATGGGTTCTTATTGTCTCGAGAGGAGCGACTACAGTTCTGGAAACGATCCCCGCAATGGCTCTTCTAAGAAGCCTCGTCAAGGAAGCATTTCCCACCCTCGGCTTCAATGCCCGTCTCTGGACCTTATTCTTCAACCTCTGCCCCTCTTCCTCGACATCCACAGAAACAATCTCTGCCTACAGAATCATGGCCTTGAAGCCAAATTCCCCCCGGTGGATGGTAAATACTTTCTACAAAGTCCGAAGCCCAAGTCCTTCGTCTCTTGGGCATTGGAAGAGAGCTCTATCATGATGACCAACCTTCAAATCTGGTGATTCCCATAATCACCCAATTTGGGAGGGGAGGGATTCCGACCCCAATGACCATCTGCCCCACCTTCGAATTTTGTGTTGCTTGTCATCACCCGATTTGGGAGGGGAGGGATTTTGACCCTAACGCCCCTCTGCCCCACACTCGCAACAACCCAATGGGAATCACACTCGAGGGAAACAACTTCCATTGAAGACTCACTGTGTTAGTGGTTCGATTACTACCTTCTACTCTAAACGCCCATTTCATGTCCCTATCCTCTCACACACCCATCCGCCTTCAACAAATACTCATGGACTACCTCTAAACCCATGACCTGTGTCGCTGGATAATAATACAATATGGGGAGCTCCAGAAATCGAACCCGGGGAAAATCTGAGACTCCCCACCGCCTTCTTGTGGCACGGCTCCTTCTTGTGGCTATTTATGGGTCGTAACCAGTTCGCAGACTGTGCTAGAAGCTGAGGCAAAATCTCAAGGAAGGAGTACCATAAAAAAATGTCAGTGAAACTCGTCATAATACTTGCTCAAAGGTGTCAAAATATAACTAGGTAGAAGGGCGAATATAACTGGGCAAAAGGACGAAAATAAAGCTATGTGATTGGGTGTGGTGAACAATGTTTGCCCATCCAATCTCGTAAAAAGAACGCCTTTCAGCGTAATTATTGTTATTTAAAATTTTTTTTTTGTAATGTATAAATTGATTAGCATCTTAAATATTTTTAGATATTTGAATTATGTAAGTTATAAAGCTCAAATTTATTATTTTAGAAATTTTTTACTAATCAAACAATGATAAATTCCAAAATATGTTAAAAATGTAAAAAATAAAAAATAATTAGATTATAGGCATATTTATTATAAAATATAAATATATTTATTTTCATTAGAGTGATATTTATGATTAAGTATGAATATATGTATTTTTATTGCACCAAAAGGCCCTCTCGAGTCGAGTATGGTAGTCATGTTGTAATGTAATGTTTAACATTTTCATTAAGTAAAATTACATAAAAATAAAATTATTACTGTAATGTAAATATTTTAATTCACAGAAAAAAAAGAAAAAATAGAGGCAAATGAAATTGAACTATGGTATTGAAAGCCCATGGTATTCATGTGGAATGTATCCTATTTAAAGGGGGAAATTAAACCAACTTAAATCCATCTTAACTCCATATCTACTATGTGTTGAGAGGGATCAAATCTCTTGATATTCAAACCTCAAGAGATAAGTTTTTATTAGTGTAAACAAAATAAAAATAATATTTACATTATTATTTACATCTAATGTAACTCACTATGTATTTTTGACAAATCTAGGGCATAGCAATTAGGTGATTTCTATTCTAATGATAAGTGCTTGTGAATGCTTTTAACTTCTTTCAATTATGATCTTTACTTTACTTAGATTATTATAGTGTTCTTCTTCTTTAAATAGATACTAATGCATAAACAATAAAGAGACAAGAGAAAAATGTAGGCAATCAACCAAGGCCGAAACCTCTTCAGCTTGAGAGGAAAACCAAAATTAATTCTTCTTCTTATAAAAAATTCAATTGATGAATACCAATACCAAGACCCTTGAACTATTAACCTCTCCAAGACCAAGTCAGAAGATCCCTTTCACTTCTTCTTTTTCTTGCCCATATCAACACTTGGTAAAAATGGCTTCTAGCACTGCTAACTTCGGCTACTTTGACTTTTCGGCATCCTACCATAGTCCTGCAATTCTCGGTCCCACTTTATTTCTGCAATTCCCATGTGTGAACTTGATTTGAGATCATTTGGAGACCCTTTCTTCTTCTCTTGACTTGGATATTCCTCCTTGAGGCTTCGACTAGCAAGAATGATTCTTGATTGATTCCTTAATGGCTTCTCTAGAGACTTTATATCCCTACTGCAGAAACCCTAATTTTTTGCCGCACGTGTGAGGAGAAATTACCAAAAACAATGTTGAACCTCCTCGCTTTTCTTTCCTTTCACTTCACTCGTTATGAGACTGCTCCTTATGATCTTAAAATCTATTTCTGTTATCTTATCCTTTTTCGAAATCTATTCTTCAAATGAAGGTCGAGCTGCCTATATATTGGTTCTCCCATAGAAATAAGCCGACTTCTCTTTGCCTGTAGGTCAACATGCCTTTTGGAAATAATCTTTTTCTCTATTTCTAGGTCGAATTCAAGGGATGCATGTGACATGGTCTTGGAGGGTTAATGACTTAATTAAATTCTATTTTACAATGTGTAACATGCCCAAATGGGTATTTCATGATTGAAATTGACTCAATAGACTTTATGACTTGATGACCAAACCTAAGGGCTCACAATGGGAGGATTTACTATTAAATAAAATTCCTTGATCATGAAACGCATGATTCAAGCACTACAAAAATAATTTTATTTTCTTATTTACATTAATTACATAAAATCACAATTTCACATGCCATTATGAATATTGAACCTAGTTACACTTTTCAACACTCCCTCTTAACTAGGGAGGTATTCATAGTTCATACAAGGTACTTGTCCATTCTCAATATAAATAATTATCATAAGAAGAGTCAGATTGGTAACCCATCTATTTAGCATCATATCAACCAACATTGTCACATAGCAAGGCCTTGTTTTAAAACTCTATCTCTCCATAAGATCATAGCACAATGTTGGCGATATCGATGATTTATAGACACCCTCATCATTTTCTCTCTTGGAACATACACCACTTGGGTTCTCAGAGTGTGTTCCATTATGACTATTCTTATCTAGGATCCCCGGTCCTCAAAGAATATCGATCCTCTATGACTACTCTAATCTTTGACCCCCTAAATCATCCTCAAAGAGTATCAAATGCCATATTTTTTCCCAATCCTCCATTCTATCTTTCCAAGTGAAGGCAATAATTATGTGTCTATCTCTCCTCATGGAATTGACTAAGACTTACGATTGTTAGTCTTGGTCAAGTGGATGAAACATGAAGTAGAGAACCATATATATCACTCCCTCTTAACCACGGATGACCAACCAATTCCTTAAAAGGAATGTACCCACACTCCCTCCTAATTAGGGACTTTTCCAAGCTCCATCTTGACCAAGGAATTTCTTTCAGCAACTCTTTAGGTGGAGATCATGGGACAACTAGCTTCTTATAGAACTTCTTCTTTTGATGTCATGAAATTTATTATTTTTCATTGAGTCTACATTATTTGAGACTTCCTTGTGGGGCATAAATGATCCATCACTTTCATCCATGATTCATGTTGTCACTTCTTTCATCAAAAAGTGATCCATTAGTGCATATTTGGCCTTCCTTCATGCCATGTTTCCTTATTCATTCCTTGTTTTCTTAAGGACCTTACATCACTATATGGTCATCAGTTGTGGAAGACATCCACAACTTCTTCCCTTGGAAGCCCTGCATAATCCCATCCAAATATTTTTATAAATAAGAAATGTGATGGTCTTTCATCATGACATCTTCTGGCTTGCATCAACATCTTACATACATATTAACACATCTCCAATATATATATATATATATATATATATATATATATATATATATATATATATATATATATTATTGTTAAGGGTCTCTTTCTTTTTCAGACTTCATCAGAGTCTTCATATATTTCATGGAGATATCATAGTCAAATATTTCGGCCCTTGGATGTTGATTTCCTTCTTTATCGTTGCATTTTCCATGATCTCTTCCCTTCTTTCTTCACACATTTCCTTCCAGGAACTTCCAATCACAATTCCTCCAATTGTTGTCAACCACCTCATATTTCATATGAGGACACATTATGTTGATTTCATCTAATCAACATGTGACCCATTCTTTCCTACATATTTTCAATGGAGGGGACCTTTTCTATCTCAATCATGGTCTCGAGATAGTGTATTTATCCATGTTACCTACAACCATATGAGATGACTCTATTTTAAAAAACACAAGAATACATACCTCATTTTCCTTTGGGTAATGTTCCTTCAGCAACTTCTATGATTGAAATAACTTCAATCCCTTGACAGGCTTATTAACATCATACCATCCTTTCAAGAATTTCTCCATGTCGGTAATTCTTGATGAAACACTTTCTCCCTTTTGATTGGTGAACCTTTCGATGAAGATTCCAATAGAGGATTTATAGTATATCCTCATCCAAAATATGTTTCCTTTTTACTAATGACAACGAGGTTAATATTAGATGAATTTTTTCTTTTCCCATGAGTACCACTCATGCTTTTAATGAGGTTACCAAGAGCTATATCATTCTATAGGTGATTTCCTAGTTTAGCTATCATTCATGCTTCCCTACGATGACGTCATGAGATATTGCCTTCAATCATATGATTATATGATGACATGATGCATCTTATCATTCTTATAATCATCCTTTACATGATGGTTATACAAAAAATTGAGAAGAAATTGGCAAAGAAAACTGATCTAAAAAATAGTAGAGATATTTTACTTTCTCCTTTTTGCATTTCTTCCTTTTAGTTTCTTCCTTTTTTTTTTTGTGATAGGGGCTTCTTACCTTCTTCATTTTTTGTTTTCCTTATTGATCTTAGGACAATATCTCTTGTAGTGTCCACATCCTTGACATCCATAGCATTGGATTTGAGACATATTGATCTTCTTCTTTTTCTGAGGACCAAAATCTCCAAATATTCCTTTTCTTCTTAACATGGCATGAAATGTTTGACCCTACTCATTAGATCATGTATCATTTTTTTCCTTTAAATTTTTTTCTTCACTCTTGCATAGTGACAAAAAATTATTGAATGGGATATATTTCTCCACTTCATAGGCATTTGATACAAGGTTTCATTGTTCATTAGTTAGAACATTTAGAACAATGGTAATAATTTCTTTATCGTATATCATCTCTCCTAGATCTTGAAGTTGATCCCTTATGTTAGATGATTTTGAGAAGCATGGAGATATCCCTTCATCCTTTGACGCTTTCAATTTTCATAGATCAGGTCTTAGTGATATGATGTTTCCTGTCATGCTTTCAGAGAATAATTATGCTAGTCTATCATTTATCCATTTTGCTATCTCCAACTCTGCTACATATGGGATGAGGGAATCCTTGATGGATTATATAAGGATCCTTTGAGACCTTAGATCCTTTTTAATATATTTATATAGTTCTTTCCCTTCAGATGATTTGGAGAATTTTCCATTTACTTGATCAATAGCTTCGTTTTCCTTGAGGACTAAGTCTATCCTCCTTTTCCATGCAAGGAAGTTCGATGACCCAACCAATTTATTCATATCCTTGCAAAATGAAGTAATTTTACTAAATTTATAGGAATAAAGATACTTACTTGTCAAGTGAAGATGAATTATTTAACTTGATCGATTTGTTGATGATGATTGATGATGATGTCTTAATGATTCATGGATTATCTTCTTTAAGGATGACGATTTCCTCTTGAAATGAAATCCTTGCTTCAACGAGAGGGATATTGTCTTGATATCTTTGGAGCTAACTACATTTTTGAGCTAGCTTCCTTTGATTTTTCTTCTTTGAGGTGATGATTGAGTGTGTATCTCAGGAATTCTTCTAGTTTTGAATTTCTTCAAGATGGTGATGTGATATTTGTTCTTGAAGTGATTCTCTTGCACAAATAGAATTCAACTTACTCTGATATGTAGATCTCTTCAACTAGAGTAGATGTAGGGTCTTGGCCTTTTTTTTTTCTTGTTGATTATTTGAGCGATGATATGAATACTTCTTCTGTTGTAGAATTCTTCTTTGATCTAGGATTTTGATACTTCTTTGTAGATCTTGAATTTAAGATGATATCCTAGACTTGCTTTGATTACCTTCTCGATATTTCTTCCTTGAATGCTTGAGTTTCCTTTTATGAGATGTCCTTTCCTTGATTTTTTTCACCTTAGCTCTAATTATGTGTTGAGAAATTTAGGGCATAACAATTAGGTGATGTACTAGACCCGAGCTAAAAGTTCATCTAATAAAAGTTAATAAAGGAAAAATTAAGACCACAGTTAAGGGACACTTATTCCAAGCTGAGTGTTGGGAAAAGATATCCTAGTGGGCATCGCTAGATGTGTTTATGGCTAAGGGGAAATATCCAAAGGCAATGGATAAGGAATTAAAAAGGAAAAAAGGTATTTTGACACACTTATTTATAAAAATAGAGGAAATTAGAAGAAAAGGAAGGTGAAAGGTCACAAGTTGCATGTGAGGAGGGAATTGAAGGAAAATAATGGAAATTTAAATAAATTAGAGGCATGAATTATAAAAACACCTCAGAGCATCAGTTGGTAGCTTTTTGTCGGTTCATTTTTAGAATCACTTAGAGAGGAGAAGAGCACCAAAAGTAGAATGATATAAAGTAAGAAAAGGAAAGGAAAAGAAAGCAAAAGAAGGACAAGGAAAGGAAAGGAAAGAAAATATTAAGAAAGGAAGAGCAAGATCTAGTAGCTTCAGCATGAATAATTGTAGGTAACATATTGGATGTACGATTTCCAAGCTAGTTTTGACACGCATGGTATGTGCATGTTGGTATTTGGATCTTTTTTTTTTCGGTGGCATGGTTTTGCCAGGTTTTGACGATGAAGGCTAGTATTGGTTTCAGTTTTTGGTTTATAATAATTTTTTTCATGTACTTTATGAGTTCTAAAAGTTATATGGATTTTTGGGGAAAGGGTTAGCCCCAAACCTAAAAAAGAGGCTTAAATTCCATAGTCGTTGACATAGAACTAAGCAAAAAAGGCCATATTCGCACTAATGCAGGCCTATGGGAGAAACTCGGAGTTTCCAGGTGCATGGAGGGCTTGGAAAGGGAGATACTGGAGCTCAAGCTGATGGAAAATTCAGGATGGCTCAAGGGATGGACACCTGGCAGGGTTGGGTTACTCCCGAAGGGTCCTGTGGCACCTGAGTGAAGTCAATAAGGTTTGTTTGTTGACTCGATTTCTTTAAGTTCACCTAGGAGGTTAAGTCTTTCCATAAATACTCCTTGTCTCATGTTTACCCTAGGTAAACTGGTGAAAGTGGGTATATTTGATGGGAGGTGTCGTTACAGGTGGTATCAGAGTGTGGTTGCACTGTCTTTGTGGAAAAGTCTGATGTTGTCAAGGTCATTGTCATCATGCATGGGATTAGGGTATTCTGTTGGTATGGTCATGCATGATGGTATATGTTGCTATGTTGATTATCTAGATATGTTTATGATTATACATGTACATGCTAATGTGGATTAATCTTGTAGATGAGATAATCCTCCCCTGAACAAAATAAGGTATGGATTTTATTTTGGTATCTATTTTTTTTCTGACATGATAGACTTACAAGATGAAGAGAATCAAGGATGATGAGAAAAATATAGACTATAGTTCTCGTGACTCTCCTTATAGATCATTTGGGTAGCAAGGAGATGAGTATTCACCTATTTTAGCAGATACATTGAGGAGCTTGGGGGCAGAGATCATAAGTTGTAAGGTAGATAATGACAGGTTGGTTGAGGCTTAGGAAAGAATTACAAGGGCTCAGGAAAAGGATATAGAGGTTAATGCAATGATTATTCAGAGCTTGTTAGAGTTGCATAAACAAGGACATATGAGGATCATTCAAGGGCAAGAAGAAAATACTAATGGATCCTATGGTAGCATGTCTCGGTCCGAACACAGGTTGGATAGAGGCGGCACAATTAGAGGTAGCCAATTATTGGACACACCTAATGGGAGAAGTGTTATGTAGGGATATCATTCTAGTTTCTCGTCGAGGAGACATCATCATAGTCATCACTGTCATCATCCTTATAGGAGGGGTGAGTACTTACCTAAGGGGTTCAAGAATTTCAATCTTCTTACATTCGATGGAGAGATGAAGAAGTTAGAAGATGGAGAGGCATGGTTGTTTGGGTTGAAGAAATTCTTCATATTGCATAGTTATTCAGAGAAAATGACAGCCAAGATAGCCACTTTCAGTCTTAAAGGGAAATAAGATATATGGTTGGAGGATGTGAAGAATGTTAAAGGTATTCAAGATGATGACTTGACTTTGGATGAGTTTGAGAGACTCTTCAAGAAGAAGTACTTGTCGGAAAGATACTATGATGCCAGAGCTAAGGAATTTTATGAGTTGCAGATGGGTTCCATGACATATGATGAGTATAATAGAAGGTTCTTGGAGCTGTTGAGATATGTTCCTTACCTCAAGGAGGAGAAGGCCAAGGTTCTGAGATTCATCAGTGGGATTCCAGTAGTATGCATAGACCCGATTGAGTTCGATGAGCCTAGATCACTAGAAGAATCCATTCGAAAGATGAAGCATTTTTATGAGTAGTCAAAACACAAAGTTGAGTGTAAGTGTGACTTGAAAGGAAATTAAAAATATAAAGTAAGATGGCCACAAAAGAGGGGAAGACCTACAAATATAGGTGAGAAAAAAAATGTGGTTCCTTATAATAAGTTTAGTACATTTGAGAAGGGACATGGATCACACCATAGAGAGAAGCAATGTAGAGGTGACTGTAGAGCACCGTTGCAGTGTTGGATATGTGGAAGGGATCATCACAAGAGGTATTTTCCACAATATCAGGGTGGTATACCCCATATCTGTAGTGCTCAAGAGACACACATAGTTGGGGATGTTGGTCATAACATTCCTCAGATTTATGCAGTTGTGGAAAACAAGCAGGTGGATCACTAGGCATCTATCGTTTAGATGGATGGTAATATTTGTGATCAAATTTTTTTTATTTTGATTGATCCTGGATCTAATTATAGCTATGTTAAACCTGACTTGGTGGATAAGTGTGTCTTGAGAAAATAAGTGCATGCAGAATCCTGGTTGGTGTAGTTGGCTATAGGTATGAATAAGATATTTCACCATTTAGTAAGTGCTTGTGCATTTGAGTTCAATGGTATGCCTACATCAACACATTTGAATGTACTACCATTGGGATTCTATATCATTTTTTTTGGTAAGTGTTGGGTGTACCTTCATAAGACCAAAGTAGAATCTTATGAGAATTCCAATGATTTTTTGGATGATAATGGATAAAATAGAATTTTGAAGGGAAAGAATAATCCTACATCATTTAGGATGGTTACCGCCATGTAGGCTAAGTGCAGTTGCAGAAAAGGTTTTGTGATGTTTCCAGTGACAAGGGTAAGGATTTTGAGGATGCAAAAATCTTCCAAAGGTATCCTGTATTGTATCATTTTCAGGATGTGTTTCCAACAGAGATTCCAGACTTACCTCCTCACATGGAAGTGTACTTTTCTATTGAGTTGGTACTAGAGGTAACACCAACATCAAAGGCACCTTACAGGATGAGAATGCCAAAGTTGCTAGATTGAATTTTTTGTTGAAGGAAATGATTGACAAGGGATACATTAGGCCGAGTGTATCACCTTGGGGTGCATCAATTTTTTTCGTATATAATAAGGATGGTACTCTCAAGTTGTGCATTGATTACAGGTAGATAAACAATGTGAAAATCAAGAGCAAGTATATGTTGTCGAGGATTGATGACTTCTTTGACCAGTTGAAGGGAGCAACAATGTTCTCTAAGATCGCCTTGAGATCAGGATATCATCAGGTACGAATTAAAGAAGAGGATATCTACAAGACCACCTTGAGGACCAGGTAAGGGAATTATGAGTTTTTAATAGTTCCATTCGGTTTGACTAATGCCGAGCTAAATTTGTGTTTTTGATGAATAGTGTTTTGCATCCTTATCTAGAGAAGTTTGTTATTGTATTTATTGATGACATATTGGTTTATTCTAAGAACGAGGAAGAGCATGCCGAGCATTTAGCAATAGTGTTGATATTGCTAAGTGAGCATTAGTTATATACTAAGCTTACCAAGTGCAATTTCTTCCAGGTAGAAGTACACTACTTGGGACATGTTGTTTCCAAGAATGGATAAGTTTTGGATCCAGAAACGATAAGAGCTATCATGGAGTGGGCAGCTCCTAATAATGTGGAGGAAGTCAGATCATTTATTGGATTAGCAGCTTACTACAAGAGTTTCATCATAAAATTCTCATGTATTCCATATCCTATTACATCTTTGCAGAGGAAAGGTAATAAGTTTGAATGGACAAAAGAATGTGAAACTAGTTTTGAGGAGCTGAAGCAGTTGTTGAACAATGCTCTAGTTCTTAATATTGCATATCTAAATTAAAAAAATTTGGTGTGTACATATTCTTGTAAAAGAGGACTTGGTGGAGTCCTTATGTAGGAGAGATAGGTGGTATGCTATGAGTCCAAGAAATTGAATGAGCACGAACAGAACTATGTGACTCATGATCTTGAGTTGGAAACTATTATTCATGCGTTGAAGATGTTGAGGAACCATCTTCTTGGCAGGAGGTTGGTGTTGAGCCTCAAAATTGTGCTTTCTTTCATTCCACTTTACCTCATTTTCCTTTGTCCATTTCTATCCTAGACCCAATTGATCAATGAATTTAGTTAAAATTAATTTTAAAATGATTTATATGACTGACTTGCTAATTTTTGTGATTTTTGCCATTGTAAAGCATTTTGACCGGAACTAGCTGCAGAATGCAGACATTCCGTAGCTAACCGGCGATTCTGCAGCTGTCTTCACGTTTGAGTATGTTCCAGGTGGCCTCTCAAGAAAAACCGCATATGGGCATATTCCATGTCATGTCTACATGGTTCGTTGCTCACCATGAAGGAAGAAACGAATTCTGGGTATGGTTTTGGAACGTGGGAACACATTTAAGAAGACATACTTCTAATAGGACTGTCTTAGTCCAGATGTCCATTTCCTTGTTACGCAGCCACTTCAAGAGTCCTAATGTGATTCCGATAAGGAAAGACAATGTTCTTGAAATTGTTGCAAGTCTTGTTATTTACATTTGTTATATAAACACTTGGGAAACCGAGAGCTAGGCTAGATTTTATGCTAGATTTTGCTTAGATTCTGTGCTACATTTCTGAAGACGCAGAGTGCTCTGTTCAAGTTATTTCACTTTTAATGAAGCAGACAGTGTTGTTTTGAAAGCGTTGATTTGATTTGGAGTTAGATTCCGTCAGGTGGTAGAGGGCCCCTGCCTCTTGCACGGATTTATTTGCGTAATTTAGATAAGTATTCTAGCTACCTTTACGTTTTTGAATTTGAATTCGTAGTTGTTTTCATTAGCTACTATAGTTATACTCAATCTAACTCTTCCAAAAGAAGAAGCTCTTCCAAAAGATTATAATGATGAATGGGAAATGGCTATAGTATTGTAGGGTTTAATTGTAGTCTCTTTTATTCACCATCACAGTTATACTTATGCTCAATACTCTTCCACAAGAAGAAACTCTTCCAAGAAATCTTTATACTGTCTTAAGCATGATTGTGATCTTGAACGTTTTAGTTGTGTGTTTTCACTAAGTACCATAGTAGTTCTTGCTCTTAAATGCTTGTCAAAAATATCATAATGATGGGTAGGAGATGGCTATGATATCTTAGTTTTTCATTGCTTTCAGTCTTTACATTTGCATTTGCACTCATTTACACAGTCAGGATTGTTCTAAAAACTCTTCCACAAGAAGGAACTCTTCCAAAATACCAATCATGATGGACAAACAGACTGTATAATTCCATAGAATAATGCATGATAGCTTAGCTAGGATACTCCGGAGTTTAATTGCACTTAATTCATGTTCAATTGTTTTTCTTTAAGTTTGATAATGACTTGTAATTTAACATTGTTTTAGGTTAGTGACATTTTTGGTTCAGTTGTAGTTCAACTCATTTCATTTGCACTCCATATTCATTTGTCATTCACTGCGTACTAGATTACTTCAGTTGTTAAATTTAACAAAACAGCCTTCATTATTCACAAATCTCTTCTTGTTCTAAAATCCATAATTGATTCATAACCATATGAACAGAAGACAACATCATTTTAAGGCCTGAAGTACCTCTGCAATTTCCTTATCATTTCATAAACAGAGCCCTCCCTCAAAAGACTACTTTGAAAAAAAATCAATAACTCTTGAGTAAGGTTTTGTGACATTCAATTAAATTGCAGAATAGAGTTAGGAATTAGCTTTAGAGTAGAAGATCTTATGATGGTATAAATGTTTTGTTCCAAATATGCTTCAACAAATCTCTAATCAAGGATAAAGTGTTGCATCATTATAAGTTAGTTGTTTAAACTGTTTAGTTAGGAAGATTTGCATGGTTAGTTGATCATTTCTCAAGTTGAGTTTATGTTTTTAATCATTTCCTTAGAATTCATTATCAAGCTCTATTCTGCTTAGTCATAGTTTAGATTTGATTCTACTTCAGTGTTTGCAATTGCATTTGTCATTTGTCATCAACCAATTAGGTTTCACTCTGTTTCTAATCATTAGCTTCCTTCCATTAGCTTTCTAGTCATTTTCCTTGTGAACATAAAACCACCAAAAGATCAAAAACATCAGAAATCATCACAAAAGACCAAAAACATCATAAAATACTACACACAACGCATTAAGAAACAAACACCTAGGTACATACAGCACACTTCACTTCAGCAGTTTACCAACCCTGGTTGACAATTAAATGAGCTCAATTTAGGAGACTAGATTGAGACCAAACATTTTGGCGCCGTTGCCGGGGAAGTGAAAACTAGGCAACCTTTGTTTCTTAGCATCCAAAAAAAATTATATGCGTAGGGAGAGAGATTCAAGGGGAAGATTCATAAGCAGCAGAGGCAAAATTTTTATTTCTAGAACACCACTTGTTTCATCTAGATCCAGAGCTAGTACACCTTCAACTCAAACCCATATTCCATCCTCTCTTGATCCTGGACTTCTAGAAGATCTAAGGTCAACTATCCCATTAGAGAAACCTTCCACTTCATCCACTGAACCTGCCATAGAAGAAGATCTAAAAACTCCTGTTAGGGACACAAACCTTTCCACTTCCACAAGAGAGTCAACCATGGCAGAAGAGGGAGGAGGAGGAGTTTTTAATGGAGAAAACACACTATTTGGAGGTAGAGGTAGAGGAGAAGGAGGTAGAGGTGCAGATGGAGGAAGAGGTAGAATAGGAAGCTCTTTTGGGTTCCCTATAATTGATGAAGAAACCAATACAACCATGAAAAATATTTCACCCTCTGTCCTTCCAAACTTCTATGGACTTAAAAATAAAGATCCTGAAACCTTCTTATTCGAATTTGAAGTGCTTTGTAGAACTTATGACTACTTACAAGATGCTCAAAAATTGAAATTATTTCCTTCAACTTTGAAGGGAGCAGCATTGAAGTGGTTTATGAGTCTAATCAGCAGTTCTATTAGAACATGGGAAGACATGAAACAATCATTTTTAGAGAGATGTTTGGATTATTGTATGCCGGTTAATCATAAGGAAGAAGTGTTCAAGATGTTACAAAAAGAAGATGAAAATTTGGAAGATTTGTTGGAAAGATTCAATTACAACATCAAAAGGGCAAAAATGGAAAACCTAGATCAAGACACCTTAAAAGCTCTTTTGTTGAAAACAATTAGGGATGAATGGTTGGATATCCTTAACATGATGGGAAAAGGCGATATATCACAACTCACATTACCTAAAATATCTGAGTTATGTATCAACCTTTCAAGAGGGAAATCTAAAACTGTCAAAGGTCCAAGAGATCCCGCTCTTGCAAGGGAAAGTAAGTCTGCTTCTGGGACATTAAGTAGATCAGAAATAGGTCATATGCTTGATGATTTTAAATCTGACATCTTAGGGAGTCTTAGTGAACAAATAGACACCCTTAAGATACAAAACAAGCAAAAGGCTGAATCTGATGCCTTGGCAATATTTTGTCCCAAATGTAGAAAGAAACATGCCTTGAGAGAGTGTCCTTTGGATGTAAAAGTTGTAGAAACCTGTGTCATTTGTTCTAAGAAACATGAGACCAAGAATTGTCCTTCTCTTCCTGGTCTCAAAGCTGTCTTTCAGGAGGAAACTCCTACAGATTCCACAGAGTCTCTCAATTTTGTATCTAGAAGGCCTTGGTAGGGACCTCAAACACAAGGATTCCATGATCAAATGTATAATCAACCTCCACCTTGGAATTCTTGGCAGCAACCTTGTCCCCAATTTCAAAATCAATCTCAGTTCTGGGCACAAGGAACACAAAGTCCCTATGGAAGATACTCTCCATACTATCAGTATCCACCATCCTATCCACCATACCCACATTTTTATCCTCAAAATCCTCAACACAATTTTCCTCAAAATATTCAACAAAATTTTCAACAAAATCCTCAACAACATCATCAAAACCAACCACATCAAAATCAACCACTTTCATTACCATTCCCTCAAAAATCAAATCAATTGCCTGCTCAACCCATACCAAACCCCAATAAAAAGAACCCTTAGAATACATACATGATAGAAGGCCAACAATTTCCAACTTATTTAATTACTCCTTTAGACCTTAGTGATGTTCAACTGAGGTCTGGAAGAATACTTGAAAAGAGAAAACCTTCTGTGATCATACAAGAACAAGATAATTCTGAGGAAGACTCCCTACAGGTGACTAAAAGTCTTGAAGAAGACACATCCTTTCAAGACCCAAACACTGAAAAACTAAAACAAAAAGATCCAATAAATCCAACTCCTGTATTAGAGCAACCATCCACATCTACTTCTATACCTCCCTTTCCGGAAAGATTACAAATTTGATAGAGGTGTAGAAAAACAAATCATGGTGCCTAATTATGATTTCCTAGATGAGCTGAGAAATGTTTGCATTAAAATTCCATTATTACAAGCCATCAAAGAAATCCCAATTTTAGCCAAAACAATAAAGGAGTTGAGTATGAAGACAACAAGAAAAAGAATAAGAGAAACCAAGAAAATTCAACTGGTAGGACAAATAGCAGACATTATGATGGGCAAGATTGCTATTCCAAAGTATCTTGACCCAGAAAATCCAGTTGTCAAAATTCACATCAATGGAATTGAAATTCAAAACACACTCATTGATTTAGGAGCAGCAATAAATATCATGAGTAGACAAATCATGGACAAACTGAAACTTCCTAATCTTCTCTTTACACCCACACTATTACAATTAGCAGATAGATCTGTGATCAGACCAGATGGGGTAATAGAAGACATTCCAATGTCCCTAGATTCTTGGGAGTACCCTGTGGATTTCATGATCCTAACTCCTAAGAATAATCTAGGAGGCCATCATGTTATATTAGGAAGACCTTGGTTGGCTACAGCTGATGCTTTTATTAGTTGTAGGTCCGGTGATATGTATATTTCTAATGGTAGTTCAACTAATAAATTCACTTTATATCCTCCAGCTAGGACAATTATAGATCTAGATGACACTCAATGGATAGAGGATGAAGAATATTTACAACCACTCTTCACAATTTCAGAAATTAGTGAAGATAATCAAATTCTGAATACTCTATAAAACTTTGAATCCTCTCCAGAACACAAACATGAATCATTTCAGGAAGGATCCAATATTGAATTTTTTTCATCTAGGCAGATGTCTCTTAATTCTATGGACAAATTTGGCAGCTCTACAAGTGAAATTTTTCCAGGCAAAACTTTGAACATAAATAAGAACCTAGAAAAATCTCAACAAGAAGAGTTAGTCAGAGTATTACAGAGACATTCTTCTGCATATGCATGGGAATACACTTACATGAAAGGGATAAGCCCCAAGACTTGTACTCATCACATCTATATAGAGGAAAATTGCAAACCAATCAGACAACCTCAAAGACAGATGAATCCAAATCTTAGGGAAATTGTTAAAGAGGAATTGCAAAAATTGTTAAATGTTAATTTCATCTATCCTATCTCAGATAGTCAGTGGGTTTCTCCTTTGGTAATTGTGCCAAAGAAAAATGGAAAATGGAGGGTGTGTGTTGACTACCGAGAACTAAATAAAGCTACTCTTAAAGACCATTTTCCCTTACCTTTCATAGATCAAGTATTAGATACATTAGCTGGCAAAAAGTACTTCTCATTCCTAGATGGGTTTAGTGGTTACAATAAAATCCAAGTAGCACTTGAAGACCAAGACAAAACCACATTCACCTGTCCTTGGGGTACCTATGCTTACCGAGTATTACCATTTGGATTATGCAATGCACCCGCAACATTCCAAAGGGCAGTATTAGGAATTTTTTCGGATCTAATACATGACTGTGTAGAGGTGTACATGGATGATTTCACAGTTTATGGGAATACATTTGAAGAGGCTTTAGAAAACCTGGAAAAAGTATTAAAAAGATGTCAAGAAGCAAACCTTTCACTTAGTCATGAAAAATGTTTTATGATGTTTATCGAAGGTATTGTTTTAGGGCACCACATTTCAGGGGATGGGATTAGAGTTGATGAGGCAAAAGTTGAAGTTATTTCTAACCTATCCATTCCAAGTTTTCAAAGAGATGTTAGAAGTTTTCTAGGATTTACAGGGTATTATCGGAGATTTATAGAAAAATTTACCAAGATAGCATCTCCACTCTTCAAATTACTCACCAAAGATTGTGAATTCAAGTGGACTTCTGATTGCCAGTTAGCTTTTGAAACCCTGAAAACCAAAATTTCTGAAGCACCTATATTAAGGGGAGCTAACTGGAAGTTACCTTTTCATATCTCGATAGATGCTTCCGATACAGCTCTAGGAGCAGTATTGGGACAAAAAGATTTAATTCCCTATGCCATCTATTATACCAGTAAAAATTTGACTCCTGCAAAGTTAAACTATGCTGTAACTGAAAAAGATTTTTTAGCTGTTGTTCATGCCATAAACAAATTTAGAAACTATATAACAGGCTATGAAACTTTTGTTCACACTGATCATTCTACAATTAGATATTTAATGAACAAATCAATCACTAATGGCAGATTTATAAGATGGTTGTTGCTCTTACAAGAATTCAACATTACTATTCTAGATAGGCCTGGAAAACAAAACACAGTAGCCGATTTCCTATCTAGACTCCAAAATATAAAAGATGACACTCCGGTTGAAGATCATTTTCCTGATGAATATCTTTTTGCAATCTCTACTCAAACTCCATGGTTTGCTGATATTGCTAATTATTTAGTTTCAGGAAAATTTCCTTCAATTATGAATGCAAGAGATAAAAGAAAAATCATTAATGATAGTGCAAAATATTCATGGGTCGCTAATGAGTTGTACAAGACAAGTCCAGATTTGATCATTAGAAGGTGTGTTCGTGAAGATGAGATGCCTGATATTCTCAAGGCATGTCATGACGAACCTTGTCGCGGACACTTTGCAGATAAGAGGACAGCCTATAAGATCCTTAATTTAGGATATTATTGGCCATCCTTGTTTAAAGATGCTAAAGAGTATGTCAAAAGGTGTGACAGTTGCCAAAGGGTAGGGAAACCTTCTCCTTCATGTGAGATGCCATTACAACCTCAGGTACATATTGAACCTTTTGAAAAATGGGCTTTGGATTTTGTAGGACCTATTAGTCCTCCATCAAGACAAAAGAGATATATATTAGTTTGCACTGATTATGTTACCAAATGGGTAGAGGCCAAGCCATTACTTTTTGCTAATGAAGCATCTGTAGTTACTTTTCTTTTGAGGATATTTTTACTCGTTTTGGTGTCCCAAGGGAAATTGTTACAGATCAAGGAGCTCAATTTACATCAAGGCTAGTGGAGAAAATGATGGAGAGGTACAAAATCAGGCATAGAAAATCTACTCCTTATCATCCACAAGCAAATGGTCAAGTGGAATCTACTAATAAGGTCATTGAAGGAATCCTAACAAAGACTTTTCATTTACATAGAAGAGATTGGGTAGATAGGCTTCCTGAAGCCTTGTGGGCCTATAGAACTACATGGAGAAACACAACAGGCCATACTCCTTATGAGCTTGTTTATGGAAAGCAAGTTTTGTTCCCCATAGAGTTCCAGATTCAGACTTTCAAAATGGCAGTTCAGCTAGGACTTGATTTAACTGAGGCACAAAAGCATAGACTGGAGCAGATTAATGAATTGGATGAGATCAGACAAGATGCAGTTCAGAAAACAAGTCTAGTCCAACAACAAAGGGCTAGATGGCATGACAAGTACATCAAAGAGAATAAATTCAAAGAAGGTGACTGGGCTCTCTTGTTTGATTCAAAATTCAAGGATTTTCAAGGTAAATTTCAGACACATTGGCTTGGGCCATATGAAATTGTTGAAATTTTTTATAATGGGGCAGTAAAAATTAGAACTATAGATGAAGAAGAGGTCACTTTTCTTGTGAATGGTCATAGATTGAAGCTGTATCACAAACCACTCTCAAGAGAAGAATTTGTCAAGAAGTTCCAAGAATGCAGTGATGTGAATTTAATGAAGAAGAATTCTTCTTCTTCATCAACTTGATTAAATTTTCTGAAGTATTTCTTTAAAAAATAAATAAATAAATAAATAAAAATAAAGGTATAAACATTAAAACCAATCATTGATTGGCATGTTTATACAGAAAAGATAGGGTGAAAATCAGAGTCTCTCTGACACTCTAACTTTTCCCATTTTGTTTTTGCAAGCAGCTGTTACAAAATCATAAGTTCAGATCCATAGTGCTTATGATCCATCTCATTTCATTTCACTCCACTCACCTATCCATCCATACTCCATTTCATTCATTCACTCATATTCTACTTCATTCCATGTTTCATTCATCTCATTCCATACTCCATCCATCTCATTTTCATGTCAAGATTTAAAGTTTGATGTCTTGCTGTAAATGAATAAAACATGTCATGGATTGCAGAGCAGTTCTCATATTCTTTCACTCCATTTCATAAACTGAATCCATTCCATTTCATCATCCACTTCATACATATCATGTCTCATCATCCATATTCATTCATACCATATAACATTTCACCTATATTCCCAAACCACTCCATTCCATGATCAAAATGCTCTACAGGTACATTCTGCAGCTTAACAGACATTTTGCAGCTGTTCAGCCTTTTCGCAGCTAGCCAGACATTCCGCAGCTACAAATCCTGAAGGCATTAGTCAGCAGACATTAGAATTGCAACAAAATGATCGAGTGTATCCATGAATAAAAAGCATCAAGAAGGATTATGAAGACTCTTCCAAAGGTGAACAAAGAAGACAAAGACTACAAAAATCTAATGAAAAGCAGAGGTAACAAGTTTAGATTATAATGGCATTTCATAAATTTTAGCATAGTTTTAGTTATGAATTGATTCGAAAAGGTTGTTTTAATTATTTTTATTGATCAAGACCAATAAACCCTCCACAGACTTTGGATTAAAATCTCTCATTTCAAATTCCATATCTGACATTATTTAAGCGGTTAAAGTGGCCGAAGTATTTGAATTCTTCACGTCTCTTAACCAAATCATTCAATGATGATTCTCTTTGCCGTTGTAAAATCTCCATCGTCTTTTCAATCATTAATTCGTTTCCTCCACCTCACTCCATTACCTCATTCTGTGACCACTGCCATCACTCCATTCTGTAGTCGGCATTTCATTCCACAAATAGAGATATTCTTATCATTGTGAGTAGAGCAAAAAGGGTATATCAGTTTGAATCACCGTGGGCAGAGATTTAGCATTATCATTGGAAACGCAGAGGTATAACAGCGTGAGAATTTGAAGCCATTTGATTCCATGGGCAGACAAAGTATCACTGTGGGCAGATATTGAGCATTATCACTATAAACACAGAGGTATAGTAGAGAAGAATTTGAAGCCATTTGTTACCGTAGACAGAGATATAGCAGTATGGGAATTTGAAGCTATTTTCCACTGAGAGACAGAGGTATAGTAGTGTGGGAAATTTGAAGCCATTTGTCACTGTCAAACAGAGGCATATCAGTCCAAAGTTCAATTGTCAACAGAGGCATATCAGTCCGAAGTTTTGAAGCTATTTTCATTGTCAACCAGAGGTATATCAGCTCGAAGTTTGAAGCTGTTGTCACTGTCAATCATAGGTATGTCATTCCAAAGTTTGAAGCCATTGTCATTAAGAACTTGAAGCCATTTCAATTCGAAGGTGAAAGTTATTGTTTCTGTGGGTAGAAGAGTGTTAATCTGAACATTGAAGAAGCAATCATGGGTTTCATTGTAAGAACTGAACTAGTGGGTTCAAAATATTTAGAAGGCTACCGTCAATGCAAAGAAATGTTGCAACAGATAGGATGGCTTCAATTTTTGGAGAAATTTAATGGCTTCCACAAAGAAGTCACTAAAACATTTGCAAGATCATTTCAAGGAACTGAAGTTGAAGTGGGAGATGTCAAATTTACTGTCACTGAAGTTTTCATTGCAGAAGCTACAGGGTTGCTCAGAAATGGAGAGAGATGGTTCAAAAACAGAGAATTCCACAATGAATCCTGGAAGCAAATTCTAAAATCACCAGGTATGGATGTCACCGTATTTAAGAAAGGAATTCCAAGTTCTGCATTGAAAAATAAATGGAGAAACATACTACTTCTTCTACAAAAATTTATTACATGTGAGGGTAGATATGGTACATTTTATGTCTACCACATTAGACTGATAATGCATTTTCTGGGGGAAGACTTAAACCTACCCTATTTCTTGCTTCAAAGCTTGAAAAAGATGGCTTCCTGTGTTCAAAGAAGGGTTCAATTTTTAGAGACAACTTTATATCATCATGGTTTGATTAAAATTTTGGTTGAACATCATTTAGCCAAAACAAATGATACATGGGAAAATTTCTTGATAAGAAATAATTTTGAAGAGCCAAAAGAACCCTCACCGGAACCACAGCCTACAAAGAGAAGCAGGAAATGGAGGGCTTCAAAAGTTGAAATTGATAAAACAGTCCAAGAAAGTAGTGAGGAAATCATTTCAGAGAAGTTGACTCAAATCAAGAGACAGCTTAAGGAAGAAAAGGTAATCAGGAAATCTGCCATGGAGAAAGGAGAGGGATCTTCTCAGCCTAGAAGAAGCCACAGACTAAAAGGGAAACTGAAGAAAACACTAATCAAACAAACAGGGGTGATTAATATAGAAGATGAGGAAACATCCATTGAAGAGGATGTTGAAGAGGATTTTAATGAAGGAACCCCTGAAATTGACCCTGCTCAACAAGAAATTTATGACTATGTGGAAACTTTGGAAAGGAGAGCTTCAGAAAGCAAGGAGAGAACCCCCAGTCCTCCACTGTCTGAAATAGATGTATTAAGAAGGGATAGGTATGAGTTGGAAATACTTAATAGACACATCAAAAATGAGAATGAAATTCTCAAGGATCAAGTCAAGCTCAAAATTGATATGAACTCAACCTTATCCCTACATATAGACAAAGTGGAAAAGACCAATGACAAGTTGAAGAAGAGGAACAAAAATCTAATCAGGGCACTTACCAACCTAAGGTTCAAACTTGTTATCAGAAAACCTAGAAGATCTTTAGCTTCTAGACAAAGGAGAAGGAGAGGATTAGATGTTCTTGCAGAAGCCTCTGAGTTCATAGGATAAATTGCATGAGGACATGCAAAGATACAGCAGTGGGGGTATGTTGAGCCTCAAAATTGTGCTTTCTTTCATTCCACTTTACCTCATTTTCCTTTGTCCATTGCTATCCTAGACCCAATTGATCAATGAATTTAGTTAAAATTACTTTTAGAATGATTTATATGACTGACTTGCTAAGTTTTGTGATTTTTTCCATTGTAAAGAATTTTGACCGGAACTAGCTGCAGAATGCAGACATTCCGTAGCTAACCGGCGATTCTGCAGCTGTCTTCACATTTGAGTATGTTCCAGGTGGCCTCTCAAGAAAAACCGCATATGGGCATATTCCACGTCATGTCTACATGGTTTGTTGCTCACCATGAAGGAAGAAACGAATTATGGGTATGGTTTTGGAACGTGGGAACACATTTAAGAAGGCAGACTTCTATTAGGACTGTCTCAGTCCAGATGTCCATTTCCTTATTATGCAGCCACTTCAAGAGTCCTAATGTGATTCCAATAAGGAAAGACAATGTTCCTGAAATTGTTGCAAGTCTTGTTATTTACATTTGTTATATAAACACTTGGGAAACCGAGAGCTAGGCTAGATTTTGTTCTAGATTTTTGCTTAGATTCTGTGCTACATTTCTGAAGACGCAGAGTGCTCTGTTCAAGTTATTTCACTTTTAATGAAGCAGACAGTGTTGTTTTGAAAGCGTTGATTTGATTTGGAGTTAGATTCCATCAGGTGGTAGAGGGCCCCTGCCTCTTGCACGAATTTATTTGCGTAATTTAGATAAGTATTCTAGCTGCCTTTACGTTTTTGAATTTGAATTCGTAGTTGTTTTCATTAGCTACTATAGTTATACTCATTCTAACTCTTCCAAAAGAAGAAGCTCTTCCAAAAGATTATAATGATGAATGGGAAATGGCTATAGTATTGTAGGGTTTAATTGTAGTCTCTTTTATTCACCATCACAATTATACTTATGCTCAATACTCTTCCACAAGAAGAAACTCTTCCTAGAAATCTTTATACTGTCTTAAGCATGATTGTGATCTTGAACGTTTTATTTGTGTGTTTTCACTAAGTACCATAGTAGTTCTTGCTCTTAAACGCTTGTCAAAAATATCATAATGATGGGTAGGAGATGACTATGATATCTTAGTTTTTCATTGCTTTCAGTCTTTACATTTGCATTTGCACTCAATTACACAGTCAGGATTGTTCTAAAAACTCTTCCACAAGAAGGAAATCTTCCAAAATACCAATCATGATGGACAAACAGACTGTATAATTCCATAGAATAATGCATGATAGCTTATTTAGGATACTCCGGAGTTTAATTGCACTTAATTCATGTTCAGTTGTTTTGCTTTAAGTTTGATAATGACTTGTAATTTAACACTGTTTTAGGTTAGTGACATTTTTGGTTCAGTTGTAGTTCAACTCATTGCATTTGCACTCCATATTCAGTTGTCATTCACTGCATACTAGATTACTTCAGTTGTTAAATTTAAAAAAACAACCTTCATTATTCACAAATCTCTTCTTGTTCTAAAATCCATAATTGATTCATAAACATATGAACAGAAGACAACATCATTTTAAGGCCTGAAGTACCTCTGCAATTTCCTTATCATTTCATAAACAGAGCCCTCCCTCAAAAGACTACTTTGAAAATAAATCAATAACTCTTGAGTAAGGTTTTGTGACATTCAATTAAATTGCATAATATAATTAGCTTTAGAATAGAAGATCTTGTGATGGTATAAATGTTTTGTTCCAAATATGCTTCAAAAAATCTCTAATCAAGGATAAAATGTTGCATCATTACAAGTTAGTTGTTTAAACTGTTTAGTTAGGAATATTTGCATGGTTAGTTGATCATTTCTCAAGTTGAGTTTATGTTTTTAATCATTTCCTTAGAAGTCATTATCAAGCTCTGTTTGCTTAGTCATAGTTTAGATTTGATTCTACTTCAGTGTTTGCAATTGCATTTGTCATTTGTCATCAACCAATTAGGTTTCACTCTGTTTCTAATCATTAGCTTCCTTCCATTAGCTTTCTAGTCATTTTCCTTGTGAACATAAAACCACCAAAAGATCAAAAACATCAGAAATCATCACAAAAGACCAAAAACATCATAAAATACTACACACAATTAAGAAACAAGCACCTAGGTACATACATTACACTTCACTTCAGCAGTTTACCAACCCTGGTTGACAATTAAATGAGCTCAATTTAGGAGACTAGATTGAGACCAAACAGTTGGTATTGTTTATTGATCACAGTGGGTTCAGACATTTGTTTGACCAACTGAATTTGAATGCTAGGAAATCTAGATGGTTGGCCACCCTTAGTGACTTTTATTTTGAGATCATATATGTCAAGGGAAAGGAGAACATGGTTGTAGATGCTCTTAGCAAAAAAGTACAGGTGAATCATATAGCAGCTATGAGTTCCTATGGGACAAAATTTTGGGATCGGATCTTACAAGTACATGTGTAGGCACAGGTGATTAGGATGCATACTATTGTCTCATGACAGATGGTTTGGTGATATTTAGGGGGAATATCTATGCATTGGATGACAGTGAGCTCAATAATCCTATATTGAGGAAATTTCATGTCAATTCATACTCAGGTCACCTAGGATATTAGAAGCCATTGGCTATGGTGAATAATTTCTACTATTGGAAGAATCAGGACAAGGATGTGGTAGATTTCATGGCTAGATGTTTGGATTGTTAGCATGTGAAGGAATAACACAAACATAAAATTTGTCTACCACAACCTATTCCAATTCTATAACAGAAATGGGAGGTCATTTACATGTATTTTATTATAGGTATTCCAATGACATTGAGGTAGCATGATTCTATCATGGTTTTGGTCGACAGGTTGAGAAAGGTGGCTCACTTCATTCCATTGAAGAATATATATTCATCTAGTGGGATGGCATGGGTCTTCATCAGGGATATTGTGAGATTACATGGTGTTCTGAAGAAGGTTATGTCAAACAGGGATGCCAAATTCACTTCCAAGTTTTGGAAATGACTGTTTGCAGGGTTTTGGACAGGTTTTGCCTTCAGTACAACCTATTATCCACAGACAAATATACAAACATAGTGGGTCAACAGGATCCTAGAGGGCATGCTGAGGATGTACGTGATGAACCAACAGAGGAAATGGGAGGATTAAATTCCATTGGTTAAGTTTGTATACAACAATGGTTATCAAGATTCATTGAGGATGAGTCCTTTCAAAGCACTGTATGGGCGGAGTTGTAATACTCCCATCAACTGGAGTGATCTAGTGAATAGGGTACTTATTGGACCAGACATGTTGGTGGATATGGAACATGAAATGAAGGTTATAAGGAAGAATATAAAGGAAGAACAATATATAAAAAAGAGTTACGTAGACCAACAAAATGAATTCAAGGAGTTTTAGGTTAGAAAGCATGTGTATTTATGCATCAATCCCAAGAAGAGCTCCTTAACCATTGGATCATGTGCCAAGTTGGAACCATGGTATGGCATGCCTTTTGAGATCCTTGAGAGGATGGGACCAAGCCTATAGACTTGAACTACCTCCAACATTGAAATTCCATGATGATTTTCATGTTTCATTACTTAAAAGGTATATAAAGGATGTTTTTCATGTTATTGATTGGTTTTTATTGCAGGTGGAGCAACAAGGATAATTCCATCCGGAACCTCAAGGCATATTGCAGTGGAAACAACTCATTCTTAGGATCAAAGCCATAGAGCAAGTTAAAGTGTATGGAAGCACTTTGGGCCCGAAGAAGCTAGATGGGAGATGGTGGATCAAATGCAGGCTATGTATCCTTCATTGTTTTCCAGTTGAGGGAAATTAAATTTGGTATTTGTACATATTTATGTATGGTGTCTATTTTAAATACCACCATGATAAAAGTTATAAAGGTCCAATAAGTGGTATGGTTGTTATATTGTCAAGTTGGCATGATGGTTTTTTATTTTGAGCAAGTTATTCATTGTAAATATTGCATCGAGCTAAGTTATAAATATACATGGGAAGTATATATTTTTTTTAGCAGTTTTGCTAAGGTATAGGTGCGGTTTAACACCGAGTGATGTTCCCCAAGGGCGAGAGTTCTATAAAAAACCTAGGCTAAAATTTCATGTAATAAAAATTAATAAAGGAAAAACTAAGACCACAGTTAAGGGAGACTTATTCCAAGCTAAATGTTGGGAAAATATATCCTAGTGGCCATCTCTGGTTGTGTGTATGGCTAAGGGGAAATTTGAAAAGGAAATGACTAAGGCATTAAAAAGGAAAAAAGGTATTTTGGAACATTTATTTATGAAAATAAAGGAAATTAAGGGAAAAGGAAGGTGAAAGGTCACAGGTTGCATGTGAGGAGGAAATTTAAGGAAAATAATGAGAAATTGAAGAAATTAGAGGCATGAATGATAAAAATACCTCATAGCATAAATTGGTATCTCTTTGTCAGTTCATCTTCAAAATTACACTCAAAGAGGAGAAGAGCACTAAGAGGAGAAGGAGATCAAGTAAGAAAAGGAAAGGAAAATAAAGAAATGGAAGGAAAAGGAAATGAAAGGAAAGAAAAGATCAGGCAAGGAAGATCAGGATCAAGCAACTTCAGCATGAATACTTGCAAGTAACAGATTGCATGTATGATTTCTTAGATGGTATTGTCATGCATGGTATGTTCATGTTGGTATTTGGCTCTTTTTCTATCGGTGGCATGGTTTTGTCAGGTTTTGAAAGTGGTTTTCAACCTTTCCTTTATTTTTTCCAGATAGTGATGGTGTGATGGGATTGTTCTTGGTTTTGAGCTTTGGAATTTCCAGATGGTTTCATAATCTGGGTTAGAGGTGGTCTCAAGAAAATTCCCAAAAGCCTAGGAATCCATTGAACTATTTTTGCAGGATACACAATATAGCCTGAGGGTGGTGTCTCGATAAGGTCTTTGTGATCCAGTGTGTATTTCAGTAAATCCTAGAGACAAGGAGATGGAAAATTCCTCAAGGACAACGATGAGATACAAAGGCATTCCAAGCAAGGTTCGGTTTAGTGATATCGATGTCGGTTTAGGTGAGATCATGGTGTGGTGAGGCTGGAGGTGGTTTAACCTTTGTATTCCCTTTTTTGTTTTTGGATTGGTTTATCTATGAGATCCCACATTCATGCTTGGAATATGGCACGGTGGTGACTAGATGAAAAAAATATTTGGTTCAGTTATGCCTATGGTTGGGTTGTATGTGGAAGTCCCGAACTTGGTTGTCTCTTGCCTATGTTTAATGAAAGCTAAGTTATCGTTCTTTTTTACAGGTTATTATGTGGGTTTAATGGTTATTATATTATGTATATTTAAGTGGTTATATGTTGGTTATAAGCATGGTTATGTGACTAGTTCCATTCATGGTTCATTTCATGTTTTTACTTGTAACTGAAAGAATAAGGATGCAAGACCTAATTGATGTTAAGATAACTAAAGAGAGAGGGTGTTGATCCTTCTTATTAAGTATCATATGAATTTACAGTCCCTTATGATCACTCTTGTATTCATACTGATAGGTTGCATTGTTTCCAAGTGCTTGATAGAATGTCAGTCCCGGTTGGGGATGGCCACGACTAGTATTGGTTTTAGTTTTCGGTTTATAATCATTATTGTCATGTACTTTATGAGTTCTAAAAATTATATGTATTTTCTGGAAGAGGCGTAGACGTAACCCTAGAAAAGTGGCTTAAATTCCGCAGTCCCTGGCATAGCATTGAGAAAAAAATGCCATAGTCACACGCATGTAGGCCTATGAGAGTATGGAGGGATTGGAAAGGGAATGATTAGGTCTCAATATTAGGGAAAATTCAAGATGGATCAGGGGATGGACAACTAGAGGGGTTAGCTTACTCCTAGAGGGTCCTATGGCACCTAAGGGAAGTCAGTAAGGTTTTTTTTTCAATTCCATTTCCTTAAGTTCACCTAGGAGGTTGAGTCTTTTCATAACTGCCCCTCATCTCATGTTTACCCCAAGTAAGCCGGTGAAAGTTGGTAGGTGTGAGGGGAGGTGTCATTACATGTGAATTCTCTTCTAATTATAACTACTTGTGAATTATTTTAACTTATTTAGATTAATATCTTCTCTTTACTTAGATTATTATAGTATTCTTCTTCATCAAACAACTACCAATGCATAAAAAATAAAGAGACAAGAGACACAAAATGCAGGTGATCACACAAGGCCAAAACCTCTCCAACCTAAGAAGAAACCCAAATGAATTATTCTTCTTATAAAGATCAATTGATGAATACCAAGACCAATACCCTTGACCTATTAACCTCTCCAAGACCAAGTCACAAGATCCCTTTCATTGCTTCTCTTTCTTTCCCAAATCAACACTTGGTCAAAATGGCTTCTAGCATCGCTAGCTTCACATACTCTGAGTTTTCGACCCCCTACCACAACCCTGCAATTCATGTTCCAATTTTACTTATCCAATTCCCATGTGTGAACTTAATTTGAAATAATTTGGAGACCATTTATTATTCGCTTGACTTTGAGATTCCTCCTTGAGGCTTCAACCTTGCAAGAATGATGCTTGAAGGCTTTCTTAATGGATTCTCTAGAGACTATTATATCCCTTATGTAGAAACACTAATTTTCTGCCACATGTGAGGAAAAAATATATTCTTCAAATGAAGGAAAACATGCATATATATATATATATATATATATTGGTTTTCCAATAGAAATAAGTTGAATTCTTCTTTCCCATAGGCCGACATGCCTTTTGAAAATAATATTATTCTCTTTATGTAGGATGAATTCAAGGTATGGTTGTGACATGGTCTTGGAGGGTTAATGACTCAATTAAATTCTATTTTACAATGTGCAACATGCCCAAATTATGGTCTTTCATGTTTGACTTTGACCCAATATACTTTATGACTTGATGACCATACCTAAGGGCTCACAATGGGAACCTTTACTATTAAAATAAAATTCCTTGATCATGAAGCCCATGATTTAGGCACTACAAAAATAATTTTATTTTCTTCTTTACATCAATTACATAAAATCACAATTTCACATGTCATTATGAAGACCGAACCTAGTTAGACTTTTCAAAATGTATTATATATTTTTTTCTTAAAAATTTTATAATCTTTTTGTTGAAATAATCTTATTATATTGTAAACATTAACATAGATCCATCTTACCCTATATGTATAAGTATCAAGAAAAACCAAATATCTAGAGGTGAAAAGTTTTAAGTCGCTCAGTGATTGATGAATACAGGATTAAAATGGATCTTTGTTGCCTCTATGAATCTATCCCACATGCAAATTCCAAGATAAATAAGAAATAAATGATGAAAAAAATAGTTTTATATGTGTAAATTAAATTTCCTTTTTGGTATCAAAGCCTAGGCTCTGGGTCACTCCCTTACCAGAGGGCCCACTATCTAGGAGAGTAGAGTAATGACTATGTGTGATGCTACAATTTGTTTCTAGCATGGTCAATCTATGTTTTGTTTATGCATCATATTTTGTTAGTGTGGAGAGAATTCCAAGCAGTTTTTTCCATCATTTGGTGTAATACACAGATATTGAGTTAAACTAGGAAGGCTCTGAGATAAAGTTTTTGTACAGGATGCATGTAGACCACGATCATTGTATTCTCAGAAACTGACCACCTTAGAGGACATAGAGACAGACGATGACACACCAAAATCTAAGGCCATTGTAGGCTACCGATATAGTGAAGGTTGTGAAGAAGCCTGATGTGGCCATGAATCCCATTGCATCATCAAGGTCTACAAACATTATTATTTTCTCTCTAGGTTTTAATCTCTTCTAGTCATAGTATTTTGATGATTGATCTGCAAGTATTCACATAGATTGAAGACATTTTGGTATGGATGGTTTCTATGAAAATGTCTTTTAAATTTCATCGAATTTAATGAGATGATGGTGTTTCTTTGACCTTTTTTCTGTCTTTATTCTAGCACCTGCAAATATATTTCATTGGTTTCCAACATAGATATTTTGGTAAATTTCTGGTTGTGTCATGCCTTGGGAAAATAAAGAAAGTAATCAGCAACTCAACTCAAATTCGAGCCACTAAGGATTATCACTAGTGTCCTTCTTAGGTCGTTGAGCACGAGGGCATAGAGGAGGATCTACGAGGATGAGGAAATCAGATAAAAAAACTTTGTATCCCTACTATATACGATGAATGCATCAAGGAATATTTTTACGGAGCACCCAAGTCATGTGATTTTATGCTCTCCAGCACGTCCTACAACAACACAATTTAGGAGTTTATCTCACAACATTAAACAAAATCTGAAGGTAAATTTACGAGCATGACCTATACATGTTACTATGCTTGCATTCACGTCTCTGCACATAGGACCTCGAGTTCATCACATGTTAGTGGAATTGATAACATGTTGCTAGAGCTGAATCCCAGGCTACAAAGTTGAGGCCTAATTGGGGAACTGAGAATTAACGAAATTATTATTACTACATAGAGGTAGAAAAACAACATGAGAAGAGGAGAGGGAGAAACCTCGCCGAGAGACAAAAAAGAGGATTTGGTATCAAGCCTCACATGGAATCCCCTTCAGAAATGTGTGTCCTGTTGGGAGAAGATACTCATAACATGAACAGAATTTTGTTTGAGACAGTCCAATAACTGCGAGCCGAGATAGAAAAATATGAGAGTTGAGAATGAAAGATTGATACTAGAATAAGAAAGGATTATGAAAAGTCTTTGAGTTAGGAAGAATCAAAGGAATCCAAATCCCAGCCTGAAGAATGAAAGGAGAGCTAAGATGTAGTGTTAGGGGGAGGAAAACCCAAATTTTGAGGGAGGTTGAATAGAAAATGAAGAAGAATTTGAAAATGCTTCGAGGGGAAGAGAAAATAAGAAGAAGAAAGTTGAACTCTAAGGAGAGTTTAAAAAAATTAAACCTACAACATTTGATGAAGAAACAGAAGAGGTCACTAAAGCATGGTTTATTAATGTGAATAAATATTTTTAGATCTAAGATTATGATGAGATTATTATGGCCATATTAGAAATTTATCAACTGTAAGGTAAAGCTACACTATGGTGGGAAGAAATAAAAATGGCTTGAGGAACTAATGAACAAGAGGTAATGTGGGAAAACTTTCAGAAACATTTTAAAGACAAATATTTAATAGAATATTTTTATGATGAAAAAAGAAAAAGAGTTCCATGATTTGAGGTTAGGACAAGAGATGATGGAGACGTTTATCACAAAGTTTACTTCTTTGCTAAGATATGTTCATTATATCTGAGAGGGAAAGGCCAAAGTATAATGTTTCACCAGCAGTATACCAGCCTTAATGAAGGAGAAACTAGAATTTGACAACCCAAATACAATGGAAGAGGCAATCTGAAATGCTTGAAACTACTATTAGTAGATGAAGAGAAAATACAAATCGAGTATATGTTGGCCAAATAAGAATGGGTATAAAAGATTTCAAAATTCTAGGAATGCTAAAGTTGTCAGAAATAGAGGGGTACAAAGAAACAATTGAATGGACCACCTCGAAAGAGTCAACAAAAAAATCGAATTCCAAATAAATACATACAAATGGAAGCATCAAGCAAGTCAGACTTATATTAGCCACAAAATCCTTCTCTGCAATGCTAGGGCCATGGGGAGCCCCACTACTATAAAAATTTCGCTCACCATACAAGAGTGGAACCAATTGCTAATCTACAGGACGGCATTATGGTGAGGGAAGTGGCGTGGAATATTGCGCGAATCAATTCTACTTGGGAGGATCACCAAGCCGCGTACCAAGCGACTATGTTGGAATCTGAACATAAATTAACTAACCACTCTGTCTCTATTTTAATAGAGACCGGTGCAAGTTTGAGGTGTATTAATTCTAAGGTAGTTGATTTATGTCAATTGAAAAGCGTTAAATTTAGGAATCCCAGGTTAGTGCAATTGACCACTGGGGACAAATGAAGGGTGATTGCCAAAGTAGATGATTGCCCCATGGAAATAAGAGGACAACAGATTAAAGTAACTTTAAACATACTTCCCTTAGGATCCTATGATATGTTAATTGGTGTGGAATGGTTGGAGAAGCATTGGTCCCTAATGAATTATAAGGAGAAGACTAACATTATTCTTAATGATGAGGTGGGTAGATAGATTTTCCAAGGCATAGAAATAGGTATAAAGTTGTGACCCATAAAAACCAACCAATTAAGAAATTGTATACGAAAAGGCTGCTGAATCTATGCAGTGCAAGTTGGATATACAAATTCTAAAGATAAGATAACAACACTAGAAAATATACCAGTGATAAAAGAGTTTGAGGATGTATTTCCAGAAGAAATTTTGGGACTAATGCCAAAGAGGAATATATATTTTACCAAAAAACTAGTCCCGAGAGCATCCTCGGTATCAAAAATTCCTTACTGCATGAGTATCCTTGAGTTGACAAAATTTGAAATACAACAGCAAGAATTACTCAAAAAGGGATATATCCATCCAAGTGTGTCACCCTTTGGAGCCCTGATGTTGTTCATAAAAATCAAATAATGGTAGCTTCTAGTTCTGCATTGATGATCGAAAACTGAACGAATTAACTATTAAAAGCAAGTAGCCATTACCGATAATTGACGATCTATTTGACAAGGTGAAGGGAAGCATCATATTTTCAAAATTTGAGTTATAGTCGAGATATCAAAAAATCCAGATAAAAGAGGAATGTATCCACAAGACAATGTTCCGAACCCGCTATGGCCATCATGAATTCGTTGGTTTACCTTTCGGTATTACCGACACTCTAGCCACATTTATGAGATTGATGAATGGAATTTTTCATCCCTATTTAGATAATTTCATCTTAATTTTCATAGATGATATTATGATTTACTCAAGAAACCTAGAGGAGGATAAGAAGCATCTTTGGATAGTGTTGCATACTCTAAGAGAGAATCAAATATACACTAAATTTATTAAATGTGACTTTTTTAAGGAACAATTTTAGTATTTGGGTCATGTCATCTCCTTTGAGGTTTTAGCAGTGGACCCTGAGAAAATTAGAACCATCATGAACTGGTACGTTCCCAATAATGTTGTAGATATTATATATTTTGTGGGATTGGATGGATATTACCGTCGCTTTATCGAGGTATTCTCTAGGATTTCCTACCCTATTACTTCCCTGCAAAATAATGGAATAGTGTTAACAACCACCCCTGTGCTAAAAAGTTGCGGACACAGATAAAGAGTTTATTGTTTGTACAAATGCTTTCTAGGATGGCGTTAGAGGAGTTTTAATGTAATATGGAAGGGTCATAGCCTATGAATCTCACAAGTTAAAAGAGCATGAAAAAATATGCTATGCCTATGATCTAGAGTTAACTGTGATTATTCATGCCCTTAAGGTTTGGCGGCATTATCTGTTAGGAAAAATATTTATGTTAATGACATATCATAGTAGTTTAACCAATTTATTTAAGAAACACAATTTAAATGCTCATCAAGCTAGGTGGACCTTGTTCCTACGAGAGTTTTATTTTTACATCAAGCATCTAAAAGGGAAGGAGAATCATGTGGTAGACATGTTGAGTATTAATAAATTTCACTACGTATATGAAATTTCCTGCAGTTGAATAGAAGTTGACTCTTCTAAGAAGATTTGGGAAGTCACCTTTAGATACCCTGAGTAAAAATTTATGTGGAAGCAAATTAAACAAATGAAAACACAAGACAACAGTCTGATTATCATATAAATTACCAAAATTTATTAACTTTCAAGGGGATAATATATGTTCTGAATCACATGCAAGTTAAATACTTTTTATTGGATGAATTTTACCGAAGCCCATACATAACACACCCTTGATACCAAAAACATTTCTCTGCAATTAAAAAGAACTATTTTTTTCCAGGTATGAGGATTTATATCATGGATTATCTAGCTAAGTTCCCAGAATGTCAGCAAGTCAAAGTAGAACACCAACACCCAACCAGCCTAGAGTCATCCCCTACCCATACCTTAATGGAAATGGGACACCATTACACTGGACTTTATAACAGGATTGCTAAGGTCCAAGAAGCAAAATTATTTGATTATGGTAGTGGTGGAAAAATTTAGCAAGGTAGCCTATTTTATCACCATTAATTCTACATACAAGACTGTTCAAATTGCAGACATATTTATGAGGGAAATATTTCGGTTGCATGGAATATTGAGAATAATAATTTATGAAAGGGATGTGAAGTTTACATATGCATTTTGGAAGGCCCTCTTTACCTTATTGGGTAACCAGATCCAATTCAGTACAACATATCACCCACAAACTGATGGAAAAACCGAACAAGTTATTCAGGTATTGGATTACATGCTCCACACGTATGTGATGCAACAACCAACAAAGTCGGAGGAATATTTCCTTTTAGTGGAATTCAGTTATAACAATAGTTATCACGAGTCACTAAAGATGATTCCTTTTGAGGTGTTGTATGGGAACATATGTTGAACTCCTACCCATTGGAGTAACACAAAAGATAAGTTAATTTTAGGACCTGGTTTCTTAATAGAGATGGAGCAAGCAGTGAATAAAGTTCGAAAAAAATTAAGAGCCGTTCAAGATATACAAAAATATTATGGGGATAGGAAAATAACACAAAAGGAGTTACATGTGAGAAACCATGTGTATGTAAGGGTTAACCCCAAGCCAAGTACTCTCAGGTGGGTCACGTGTGCAAAACTAACCCCCCGATATTGTGACTTTTCCAAATACTAGAAAGAATAGGACCAATAGTGTACAAACATTTTTTACCAAGATATATACGATTTCATAATGTTTTTCATGTCTCTCTGCCTAAGATATATATATATATATATATATATATATATATATATATATATATATATATATATATATATATATATATATATATATATATATGATTCCAGGCACATCATAAACTGGTAAGAGGTACAAGTAAATAAGATAAATTTCATGATGTATGTTTTTTTGGAAATCAATGACTTTATAGAACTAAAAAGTGTATTATGTATGTTATGCAGGTCAAACCAGATGGAGAGTTCTCGATAGAACCCCTTTGTATTTTACAAAAGAGAGAAAAAATGTTGCATAGGTGAGCTATCACCCAAGTTAAGGTGCAACTGAAGCACTTTATCTCAAAAGACACCACTTGGGATGATGAGGAATTAATGTGACAAACATACCCTGACTTGTTTCGTGGGCAAGGTTAAAACACCAAGGAAAATGTTTCAAACAAGAGGGGGAATATGTCATACACCATTACATAAGTGCTTGTTAATTATTTTGGTTACTATATTTTCGGTTAATTATTTTGGTTATGAGACTCCTAATACATGGGATTAAGGGAGAATCTTGTTGAGACTCCAAAAAATAAACTATTTAAAATTATTCATGAATATATTAAATTTAAATATGTATGTAAATATACATTTTGATAATTAGATAGATGTCGCTAGAAACTCTAAGGAGAGACCCTGACCAAATTTATCTGACTAGTAAACAATTAAGCAATTATGGTTCTTGGTTCCCTTTCCTTGGAGATAAATGGATCTTAGTGGAGAAGGAGGGGGTTCTTAATTTTTCCAATTTTCATGGAGGAGAAGACGAGATATGACCTAACTAAGAAAAGTGCAGTTGTATGTTGCAGGTGGAGGAAAATTCTTGCGTTGGACTAGACCAGGTGGAATACTCCATACAGGAAAAATTCAGACTAGACCTAGAAGGGTCTTGAGGTCTATAATCTTACCCGAATTGGCCATTATCACCACAAAATTGATCTGGTAGTTGGGAAGCTCAAGGGGAGACTTAGACGTGATTTTTTATCTTATTGGAAGGGTGGAGGGTGCTCTTCTAGTTGATTTTTATGTATTTTCTATCAAGAAGATAAGTATTTTAAAGTGAGGTGATGTAAACAATTTCTTTTTGTTTTGTAAGGTTGTATATTTGAGCTCTGTATTATTCTTAATCCCCATAATTTTTGTGTTATAATTTAATACATAACTAGAATACACATTATAGAATAGGAAATAAAGGAAGTTGAAGTAGTAATCGTTAGGTTCCCATGTAACACAAATATCAAGCCTGAAGGAAGACAAGAAATAGGTCTGGTAATGGGAACAATAAGGTAATTTACATGTCGATATCAGTTAGTATGGCCTCTAGATGAGACCCTAAAGAAATACAAGGAAAACACCTTCTTGCGGATGTTTTTGAGGAACCCCTTATAAAAATAGGCCAAATATCCATTTTTAGCGGAGGTCTCTAGAGGAGGTTGGCGAGTGGAGTTTTTTGCAGTGTGTTTCTCATCATAAACCCTACTGGTGTGTTTTACACAAAATGCAAGGGTGCTACTAAAAATTGGCAAAGACACTGTGCTCTCCGTACAAACTGGCCTGGTGCGTCTAAGTACTCTAGTGCACTGGTGCTCTATGTATAAATATGCCTACTGTATCTTTGTAATCCAGTGCACTGTAATGACGTGCGGTGCACCATCGATAATACCTCCTAGTGCATATTAAAAACCTGCGCACCGAAACAAGTTTAAATAAAAAACATTACTGGCCATAAAAACGTCATTTTTACTTTTTCAGTGCTCCATACCTCTCAAGCACCTATGCGAGTTTGTCTTGTGTGAGGTGCCCAACCATTGGTGCTCCCATTGCATGCATTGCTGTCATCCAATGCCGACCATGTGGAGTTCGAATTTATGAAAACGGTGGGAAAATTTGGTTTCTTCATTTCCTTAGCAAATATGCCTCCTCGACATGAAAATGTACAGGTAATCTAATTGTTTCTCAATAACTAAATGTTTTAGCAGATTAGATTTTCAATCTAACTTAAAATCAATCGTTAAAAAAACAAATACGCGGTGCGTTCGAGTCGTTCGGCTCACACCGTTCGCGGTGCTCCGTGTAAATTTACAGGCCACACACCGAATAGTGTTAACAGAAACCACACTGGGTATTGGTGTGGTACTGAAAAAATGTGCACTGTAACTAATTTAAAAAATAATAAGGCAGTGCAGTTGTTTAAATGGCCGCACCGTTGACTATGTAATAGTGTTGGGAGGGCGATGCGTTGACCAAACTAACCGCCCCAGGGTGGATAGTTAGGTCAGCACACTGTTCACCTGACAGCATTACATAGTCAATGGTGCGGTCATTTATAGGACCAGACCGTTGACAATGTACTGTTGTTGGGTGATGCATGGACCAAACTATCTACCACGGGCCGAATAGTTAGGTCAGCACACTGCCCCCCCAACGACAATACATGGTCAATGGTGCAGTCATTTACAGGACTGTACTATTGACCATGTACTATTGTTGGGTGGTGCATTATAAAATTCTAAAAATGTATTTGTAATTGTATGCATCGTGATTGTAATTGTAATTTTAATTGTAATTGTATGTAAAATTGTAAAATTATAATTGTAATTGTATGCGAAATTGTAAAATTGTAATTCTAATTGTAATTTTAATTGTAATTGTATGTAAAATATTTGTAAAATTGTAATTGTAATTTTATTGTGAAATGATTGTAATTATAATTTTAATTGTAACTGTATGTAAAATTGTAAAATTGTAATTATAATTGTAATTGTAATTGTATGTAAAATTGTAAAATTGTAATTGTAATTTTAATTTTAATTTTAATTTTAACTGTAAATGTATGTAAAATATTTGTAAAATTGTAATTTTTATTGTAATTGTATAGTGAAGTTGTAATTTTATTTATTTTCATCATTCAATTTTATTAAAATTTGTAAATTTGTAAATTAATTGTCAATTTTGAACCATAACTATCGTAAGTAAAATGTATACCGTAAATATTGTTAAATTGCCATAATTGTAAAATTGTAAATTTGTATGAATATAAATAATTGTAAAATAATAAATCTATAATAATATGACTTTTTATAGCATAATAAAGTTTAGAAAATAATGCAAATAAATTCATGTTTAGAGTTATTATTATTTTATTATGATATTACATACCAAAAATGACAATATACATTTTGAAGATATAATTCCCACACATTTAAAGTAATCAAGTAGTTTTATTATTTTAGGAATTGACATAAAAAAGAAGAACTCCATACAGTGCGCCATTGTTTTCGAGATCAACATAATTGCAAATTATTAAGTGAAATGATTTTAACATTAACACAATGCAAACCAATTAATTCAAAATACATATTATAATGTTTCAAAAAAAAGAGTCTTAGTTATAAGGTTAAGTCCTCTTCTTTATAAAAACCCATCTTAAAAGCTATAAATGATGAAATAACACATGTAACATATCACTCTCATTTCTCATGATCACCCTCATTATCTTCCAGCTCGCTTGGCATGATAACACTATTGTTCTCAAAAATATGTTTTGATCTAGGGTCATGTCTCAATACGAACCACCAAATCATATCCAGCACATCTGGGTAAAAAAACACCTGGTTGTAGTGTTTGGGGAAAATATAGGGCTCCTTAGCTTCATTCCACATATTTTTAGAGTTGATACCTATCAGCCTACTATCACGATCTTCCTTTACATTATTCCGATCAAATGCATCCCACCACTTGCACCTAAAAAATAACACATTAGAAAGAAGAGAAATCCACTTCAATGATCTCTTGTATCTTTCTGGCATAACCTAACGTCCCTCGTACTAGGTTTTGATCACGGTGCCTAGATCGAATAGATTTATCGAACTGAACTTCCACTCCACAGTGTTGTGTCATGTAAACATCATCGGAATTTTATGTGCGAAAACGGTGTCCATATGCCCACATAGATGGGAACAAATTCACCTATAAAAAAAGTCAAAAAATCATAGTGTCATGTGTATTATAATAGCCCAACTTTTAACATATGAAATATAGATGTTATATTTCAAAGGTGCAAACACTGTTACCAATGAAATAGGTAACCGCACTATTACCTACTTTTTTTTGGTAGCATAAAAAGCACCCGATTTTAAAAAGTGGTGATGCAGAATCACCTTTTTTTTTTTAGCACATTTTTGACACTCTAATATTTTTATTTATGAAGTATGAATATTTTTTTTAAAATGTTAGTGATTTTCATGCTAATTTTTAAACGTATTGATGCAACATCAACTCTCTTTTTTTAGAGCGGTGATTTTCATGCTAATTTTGAAACGTATTGATGCAGCATCAACCTTTTTTTTTAGAGTGGTGATTTCATGTTGATAATAAAACACAAAACTTAGATAAAAAATATATATATATAAACAATTAAAAAAAACCAATAAAAATGGAAAAAAAAAACAAAATTAACTCATAAAAATAAAAAATTTAAAGAAAAATAAATAAATAAAAACAAAAATATTCGAAAATTATATCAAAAGAAATAACAAAATTTGAAAAAAAAACACATAATTTAAAGAAAAAAAACAAAAATTAAGCAAAAAATTTTTAAAAAAAACATCAAAAACATTTTTTTTCTAAGTTATTAAAAAAAACCATATAATTGCCCATGTGGTGTAGAACAGTGGGTGATGGGGTGCACTGTTAAGACGCTCCGTTCTGTAAGGTCACCGGTTCGAAACCCATGGGTGGAATGGAAGGAGAAAAAAATGGGAAGATTAGGATTAGTCTAAACGAGCAAAAAAAAAACCATATAATTAAAAAAAAAAAAAAAATTTAAATAGAAAATTTAAAAATAATTTAAATTACAAAATTAAAATTTAGATAAAAAAAAAATTAAATTAAAAATAATAATAATAATAAGAAAAAAAATACAAATTTTAAAATTAACAAAAAAAACCAAATTAAAAAAAAAAATTTAAAATTGAAAAATAAAATAAAAATAAAAAAATAAAAATAAAAAACAATCATTAAAAAACAAAAACAAAAAAATGAAAAAAAACACATGCAAATAATTAAAAAACAAATACACATAAATTTATCAAGCTTTTTTTTTAAATGAAACAATTTTTATAAATTTTAAAAATGAAAACTAAAATTGGTTCAAAAAATTATAAAAAAAAATTAATTAAATTAAATGAAAATTTAATAAATAAATTTTTTAAATTTTAAAAAAATAATAATATATAAAAAATTTATAAAAAAAAAAAAAAAAAAAAAAATTAATTATTTAATAAATAAATAAATAAATACCTTGAATTAAAAAAACTTAAATTAAAACATATATTAAAAATTTAAAGAAAAAAAGAATTTTTTGACCATGGTGGCGCCGCCGAATCACCTCTCGCCTAGGTGGCGTCGAAGGCCGGCCGGGAGTGGCGTGACCCGAGAATCGCCTTGGTCGCGGAAGAAGCCGACCCCGGGGAATCGCTTCCGTGGGCGGAGGCCGATCCCCGGAATCGCCTCCCGCGGCGGGGGAGGCCGATTCCAGAATCGCCCCCCATGGCGGGAACACCCCGGAATCGGCCTCCGCGACCGGGGAGGGGCGATTCCTGGACCCGCCTCGTGTGACCCGGAATCGGCCTCCCGCCGCAGGAGGGCGATCCCGGAATCGGCCTCAGGGCAATTCCCGGAATCTGCCTCTCGCCACGGGAGGGCGATTCTCGGAATCAGCCTCCCGCCCAGTGGCCGGCCTCCACTGCCACGTGGTCGGGAGGCCGATTGGTGGCGCCACCAGGATCAAAAAATTCTTTTTTTTTAATTTTTAATATTTTTCATATTTTTTTTTTTAATTTGATTTTTTTTTCATTTTTTTTTAATTTAAAAAATTTAAAATTATTTTTTTTTAATTTAATTTTTATATTTGAAATTTAATTTGTTTTATTTTTTTTTTGTTTTTTTTAAATTTTATTCATTTTTTTTTCTAAATTTTGTTAATAATTTTTATTAAATTTTGTATTTTATTTATTTAATTGATTTTTTTTTTCATATTTTTTTTATTATTAAATTTTATGTTTAGTTTTTTCATTTAATTTTTTAAAATTTAGTAAATTTTGTATTTTTTTTTTAAATTTATTTGAATTTAATACTTTTTTAAATTTATTATTTTTTTATTATTATTTTTTAATTACATAACATTTTTATATTTTTTTTATTTCAATTAAAATTGTGTATTTAAAATTAGATTTTTTTTTTTTTAATTAAACTTAATATTTTGAAATTAATTTGTTTTTTATTTTTTTTAATTTAATATATATATTTTTTAATTTATTTTTTTCAATTTTTTAATTTTAATTGATTTTTAAGGTTTTTTAACTTTTTATTTTAACAATGTTTTTTTTTTTTTCTTTATATTTAAATTTTTTTTTTATTTCAAAATTTATTTGTTTATTCATTTATTTATTAAATTTATTTATTTTATTTTATTTAATTTGTTATTTTAATATTAACATTTTTTTTTTAAATTTAATAAAATCTAATATATATATTTTTAATTTAAGTTCATATATATATATATATATATATATATATATATATATATATATATATATATTATTTTTTAGAATTTAAATTTAATTTATTTTTTAAAATATATTTGTTTTTTTAATATATATTTTTCTTAATTTAATATTTTTATTGTATTTTATTTTTCATTTTTTATTTTTAATTAATATTTTCTTTTTCTTTTTTAAATTTAATTTCTATATTTTATTTTTTATAATTTCTTTTTTTTTAACATTTTTTTTTTAATTTAATATTTTTATTTTGTTTTTATTTTTATTTTTTTATTTCTATATATTTTGAAATTTTAATCTTTAAATTTTTTATTTTTATTTTTCTTAAATTTAAGGTTTTTTTTAATGTTTGAATTAAAATTTTTATTTTGTTTTTATTTTTATTTTTTTATTCTTATATATTTTTAAATTTTAAGCTTTAAAATGTTTTTAATTTTTAAATTTATTTTTTTTTTCTTAAATTTTAGGTTTTTTTTAATGTTTGAATTTTAAAAATTAAAAAATGTTATTTCTATTTTTAAAAATGTCAAAAATATGACACAATTTTATTTTATTTTTGTTATTCCAGCATCAACTGGTTTTGTTTTGAGGGTGTTTTTTCAATCCTTTTTTCAAGAAACAATTTTGTTTTTAGCATAATTCTATAAAATGTTGAAATTTGATTTTCAAAAAAAACCAAGTGCGTTCTGGAATACACTTTTTTTGTTTTTGGGGTGTTTTTGCATGTTTTTTGAGTCTTTTTGGGCTAGAGTTCCCGTTTTGAGGTCAAGTTACCTATTTCATCGGTAACAGTGTTTGCATTATTAAGTTTAAAATGTACATAAATTGATTATTACTGACTAGGTGCACCCAATCCCTACGTTTAGTACATCCTCTTCAACACGCGGGTAACGACTGGTTGCACTGCATTTCTCTCTGACTTCTACCACTCAACCATCTAAATTATGTCCAATCACTATCCCATTTAATCCTCTTTTGTTCGTACAATGCGACCCACAGTTATGTCACTTCAAAATTGTAAAGAACGAATTTATTGATTGCTTCAATTTATGCATTCGCTGATTAAATAAAACCGACATATAATACATATGAGATCAAAATATACATTATATTGAAGTTGAACATGAATATTTACTTTGTGTAAATTTTAAATATTATAAGTCACTTACTCTTTATCAAGTTCATTTTTCCATTCGTTTGGAGAAGCTCCCCTTCTCTTTTGTCTTCATCCCTTTCACTGTCCCAAATCACTACACTTGGTCTATTGTCGAACTGATTGATGTACTCACTGGCATACTAGAAAGACTCATACGATATGTACCCCTATGACATAGACCCCTTGGGTTTTTCCCTTTGTTGAACAAAGCCTTTCAATTTCCTCATGTACCTCTCTAATAAGAACATCCAACGACAAGAAACCACTCCAGCTAATTCAACCTCATCTTCTAGGGGGATTAGAAGATGAACCTGCAAGTCCATGAAACTCATTGGCAATTCCTTCTCAAACATACAAACAATCTCAACTATCTCTTGATGCCAACATGGAATTCTAGCCACATGAATCTCCTTCGACACGATCCAATATACTAATGAAGATAATTTATATATGGCACATCCCAGGTCTTGGGGGAAGTCATGTTTGACAAATCCACGCACGAACAAAGGATAATGACACTGCAAAGTTATAAACACATGGAATAATATACAAAATTTGTTATGTTTAATGATCCCTGCATGGGATAAAATTTATTAATATAACAAATAATAAGATCATGCTTTTGACATTATACGTACTCTTAGAAGATTGAAATAGTCATGTGATTTCAATCCCAACAGATAGTCATCCACAGTGAAGCAACGTCGTAGTGAAGACCCATATGAAGATGGCACCCTCACACCCATTATAACTTGCTTTGCCAAAGAAAGATCATCTTTTTTTTAAATCCATGGGACATCACCTTCTTTGAAATACCAATTAGAGGGACCAACTTCCTTTGATCCTATACTTTCTAATCGTTTTGGCCAAATTTTCTTTTTAATTTTTGAAGTAATAAGATCTTTGCTAACAGCTAATGTGTCATTTTGTTTCGTTGGTATGTGTCTCCATAAATAAGATGAAATTTTTTTAAATATATGCATGGGATCTAATAAGTGGGTAATCTTAAGATTCTCCCAATATGGGAGGTTATAAAAGATAAATTTCCTTTTCATCCCAATGGGAAATTTCTCAACATAGGGGTCAAAGACTTCTGGATCATCGAACATAGGCTCCCCCTTTGAATGGAGCATTTCTATGAACTCCTTCTCCTTGTCTCTCTTATATGCTCTAAGCCATTCAGTTGGTGTCGTTATTGGAGGCCTTTGGGTTCTCTCTCATTTACCATTGAAAGTGGATGTTGATCTTCTGTAAGGGTGTTCTTCTGGGATGAATACCCTGGAGCAATCATACACTGGATATTGTATGTCGTTGGATCATCTAGCTTTTAGAGAAGGTCCACAACATTTACATCCATAATACCCTTTTGTTACAATACCTGCGAAAATATTGTATACAATATGCATGGCATGTTAAAGAATATCATGAATATTAGAACAATTATAATGAATTAAATAATTAATATGTGAAAGAATATTGTTACGTATATAAAAAAATCAAAAAACATGGAATTTCTAGAAAAAACTCCTAAGCCCGGATAATCATGTGTCGTGTAAGAACATATGCCATACAAAGTAAAACTCCTCTCTTCTGCATTAGGTCTTGATACATCGTATACACTTATCCCATCCCATAATTCCTTCAATTCATCTACCAGTGGTTGTAAGTAGACATCCATATTCTTCACTTGTCTTCTACCAGGGACTATAGGAGCCAACATAAGATGTTCATTCTTCACGGACAACCATGGGAGGATATTGTTATTAATCAATACTATAGGCCAAACAAAATAGTTGGTGTTCAAGAGGGAATATGGGTTAACGCCATCCATGGCTATGCTATGTCGTAGACTTTGTATTTCATCCTTGAATTTGTCGGGCCATGGATCCTCTATATGCTTCATGGCTATTGAATCTTTTGGGATTTTCATAACTCCCAACTCACTTATGTGTGAGGCATGTCATCCCTGCAACATAGCTAATTCTTTACAACAAAAGATCCTTTGAATCCTTAGGATTATAGGCATGTGCCTTAATATCTTAAAAGGAGGACCACATGATCTACCCTTATTTTTTTATTTATCATAAATGTCATGCCCACATTTTGTACATATCTCTTTGTCTGCATATTCTCCTCTATATAGAATACAATCATTTGGACATGCATCATATGATATGTACTCAACACCCAACATTTTCAACAATTGCTTTGCCTCTTCGCAACTACCGAGCAAAAAATTATCACTTGGAATACCGCTATCTTTGAATAACCTGTAGTTGGTCATGGAAAATATTAAATGTGCATTAATTTTGATATAATTATTAACGTTCATAAAATTGACCATTTGTAATGTTCATTGTGTGATTATATTTCGCAAAATATAAGGGAGGACTTGATGGTCAATTACCTCAAAATTTCCGAGAAACATGCATTCGACAAGCCAAACTTTTCTTTCAATTTGTATAGTAACATCATTGTTCCCAACTGGGTGGACTTTGACTGACTGCTACGACCAAAGAGTGGGGTGGTGGAAGGAAATTTAAGGCTTTCTAAAAAGGTATCAGCGAGATGAGCATCATCCCCTAGCTGATCATCATTTTGGAATATATCTAACAGCATTGTATTCATAACAGTCATATCCCTTAAGTAATCATCCATACCAACCTCTATTTGATTGCCTCCATTTCCAGCTTGTGAAGAAATACTATTGTAGTAGTCCTTCCTAATTGGTGAATCTAGACGTAGTGGGAATTGAATAGGTGGTTGATTCAACCATTCTTGAAATTGTTCTGCTCCAATTTTTTCTCTTAATTCAGCCTTCTCTCGATTTGAAATTGTCGTAGGGTGCAAATGAAGATGGTAGGTAGGTCGCTCATCATCACTAGAATCCTAATAATTTCAAAAAATATATTTGAACATGATTAGTACAAAATCAATGATATCAATTAGTAAGCACGTCAACAATGCACGATTAATTGATTTGACTTTGAAATGATCTTTACATTAATATACCAAACAATTATTATAACCATCATTGTCCCATGATTGTGGCTAGAAGATGCATTTTTACAATTGGCAGGGTGAAGCAGTTGTCCATTTTCATCTACCAAATGCGCTTTGCGACATGCTGCTCCTCATAAGAGATTCCGAAGTTTTGGAGATGTTTGAGTATTTTGTGCATTTGAACTTGATTCTGAATGTGCATGAACCTACAAATTTGTATACATTAATTTTATTCAGCTGATTGACATGGATAAAAAAAAAAAATCAATTAGATAATGAAATAATAAATAAAATCTGAAGTAATTATGTTTGGAGATGGATAGGGAGAACTCCGCGATGGACTTTGAGAAATATTATGGAGCGAGATGCATTTTGAAGATTTTCCATTTGATATAATTATGAGATTTTCTCGTGCATTTGAGAAAAATAAACAATAAATTTTTGTGTACATACCTAAAAGTAATTTTGGTTCCTAAACAATAGACTTTTGTTATCGGTGCTAATGTACAGTTAACCACACCGGTGCATTTTAGTTACTGTGCACCGGTGCAGTTTTATTAACTGACACATTTGTGCGGTTAGTTAACAAACAAAATGAATATTCGGGAAAAAAAAAGGCGCAACTTTTCTTTTAAACTGAAGAAAAAAAAAAAAAAGGGTGGCAAATTGAAAAATAGACGGCAAATTATTTTCGGAAACCTGATTTCATAAAAAAAATTATATAAATAGTAAAAGCTATTCATTATTTCATTTTTTTTGCAAAAAACTTCAGGAAGAGATTTTCACAAGAGACATACCTAGAGCAAGAGAGCACGAGAGCATAGTGGAGCAGCAAAATGCTTTCGAACAACAATACTATTGAGAGAATCATAATTTGAAACATCTGGTGATTCGCACAAAAATTTTGTAGTGTAGTAAACTTGTTAAATTTTACTATAACATTTGTTTTTTTTACAGTTTCTGTTGGATTTAATATATGCATCGTAAAAATATTAAATTTTACTATGAATTTTCAAAAGAAAAAAATAAAATAAAATAAATATCCATTCTTACGTTAAACCCTTGCTTATTCTTGTTTTTGTGACTTCACAATTAGGGATTTTCATTTTAGATTTATAGGTTTTGTATTTCTATATATATATATCCATATGACATCTAACCCATGGCACCACTTGCAGAGTCAAATCCCAATCCATGTCAACCCTTACACGATTTAAAAAAAAAACACACTTTTTTTTTAATTGGTACACCCTGTTTAAAATGGCGCACTAGTGCACTATTGTAGTATAACACACCGGACGTGTACTCTGAATATATATATATATATATATATATATATATATATATATATATATATATATGATAAAAACAATTTTTTTAGTAATCTATGTTTGTGTTAATCATTGCATTGGTTAACACATAATGCACTAGGTCTCCTTGTTGACAAAAAGCATGATACGATGTTTATACTATATTGACGGTGATTTTTTAAGAACCTACTGTACCGCCTTTGGTGCATAATTTTTAAAAGGCACATTGTTTTCTTGATTTTTTTTTTTACCTAAAAAGTATGTGATTTATTTATAAAATATATTAATGAATGGTATGGTACTGGTTTCATATTGATAAATAAATGACTAACAAGAGTTCAAGTAACAAAAATACTTATAGCACATCGAGAAAAGAAAAAAAATAAGTTCTTCGTAAATTCTTTACAAAAATCATTATTTTTGAACTATATGTAAGTTTAACTAATATGTATTTTCTACTGTGTATCATGCAGAACCACAAAGTGATGAATCTCGATAAGATTATTTTTAATCGAAGACTAGAAGAGCGTAAAAACTTGATAGAAAAATTGTAGAAGGATGAATCAAGTGAATGAAAAAATACTATCAATCCAATATGAGTTTCTTTTTTGAATTTTCATTAATAATATACTTAAAAATAGTAGATAACATGTTTCAAAAAATATGTTAATTCACGCATGTTTAATATTGTATAGGGACCAATCTTATGAAAAGAAAAAAATTAGAACATGCAAATGAAAATGAATTTCTCCTTAGCTCATCTAGAGTGGTACCAGAGGTTAACGAAAGGGGGAAAAACTTTTACAAAACTTTGAAGGATCTATTGGAACGAATGTATAGAGGTTCTTTCCACTTACAATACAAAAATCAATCTAATAATTACAAGAACCAAATTTTATTTAAACTATAGGATGAGTTTCCGGTGAATTGGTTAATGAGACATGTCATACTTTTAATAGCAAAATCATACAACAACAAAAAATAATGGATGAAAAAATAATATTCATTTAAATGTTTTTCTAGAATTATATGTATATGTTACTAGAAAGAAATCATTTATAAATGTCACTTTTGTTATATTTACTTTTCATATATCAATATAAAAATTAAATAGTTTATTGTCATGTTACATTTTTAGGAAGATTATGAAAATCTCAAAGGATGAATGAGCAGATATCACAAATATGCCAGTAGGAATGTCCAAAAGGGTGTACTAAGAGATGGTCAAAGGAATGGACATAATTGCATCGCACGAGGAGCCATCTCTATAACAATGTGCTTAAATTTATATGTAATCATTGAATTTTTCGATTAGGTAAAATAAATAAAAAAATTTAGCATTAAATATTAATTTTCAAGCATTTGCTTACAAAAAAGAAAAGAAAATGGAACCCATTCAGCACATAAAACAGGATGACAAAGAAGAAAAGGGTTGATATCTATGTTTTTGAGTAAATGTTACTTCCTTATAACAACTTAACTAGATTTCATTTTTGTATATTTTAAATTTTTTTACAACAATCATCAATGTCTTCAAACATGTGCTAACATACAAAGAAGAACCATCAGAATAATTGATTGACATTGGGTTAAATATGGGTTGTCATTATATGTTGGCATATCAAAAAATAATTATGGAACTTTTAAGCATCAATCTTGTTTTACTTAGCCTCGTTTATAATTAATAGAACAAAAAAATATTTTATATTAAATCTATGATTTTTTATGGGGTATAAAAATTACAAGAAACAAAGAATGGAATTGCGCCAACAAATGAATTATTGAAAGATGTCATGAAATTTGGTTTTGAAAGAATGTGTATAGTTCATGAGTCAATTCTTACTATGGTACATTTCTTTTCGATTTACATTGATGTATATTTTTTTTTCTAAGTTAAGCTACTTCTATTATATCATATAAAACAGAAAATTACAGGTCTCTTCCTGTAGATTTTACGAGTCCAATCCAGAGGGAAGTTTCAAGAGTTTTCCACCAGAAATTGGACTGCCCCAGTCGAGGAAACCAGTTCTTAAAAAACCAGAGAGTAACTGATGCCCAAAGAGGGAAACCATCAGATTTAGTTACCAAAATAGAACACGAGTCACATAGTAGACAATTCCTATACATGAGCATGCTAATGAGAATTTAAAAACTAAACCTAAGGAGAACCTGCATTCTTGTTGCTAGAGGTGGGAACTTCTTCCTCAATTCTGCACACGTGGCCCCCATCATCCGTCTCCTTTCTCAGCGCGTGGCTAGAGGGTTGAGGACCTAGTGACGCTGGGGTGTCGAGATTAGCCGCGAAGGTAGCATGTAGCCTAGACTGATCCGTATTGTCTTCGACTTCCTGGTCCGAGCCGATACCTTCGTTGTTGTCGGAGTCATCACTGCAATCTCTGCTTCCACTGGAGGCGCTTTGCACTGGGAGGGCCTTCATCTTATGGGGGATGAAGCAGGCTCAGGAGGAATGGTGGATTTGCGCTACCTCTTCTTGCTGCGCAATATGGAGGGAATCGAAGCAGGGGCAGGGAGCTGCAGAGAGAACTGGGCATTCAAATTCATAAGGGGGGTCCTATCATCCTCATTCCAGCCAGTGGAAAGGTTCAGGTCATGACCCTGGGAGTGTGACAGTGGAGGACGGGAAGGCTGGCCACGCCGCCAGCTCTTCTGCACCTCATTCTATGGCGCCGAGGCATAATTGTCCAAGGAGCCGAGTCACCGAACCAGGAGGGAGCCGAAGCAAGCACAGGAGAAGAATAACTTATAGAGGGAAGGCTGGGGCTAGTCGAATGAGGACCTTGCACCAGAGGCGAAGGAAAATTTACAGATAGATGCATCGAGAGCAGGCGGGAGGGCCGAAATGAGGACGAGAGGGCCGAGGTGACGGGCTTAATGGCAATGGCAAGTGGCATTAATGAGTTGCAGGGCTGGTATGTCGAGGAGAAGGTGGCGGATGTCGAGTTAATGGCTCCCTCACGCTAGTATTTATCGCGGTCCTTCTTCCTATAAGCGGTCACGTGGAGCAGCCAAGTGTCTCTCCACATGGCTACCCGGCGGCGCACTATATCACTAGCGGGCACCCGCATCCAGGGTACATTGATGTATATTATTTAATATTGAAATTTTCATTATTCTGACCAATGTATATACACTCATTACACTTTATTTTTATGTTTGTAGATGGAATTTGAACAAGAAGAAAACAATCAACATAGTGAACAAAGTATTCCTTCAAATAAACCAATTCATGGAAGTAGCTCGAGTAGTGACAGTAGGTCCAACGAAGAATGGTGATTAATATGTTTGGATATCAAAGCAAGGCGTTGTATTTTTTGAAATATTTGGTTGTGAAATCAGACATTTTGTTTAATGTAATGGACATAGTGTCCCAATTGAAAGACAAAGGGATACCAATCACTGTCACATTTTGTATGACAAAGAGTGTCTTATATATATATATATATATATATATATATATATATATATATATATATATATACACACACACACGTTTTTATTTATTCTATTGTGTTCTCCATTGTCGTTGTGAATTGTTACACCACTGATTAAATATACGAATGAAGAGATGTGAAATATGATGATATGATATAACAAATTAATCCAAACATCACATTCAAATGCATTTATAAAAATTTAAGTGATATGAATATTGTTATAAGATATGTGTCGACTTTTGATGAATAATGAATTCAAAAAAATCACAATAATTTCACTGTCACAGGTCGATGTTTCTAAAAAATACAAAATGAACACCACTGCATGTTAGTTACTACACACCGATATGTTTGTATGATAATGCGCATTGGTGCATTTCTACGACCTATGGGCACCACACAAATACCAATACCAATTAGAACACTCGGTGTGCTTTATCGACGACTACCACCCGAGCGGTCTGATAGGCATTGTAGGCACTAGTACAATTTTTCTTTAACGCGTCGATGTGTTTTTATAACTTAACAACATGGTGTGTTTGAGCACCTAGATGACCCGGTGCGGTTTTACATCTTAACAGCCTGGTGCATGCACCTTCTATCGGCCTGGTGCATCTTGCTGGGTGATATGCACCAGGACGTTGCTAAACACCCTAGGGCATCCGAAATTTGTTTTTCATCCCAATGCTTGGTATGTTTACAATATTGGTGCGTACATGGTAAAACGCATCAGTGTGTTCACACGTGATGCGTGCACCGATGAGAAAAATATCCATAACAACCTTGGTCGACCAGTTTTTTTAGTTGCGTTGAATTCCGTTAAATGTTCCGCCAAAACCTCCGATAACGAAAACATATGTTCTAGCAAATGTTTTTTTTGACAATTTTGACCAATTTTATAACACTAAAAACCTCCTTTAAAACCTTCGCTAGAGGGTCTTTTCCTTTTAGTGAGGCTAGAAAATCTCACACTATATCTAAGTAAAGGGGAAGAAAATCTCCATGAATTCCAACGAAAACAAAATTTAAAGGAAAGATAACCTAGGTTCCTCAACCAATTCAACAATGAACAAAACGAGTTTAGCAACCACAAAACCCCTGATGGGAATATCAAGTATTTGCATCTATTCAATCAAGAAACTGAAATTAACCAATGAACGTTGAAAAATGCTGATGGAATGTGGAATATAAATAAGACCCAAATCATGTAGAAGTGTATAACAATATTTAAATGTACAACAAACTCTAGGAATGTAGAATGAAAAGAAATTCAACATTGTAACAGCTTAAGAAATTACTACTCAGTAATATACATAAAATTGTAGGAAAACATTTCATGTTTATCACCAATATTTACTCTTGTGAATCAAAGGAAACACTTTTCTTTCATAAAAATGTTAATATAGAATTTAATTCGAGAAGAAATTGTGTTGTAGAGAATAAAAATAACTAGCAACATATTTCTTATCTCCATTGAAATGATAGTCGCAATACAATATCAATATACTTAACAGTTTCTCAGAATAGAAAAACAGATACAAATAGTGGCCCGGTAAAGTACCTATCTAACCTTACTTCACTTTGAAATATTAACAAAAATGATTGACAAGTAGGTCCTTTACAAAACTTATGTAGGAAGTTGACAGGTTACACGAACCCTTAAATCCCAAATTAAACAAACAACAAACCAAAACCCTAGGTACAGGGGGCATTTCCTAGAACTAAAAATGTTGGCAAATCACTAATACTTTAAAGTCACTGAGTCGAACTTTGTACGGGTTTCCAAGAATATTTCGTAAGGAAAGATCCCCGAATAAACTTTTCCTTTGGAGAGAAATCTAGAATTGAAACATATTGAACCACCGGGGTATAGAGAAGCCATACATGTAAACATTTGTATGCCAATGAAATCTCATCAATATATCTATGTTAGTTACAATAGAATCTTTGTAGAACAAGGGAAAAAATTATAATGGTTGACGTGACCAAAAATAACTGAAAGAGTTGTTTGGTCCTTGACCCAACCAGAACATGTGAACTAGGAAAAAACCCTCTTAGTTTCACATTTAAATAAAGAAAATCATAAGTTATAGGTGTTCATCACTGCGATGAATAATAATACAAGATTCCTATCACTATTACTACGGTCATGCACAATAAGCTATAAGTGGTGTAAATGCAAAGCTCAGTGACAACAATTTAACAAGATTCAACAAGATTCATTAGTTTCTGGCGAAAGACAAAGTACATAAACCTACCTGAGGCAAGTACGTACATGTAATGGGATGGTACCCTAATATGATAGTTAATTTGAATACGGAACCAGATTTAATGTGAAGGTGGAATTTAATATCATGTTCCAATCTTTATTTAATGGATTTCATTAATGCTTCAAAGTGGACTTTAATATCATGTCCCCAATCTTTATTAATGAATTTAATTAATGATTCAAATATCACTGTAGGGTTGCCACTTATTCCATAAAAGCGATAATGTGCTTGAGGTGATGTAATAGGTATAGTTGATATTTTATGATTTTTTTTATTAACTTTATGGGATAAGCATGGTACTGAAGTGAAAATGACATAACCATTTTTAAATTCTTATAATTTGTTTAATAATTACTCATAATTAAATTTTAATTATAATAATTTTTTTTGGATATCACAGAAGAAATTATAAAGTTAAAGTCTTTAGAACTACTTAATATAGTTTATCATACATATAATACAAAGTATCCATTAAAATCTGTAATGAATGAACAAAAATAAATATTATATATTTTATAAAATAAAATCTGTAAGAAAAAAGAAATATATTAAAAATCACAAACACATCTAACAGTCAAAATAAAAATTAAAAAAATAAACTTAATTAAACACAATCACAAATAAAAATAATATATTATAATAAAATAATAAAAAAAAACTAAATCAATAATTAATATATAATTATTCTAAAACCCCTATTCCAAAATATAATTTTAATTTATTTATATTCAACTCCAACCCTTTAAAACATATTTATAAAATAACAATATTGTTCACAATTATCTGAAACTATACACTACTATTTCAGTAGTCCAAAAGATTTAGCCGAATTGATAGTGTCATCCAAAATTTCTGCCACACCGTACTTGAAAGAAAACCCCATATCCAAAAGTTTCCTTGATGATGTAGGAACACGGACACCATTATCATCAAAACCGTTGCCTCTGTCAAATAAACCAAGTTTCCTCGCCTTCAATATCAATATAATTCTACAAAAATATAACCAAAAAGAACTTACATGATGGTAGAAGAAGGTTCCTTACATGAATTCTGGGGTGAAATGTGGATGGCGTTTATGGATCAATGTTGATAACTGAGAAACGGTCAGACAGGAAACACAGCAAATATGTCGACCTTCTACTTTTGGTTGTTCCATCAGAAATATATGAGCCTCGCATAAATCCTCAACATGAACCAACGTTAATGATCCCACAAACGACTCATTCAACTTCAACCCTTCATAATTGCCTGTAACATTTTCAACGGAAATTGTAATGCTGCCCTTAGTGTTTTAATCCAAAGTATTTTACATATGCTGCTCAAATAAAAGTGTGCTATCATTAGCCTTGTCCGTATTTCTGGTCTGCTTGTCTCACTTTCAGCAAGAAGCCCGATAGCAAGGACCTAAAATTTTTTAACCAACAAATAACAAAAAGATTACATACCTGCAATAGGGCTTAATATTTCACCACATGAATACGGAAATGTTGAGATCATGGCTGGCCCACCAACGTAACCTGGTCCAATTGTCACAACCTCCATTTGCCCACTGTTTAACCCATACTCAATGGCTGCTTTCTCCGCCAACGTCTTCGATATGTAATAGAACTGCACACATGATGAGCACGACCTGTAAGTTAAACCATATTTGAGATGCAAATTCAATGATACTACCCACACTGTATATACGTACACTAATAGGGCAGGCTTTCCTGCGCATGAACTCCACTGGAGTCCAGTTTGACTCGTCGAGAGCGGAGCCAGTAATAAGCTCCCCTTCTTCACTCAACGGAGCAGCTGCTACCACCGACGAAGTATAGACCACACGCCTCACCGATTTAGCGCGCGAGCAGGATTTCAATACATTCAATACCCCTTTCAAAGCCGGCTGAACAAAATCATCCTGTCCCACAATTTTATACTTTTTATCAGGATTATCTCTCAAAGTTTTTGAGAAAGACAAGTTAAATTGCATAAATCAAGATGCAAAATATTAAAGTCACAACAAATATAAAATTTGTACGCTGTTAAATCCATTTTATACCTTTCATACTTCACAAATCAGAAGTTAATAGAAATGTATGCATGATCAGTACCTCAGAAGGCTTGGAGAAGTCCATAGGACTGGCCACGTCGAACACCCCATCACAGCCCTCCACCGCGGAATCAAATGCGCCCTCTTCGATTAAATCCGCTTGGAAGAGCTTCAGTCTCTCTGCAGCACCAGGCAGCGACAGCAGAGGCCCACTTTTTTCCTTGTCATCTGCAGGGACAAAAATACGAGAATACCTCACACCTAATTTGTAAACAAAGGGATTAATTAACGAATAAGAGAGAGCAGAATCTAGTACTACGTATTACATACTAGGGTTTCTGAGGGTGGCGTTAACAGTGTATCCTCTCTGGAGAAGATTCTTGACGAGCCATGATCCGATATACCCTCCTGCTCCTGTAACGCAAACCTTCATGCCCTCTCTACTTGCGTGGCTTTGCATTTTTCTGCACACAACCTTACACAGTGAATATGATATTGATACAAGAAATAGAATACAAATTCTATTCCTAAATATCACATTCATCACTTTATGGGTATATCTTTTATTTTGGACAAAATCTATGAAATCTAATATCTTTTATTTTGGACAAAAGTCTGAGTCATACTTTTTATGTTTTTACCTATTCTTCAAGAAGAAAAATACAAACTTTGCATTTTAAAACCGTTTGTCTATTCAAGCCTTTGGCATTTGTCAAATCTGCAGAGGTACGGTATGGAGATTGACTTGGCAAATTACACTATTCACTCTTTTGAAGGAGAAATCATTTGGTGACACTTCATAGATTCGAATTATTTGTATTTTCATTGGGAAAGGGGATTCATAAGTACTTAGTTTCAAGATTTTGGTTGACATTAAAGAGTCTATATGATGTTAGAGCTGACGTAAAGGGATATAAAAGTTTTGAATACTTACAAATCAAAACCCTTAAGAAGTCTAATTGCTTTTGGTAAATACTTGAAAAGCCATAAATTGAAAAATAAGTATGCTTATAGGTTATCTCTTCACATTAATATGGTTACGTAGTATACACGACACCTTATTAATATGGTTTTGATGGTGTTTGTTTTGTTTTTCTAGGTTAAAAAAAAAAAAATTTAATATATATACAAAACAAACACCATCAAAACCATATTAATAAGGTGTCGTGTATATATATATTAATTTTTTTTTTTTTTAACCTAGAAAAACAAAACAAACACCATCAAAACCATATTAATAAGGTGTCGTGCGTACTACGTAACCATGTTATCTCTTAACATTAATATGGTTACGTAGTACACACGACACCTTATTAATATGGTTTTGATGGTGTTTGTTTTGTTTTCCTTAAGTTTAAAAAAAAAAAAAATTAATATATATATATATATATATATTATTTTATTTTACTTTACTTTATGTTTAATGTTATTTTAAAGGTTTTAAATTTAATTAATTATTATTATTTAATTAATTTAAAGAAATATATTAATAACTTTATATTCCAAAACATTTAATGATAAAAATATACTTTCTTACAAATTTAAAACAACAATATTTTATTTGAATAACAACAATATATTAACCTACATTCATTAAGAGTAATGAATAGTGTATATTCAAAATTTCTCGACTTTAAAATAAAAATAAAACCTCAAAATAAAAATAAGAAATTTCATTATTTTTCTCAATAATTTGTTTTAAATCTACATTCGAGTAATGAATAATGTATATTCAAAATTTATCAACTTTAAAATAAAAATAAAAACTCAATTTCATACTCTTTATCATAAACCGTTTGTCTTTTCTCAATAATTTGTTTTAATTTTGTATATTTTTATGTAATTACGCCATAATGTTATGATTTTTCCTTTTATTTGCTTCAAATATATGTCAAGTTTTGCTATGTGCATTTGATTTCATTTCATTGGTCAAAGATCGAAGCCCGAGATAAACAAAGAATGGTACGAAAGTGGCCATATGGAAAAAAGAAATGATTCAATTATATGGGCAACTGATTATATCTATAAAAATTATCGCGTTGCTAAAATAAATAGAGACATTTATGGTTTGTTGGTTGGTGATAAATACGATATGGACATTTGCCATTTTAAAAAAGGACAAGCACCTCTAACTTTGTTCAATATTTTACTCCACGATATGAAGTAAATATTATTGAGGAAGTCTAATATATATTATAAATACTAGTTTTTTTTTAAGTGTAATCTTTTATCCCAATTTTCTATTTAAATTATGGAAGATTCAATTTAAGTAACTCTGCATAATCATAGTGAGAATTTACTTAAAAGTTAGACATGAAATTTAATATTATAAAAGGAATTATTTATAATATGAAATTTTAGAATATAAAAATAATAATCCCTTAATTTTATTTCAACTTAATTTAATGATTTATTTTTTATTTAATAATAAATATTTTTTTATTTAATAATAAATCAAAATCATATTTTAAGAAATTTTAAACCTATTTAATAATAATATAATATTGATGATGATTATATTTTTAAAAAGTTAGACATGAAATTTAATATTATAAAAAGAATTGTTTATTTTCACAATAAAAAAAATTAATATTAAATTTTAAAATATAAAACTAATAATCACTTAATCTTTTTCCAACTTCATTTAATGACTTTTATTTCTTATTTAATAATAAATCAAAATCACATTTTAAGAAATTTTAAACCTATTATAATATTTATGTCTATTATATTTTTAACTTTATTTAATTGATCGATTTTCATCTTTGAATTGGTTTTTATTATTTAAAAATAATACTTTTACAAAGTTTATTATTAAATTTATATGTTTTTTTTAATCAGTGTAATTTTTTTATTTTATTTTTTTCTAAGTAAAACTATATCTATTAAGCAGTCAAATCAGAGTTACAATTCTTATCCTCGGAAATGGATGAATCCATGATGGAGGGAATAGGCAAAACGCTACTGTCCAAAACTAGACTGTCCCTAGAGGGGAAACCAACCTTGAAAATCCAACCATAACATGTTGTCCATAGCGGGAAACTAGCCTTAGTAACAGTACAAAAAGAGATAAACAGTGCTAAACAAAGATAGCAGATAAACCAGTAAACGGAGAAATTTGAAGAGTGAACTCTATGGAGAACCTTCATGCGAGTCGCTGGGGGGAGGCGATTCTTCGAGAATGTGGCAGATATATCCATAATCCAGAGTGTCTAGGCCTTGGTTCGCGTCCTCAAGCGGTTCATGCGGAGGAGGAAGACCGAGGCGCTCCTCTGGTGAGTCCGCAGAGGCGATATCCTGCAAGAAGGCTAGATTGTCCAGAGAGGCCATCACATTGTGGTTATCTTTCTTCGAGGGGGTGTCCGAATGGCTCAACCCCAGGAGTCGCTTCTCCGCAGCTGGTTCAAAATCACTGTCATCTGAATTAGAGCTGGAAGCAAGCTGCACAGGGAGGGATTTAAGTTTTCGGGGGAGGAAGAAGGGCTCAGCAGCAATGGTGGATTTACAAGCCCTCTTCTTGCAATGGGAGGAGGCGGGTGGAGCATACGAATTAGAGAGCTGTGCGGGAGGAGCCAAAGGGTCAGAAGACACAGTAGGAGGCGAGGCCAGAGCAAGGATGGAGGGTGACAAGTCTGTCATATCCCAGTTGACATGAAGATTCAAGTCCATGTGGAGAGCATGTGGCAGAGGGGGCTGCGCAGGGAAGCCCCTTCCCCCCGCTCGCTTGTAAAGTTGTCGATGGCGATGTGGCATCTTAGCGATCCTAGGTAAGGCGCAGTATTGTTGCAGATTCGAGACAGAAGACGAAACCCAGAGGCTTCTAGCCAGAGCCGAGAGGGGTTGAAGCCACACAAGCACAAGGAAGGCAAGCAGAGTAGGCTGAAGAGCCGAGGGAGGAGCGAGAATGGCGAACCTCATAGCGCAGGAAGGAGTAAATAAAAAATACGCTGAGTACATCAAGGGAAGGGTGGCACATGGGACTTTAAATCCCATCCCCCGCAAGCAATAAAGGCTTCGGGTATCCCCAGGCCATGGCACATGGGCGCGCCGTGTGGTGAGCCACATGGCTGCCCCCTATAGCCCATCGAGACTATATAACACCCACATCCAGGGAGTGTAATTTTTTTTTATTACTTTGGAATAAAAGCATATATATTTTTCTACTTTTTGGGGCAACTCAATTGGCTATGAATATTAAATTAAGGTTTTATGTGTAAGGAGATTCGATATTGAAATTTTCTAATTCACGGGTACTTGTAAATGGGGCATATGTAGGCGCATAGGAGTTATAGTAATAGTGGTTGTAATCAACTCCATTTATAGTAGTAGTGGTTGGAATCGACCCCATGTCATGTGAGTGTGAGACTACCCCCGTTGCCAATTCCTCTGATCACAAAAAGAAGAGAAAAAACATGCATATCTCTCTTTTTATTTTTTTTACTTTCCAATCTCCCATCTACTAATTAAATGTCGATGTACCTTTCCCAGCGAGTGGAATTTTTTGTGGTTTGCATCAATTCCTAGAATCAAAAATATTTAGATGGTCGAATTGCATAATGATGTGTGTTGGTCATCAAAATATAGTCACAATAAACCAATATTGTTTTTTAGATATGTTTGGCTGCAAATGTATAGGAAGGATTTGTGTTTCTCCAATGTCGACATGCATGATGAGTTATACTTTTATGTATGTAGCTTACCATAGTGGGTTTTATATTAATGGGTCTGTTTATTGCTAAAATAATTTTTTATGATATCTTTATTTTATCGTATACAGGTTAGTGGGTGGGTTAATATCATTTTTTTTTTTGGAAACACAAATTGGAAACCAATTCAATTGTATATTATAATGAATGATATAAATAATGATGTACATAGTACATATAAATACAGTAGTTAAATTGTTGATTTGGTTACTTAAGTTTCTTGAAATCCAATAACCACTTACCATAACACACACTAATCCAAACTATAATTCTGAGGATTAGGTGTCTAATATTCCCCTCTTAATTCGAAGTGATGTATCAAAGTCTAAGAACGAGAGCTAAAAATGAAAAAAAAAATCTCATCCAAGATCTGAATGTCTCTTAGAAATAGTTTTGAAGGATCGCCACAAACCAAGGATGGTGGTTTTTAAGAGAAAACCACAAATGATACCAAAATGTGGGAGATATCAAAAGTATCAACCAGTGATGGTTCAAATATGACCACCAACTATGGATCTATAATAGAAGTTTTTCAAACAAACCAACTTTGGAACTATCAAAGTAGTTCTTGGGAAAAATTTCAACATGCAAAAAACATGAAATCATGCTTATAGCGTATAATACAAATCCCAAATAAAATAAAATTGAAGAGTTAGAATAGGAACAAGAATTATAATAAAAATCCCAAATGTCACACCTCTTCATGTTATATAATCATGTTTACATTAATGGAAATGAACATTTGGGAGTAATTCCTTGGTCTACCATAGTATGAGAGCCACATGTCTGAGGTTAAGGTGTATTTGAACTTCTTAGTGCATAATCTATGCCCATTAGTTTTTCACAGTCGCAATACTTAGAAACATTCCCTTTTCCACCCTGCCCAATGACGAGCATGTCTGTATCCTTTTAGGGAAACACCTAAGTCTGAGTTAGTTGGTCTTCCATTCATATACCGTAATGCCTCACCTCATTACCCTGGTTGGTTACACAAAGCCAATAGTTGGTGAATCATTCTTGCTCAAAATTCTAAAAATACATGACCTGGGTTACTAGTCTATCCTCATAGTTTTACTCAGGCTCTCCTAGGGTGCAACACCCTATACACATATGTTTAACTTATGTCAATTGTAGATTTCAGGAATACCCTAGAATCTAATGGTTAGGACATAGATTAAATAATTTACCTTCATCCTGACCATTATATTTCAATATATTCCCACAATCTACAAAGGAAATAAAGATGCTTATACACATATATCTTGTATATCTCTCTTCTCCACATTGTGAGGAAGTGAAAAATACTTTTCTTGAATCAATGCCAATGCTTCGTGGTGTAACCATCTTATGGTTCTTGAAATCATAATTACCAGGTTCGGTCGTATTGATCCAAAATTTTGAAAATCTGTGGATACAATTCTGTTTGTTTAATAATTCATTAAATTTAATTTTGTACGAAATTTTTAATTAGTAAAAAAAATTATATTAAAAAATTATTAAAAATCAGGAATTTCTAATTTTTTCCTTTTTTTTTAAACTATATATTCAAAGAATATCATTTAAAAAAAAAAGGTAAGCTATGTATTATAGCATTGTAAAGAAAAAGAGTAATTTTTATATTTTAAAAGTTGAAAAGTTTTTAAAATACATTTTTCTTACTTTTATAGTTCTTTTGGATGATAGTGATTACAATGTTGAATGATATTGCAATCTACTATAAAATAAGGATTACTGTTGTGGAATTTATTTATTTTTGTAAATAAAGAAGGACTATTCACATTCACCTGAAGTCATGAATTACATAGTAGCAAACCTATGTTTGGTGGTAGTGATTACATTAATCTTTTTGCACTTGACTTTCACCCTCTGGGATGGGAGTATAGGGAATAGAATAGAGGGGAGAGAGTTATTTTCAAAAACCTGATATATCCATGGGTTGTGATTCTAGAAAAAAGGCTATGAAGACTCGCATTGGAAGACAAAACAACAGACAAAGCAAGAGTTTAAGAGAAAAAAGACATATAATCTGGAGAATTAGAGCCCCGAATAACGCTGCAGATCCGCTTCATTGGTCAGGAAATCATCAAAACTAATGGGACGGTCGGGAGTACCTTCGTCGGAGTCGAATATCCGTCGCCTGCTAGAGGAGGTACCTGTGTTGAGGCAGTCCTGCAAGGGAGAGGAGCGCAGAGCTATTGGGTCTGCAGCTTCTTCTTTAGGGCTCTAGTGATGGTGATGGGTCATTGACTGACACTTTAGGAGTGCATAGTGAGGAGAACTATGATCGATGAAGCTTTTGTGGTGGACCTCACTAACATAAATTACAAACTTCTCTGTGAGTGAGTCCATATTGCACTCGAGGATGCTATTACGGTCTTGTTGGTCTTGGAGGGAAATTGCGAGCGGATTTTTGGTTTGCTAATAAATATCAATTGCTCGATTGTAGAGGTTTCCTCTTGGTCTGGTGGGACTAGGGTTCGAAGCCCATCTGAATGCAGCATCCACAGCCTCAGACGATGTGTTTCTATGAGTGTTTTGAACTCTATCTTCCAACTCAATGATATGTTGTTGCATCTCCGGCTTGGCTGTGGTAGGAAAGGTTCTGGCAGAATTCCTTCCAGCAGTCTCTACATGGGTGACAGTGGGTCGGGAGTTATTGGTCCAATGGGCGCCACAACTACTTCGAGCAGGGGGGAAGGATGAAATTTGTGAGGGGCCATTGTAGCAGAGTCGAGGAGAGCAGGGCAGGGGGGAGACACAGGACAGCGAAGGGAAACATGGGTGTTCAAGCCTCTGGGGAGGTAGGGTGGTGATGAACAATAGAGCACTGGGAAATTGAGCCAGAGGAACAATAATGAATGAGGAACATGCAAGCATTGAGGGGAATATATAGGTGGGAGAGAGGAGTTGAGGGCAAGGAAAATCCTAGGGGAGCGTGTCGTCTGTGTTAGAGGTATCTTGCAGGAAATAAATGTGGCGGATGGGAGAAACCTTCTGAAAATTGGCTGCGAAAGAGCTTTAGCTTTGATTATACGTGGGGAGGGAGGTGAGATTTAAGATCATACTTGTTGATGCGGGTGAGTGAGGAAACTAAGGGAGTGGCTAGGTCGTCCTACTACAAATCCAAGTTGCTGATGTGGGTACATACCTATCTGAAATTTTGCAGAGAAAAGGTGTCCCAAGACATGGAAGTGAGATGGTTGCAACCGTTAACGCTTATTTTGGCAAGGAGATCAACTAGCTTGTTAGTTTTGTGTGTAACTACGAGGAAATTAATTCCCTTGGCATTGTTGATATTTTGTTTGACTTTCTGCAAGGTCCATTAATTCTCCAGCAATCCAAGACTTGGTGGACACTTCTTCCCTACTCGATTTTCTGGCAATCTTGGGTAGCGACGGTGGAATCCCCTTCCACTAGGAGGGGCTAAGGCCTAAAGTTCTGATCACTCTCAATGGCGAGACCATGAGCTAAGGCCTAAAGTTCAGCTGCATTGTTAGTGGTGTGACCTAGGTTCCTGTAGTAAATCCATAGAATCTTCCCTTCATAATTATGAAAGACTCCCCCAAATAGAACTTGGTCTGTGTTATCTTTAGAAGCGCCATCATAATTGATTTCGATGATGTTGGGCTCAGGAGGTTACCATTTGGGTTCGGTCATGGAGGCTAGAGAAGTAGAGGGGTTGATGGTTCGAGAGAGGAGGGAAAGTTCAACAAGGGAGAGGATGTTGATATCTTCCCTGGTAGGGGGGGCTTGAGGGATCAGGGAGTTTTCCTATGGAAGCGGATTCTCTGAGAGTATGTTTGATATAATGGATTAATTTTTCTTCTCCTTTTTCCAGGTTTTTAAAGATACATGAATTTCTTTCTTTCCAGATCACCCAGCATATGATGCCAGGAAGAAGGTTCCATGCCAAATTTATTAGACGCTGGTTGGAGAAGGAGGTTCGCCAAAGATTTAGGGAGAGGAGAATGGAGGAGGGGTCTCTATCAAAGGCTTTAAGGACCATAAGAAGCCAGTTCCAAAGGTTAGAGTGAAAATAAATAGTCGTTTAGCAGATGATTAGTGGTTTCTTCATTATTTTTGCATAGAGTGCATATGGATGAGCCCATGAAACCTTTTTTTAGTAGGTTTTCCCAGGTCGAAATTTTCTGGTGTGTGACAAGCTAAAGAAAGAGTGTAATTTTAGGCCAATGATTACGCTTCCAAAGCATGCTCCATTTCTTGTCTGTGGGGGTGTGAGTGGAGTTGGATAGGAGGTCATAGGCTTCTTTTATGTTGAAGCGGAATATCGCATTAGATCTCCATCTCATCCTTTTGAATCTACCTTTTTTGGAGGTTTGACTCTTCCTCCTTTTGAATATTCCTTTTCTGGAGCTCTTTAGCGAGGATGTTCCAATCCTGAGGGTGGTTTTGCTGAACCCAGTCTGGGGCATCGATCCACTCCCTCTAGTCAATGTTGTTCTCATTTCTCCAGAAGTCTTTGACAAGAGATTTGTTTTTTCTGTCCATGTGAGTTCTAATTTGTTGGAAATGATATGTATTGAGCTAGGGGCATTTCTCCCAGGCATCATCCCAGAACAGAGCAGTCCCACCATTACAAACTTCGCAGAAGCATTGATTTTGAATGAGAGCTATATTTTCCCACGCTTGGTTCTAGACAAGGGAGCCTTTAAGGTTGCCTGAGAGTCTAATAAGAGAGTATGGGTGGTGAGTTGGTTCATACTTTACTTTCCATAGGGCATCATAAGAGGTGTTGGTGTTCATTATCCACCTCCACAAAGTCTTGGTGCCTAGAAATTTTCCAAGCAGGTCTAGATCTTTGAGGCCAAGTCCCCCTTCTTATTTTAGTTTGCATATTTTTCTCCAGGATACAAGGGCCCATTTTCCCTTGTTCTCTTTGCCTTTCCATAATAATTCCCTTTGAATGGTTTTTATTTGGTTTGAAATGGATTTAGGTGTAGCAATGGCCGAGTACTAATATCGAGGGATGGATTGAAGAACAGAGCAGACCAGGACAAGTCTGCCTGGGAGGTTTAGGGATCTAAAAGTCTAGTTGAAAATGTTTTTTGCAATTTGGTTACTAGGGATTCCCAATTTCCTTTGCCTAGGGGTTTGTCGGTCAGGGGAACTCCAAGGTACTTGGAGGGAAAAGAACTAAGTTGGAAACCTAAAATGCGAGCTATGTTGAGCTGAATGGACTGAGAGGCATTGAGGAAAAAGAGTTTGGATTTGGCCTTGTTGACAGAGGTTCCAGAGGCTTGGGAAAAAACAGTGAGAATGTCCTGGAAGGCGGGGGATTATTTGACTGTGGGGGAGCCCATGAGGAGCGTGTCAGCCGCAAATTGCTGGTGGGTGGTGGGGGGGTTAGAGAGGTAAATATTAAGACCACAGATGCTTCCATCGATTGAGGCAGCCATAATGGAGTGGCCTAGACCCTCGGGCATGATGACAAAAAGGAAATGCGAGAGGGGGTCACCTTGCCTAGTACCATAAGAGGGGTTGATGATGGCTAAGGGAGAGCCATTGAAGAGAATGGAGAGGAAGGCCCCTGAGACCAATGCCATGATCTAATTTTTACATTCTTTATTAACGCTGAAGGTTTCGAGCATTTTCCAAATGTAGTTTGAATTGATTTTGTTGAAGGCTTTGGACATGTCCAATTGAATAAGAATGTCAGGTTTCCCTTGCTCCTTGAGGGAGTGTATCACTTCTTGAGAGAGGATGATGTTGTCCAGAATTTTCTGACCTTCCACATAACTTGTTTGATGAGGGGATATTTGCAAGGGTAGGATATTTTTGATGCAGTTGGCCAGAACTTTAGATATTATCTTGTAGATGATATTGCAGAGGGAAATTGGCCTGAACTAGTTGGGGGAGTCTGCTTTATCATATTTAGGGATAAGGGTGAGGAAGGTGTCGTTGAAGGACTTTAGGAAAAAAATTTTGATGCGAGATTCTTCCGCCAGATCATAGACTTCCTCCTTGAGCAAGGGTCAGTAGGCTTTGTAAAATTCTATAGTGAATCCATCTAGACCTGGTGCTTTTCCATTGGGCATTGCCTAGACAGCTTCCTCAACTTCAGCCATAGTTATCTTTTTTAGTAGCATACGGTTGTGCTCCTTATTCAATATTGTAGAGATATTTATGGTTATTCTTCCTATGGCCTTCTCATTTGCGTTATTCGATTCAGTGAGGATTTCACCAAAGTACTGATTGAGCTCCTCTTCTATCTCAAGGTCAGTGCGAAGGATAATGCTCTATTGGTTTTTGAGACTTAGAATACAGTTGTATTTCCCATGTTGAACCATTGACCGGTGGAAGAAAGTAGTGTTCTGTTGTGGCCAGAAACAACCCCCTCCTTATTTAGTATTAGTAATAATACTAAATAAGTGGGGACCCTTAGTTTAAAAATCCAAAAAATTAATTGATGTTTGTTTTCATTTTCAATAAAACTTACTATCATTAACTTAAGAAAATTCTTTGGAAAATCTTTAAATAAACTTAAGTTTATGATAGATTAGAATAAAATATTTCTTTGAAGAAAATATCGTATTCATCGCAAAAACCTAGAATATATCTTTTTGCAAAGCAGAATCTTCTAAATTGTGATAGCGCGATCCAAAAAACTATGCATTAAAATATTTATCGCAAATCGCATATCGCAGAAAATATATTAACAGATATTTTTCACATGATACATTTTGCAATATTGCGATTTCGCGATGTTACGAGATTGCGATTTATGAAAGTTGCAATTTTTGATATGGCGATGATGCGGATTTTGTGATTTGCAATATTGCAATTTGTGATATTGCGATTTTGCAATATTGCAAAGAAAATCGCAGATCTCAGGATTGCACATTCTTAAAGCTCGTTGTACGAATAAAATCTTTCCATAAATCGATATCCGTTATGCGCTTTGATGTCAAATTAATGAATGGATTGTCAATTATTAATGAAAAGGATTTTTTTTTTATTGAAAGGTTATTTCACATTAAAATAATATATTTCATATGCCTTCAGCATTTAAAACTATCCCGCCACCTTTCTCATATCATTATTCTCACTTAATTCGTAAAACCGCAAGCGCGAAGAACAGGAGACTATACAAAGCAATATTCATAGTATTATGGGAAAGAAAGAGAAAGCTCCGAGTTTTTAAAGTAAAGAGATGGCATCCTTGTACGCAGACACTACTTGCAACAAGGACGCTGGTATCACCACTTGGGAGGGTATGTTTAATTTTCTTGAAGAAGAGAACCCAAGGGTAATGGATGTTGCGGCTACTGCAGGCTCAAGTAATTTTTCTGAAGCATCTCTTACAGAGCTGGCTTGTTCATTTTTACACTGGGTAGTAGCAAGACCAAGAATTCTTCCATATACAGACATGGTAAAATGGGTGCTAGATAGCACTGATATTACAGAAAAACAGTTCAAAACTCAAGGTCAAGAGCTCATTGAGCCACTCACTCCGGAAGATTTGAGGCTTATGTATCATTTGTCGGAGCCTCAGGCAACTACAACAAACAATTTATGGAGAAATTTGCCAAGGAAAATGCAAATTTGGTGGAATGCACCAAGGAATGGTCCAGAAGAGATGAACCATTGAAAAAAGATAAACATGCCACGACTATTTTCAATTACCGATCTAAACGGATTGTCTCTCAGAGGATTTATCCTCTTTTTTATCTATCTGCCTATGTTATGGACTCAATCTTATTTTTTTCTAAGTTCCCTTTAATGGGTTGGCAATGGACAATTCAGGATCCCCTACCCATTCATGTTTATCACAAAGAATTGTAGGAATCAATATTCATTCCTCATTTTTACAGGATTTTCCATGGCATAATGTTTCCACTGTATAGAGTGTTGTATAATAAGGATGCTCCAAGGTTATCCCCTAAAGCAGAAGAAGACATTCTCCCTGTCACAAGATGGTTTGGAGAAGAATTGTTTACTTATGTGAGGGTTTTTGGAAACTTTGCTTCTCCTCATGTTTTTCCCAAGTATGTTCTAGATAAACTCGTAGCTCGGAAATTGCATATCAAACCTGTGGAGACGGAGGTTTGACAAAAGAATTAAAGGATAAAAAGAAATCCATTTGGCCACAATTTCGTGTGTCCTGCGGAGCATTTTCATTATTTGATGTTGGTCATGTGTTTAAGGAAGTAAACAATGTTATTAAAATTGTTTAAGTTTCCAAGAAGGATATTTGATCCATATGGTATTGTCAAGGATTTCACTACTATAGTCAAAGAAAGAGTATTTTCTGGAGAAGAAGATCTTTTTGATGATATGTTTCAAGAAAAATATTCATTTAAAGAAATTTTGCATTTAGCTCAAACACGGTTCTCCCCAGAAAAATTTCAAGAGTTTAAAGTATATGGAGAAAGAATATTGACCACTATTTCTTTGGACAATTTGCGCTTGGAACCCGCAAGGGAACCAACTCCTAGTGTCAGTTTCAGTGGCAGCTCAGATACAGAAAGGTCTAAGTCAAAGTCTGGCAAAGAAACTTTTGAACGTTCTAAAAAATCTGATAATGATAAAAGTGAAGGCTCAGTGAAGGATATAGCTCAATCAAAAGAGCTTTCACAACAACAGACTTCAATCACTCCACAGTTGAATCTTCCACCTCTTAATGTACAACAACCATCCATCAGCACTCAGTTAGATAAAGAATGGGAAACATTTAATGATTTGATTAATGTTGAAGGAGAGAACATACAAACTCCTGTACAGACAGCAAAAGTATTGATTACATAAATAAGTGGCAATGTCACAGAAACAAAACATATACCCATTACTCCTTCCTCTGTGCTTGTACTTGAAATAGAGGAAATTCCTCCTCTGGATATATTCTATAGCCCACAACATAAAGCAGTAGTAAGGAAGAAAAGAAAGAAGAGGAAATTAGAAAGTGTACTCTCTACTGATGCAGAACAATTGGATGTTTTATGGAAGGATCCTACTACGGATCCCACTGAAAATCTTACTAAATTATCTCAGATTACAGGAGCTTATGCCTCCACAACTATTGACAAAGCATCTGAGGTACGGTTGTTATTAGATGAAAAATAGGATCAAATACAAGTTCTGCAACAACAATTGCAACAAGCACATGCCAACAGTGAAGCACATATACAATTTGAAAAGTTACAGCAAGAGTTTCAACAAATGCAGATCGGATATCAGAAAAGCTTGGCTGAAAAAGAGAAATAAATACAGATTATGCAAGAGATGCATAAAGACGACCCCAAGCTTACAGAGTTTATCTCAGAATCTATTTCTTTGAATAATCAACTACTACAACAACAAGATATATTATGCCAGAAAATCTCGCAATGGAACTCTTTTTGTCAAGAAAGTGATAAAATCACTAATCATGTCGTAGAATTATGACATGATTATGATTTAACCAATGAAAGAGTTACTAATTATTTAGCATGGAAAAAGAAAGAGGAAGGAAAAAGAGCAAGAGCACCAATTATCAATGACGATCATAAAGAAATGCTCTTCAATAATTGGGATGCACAGATCAGAGAGGCAGAAAAAGCAACAGAGGAAGCAGCAAGAAACATTACTGATTGTGTAAATGAAAATTTGCACAAAGTTAATTTGATTTCAGAAATATTCCAGGATACCTACCACAAGCCCAGCAATTGCAAACAGAGTGGACACAGAAAACTGAGGAAAAGGAACAATCAATCCAAGGATTGATAAAGTTAAATTGGGATTCTTACTGGACATATCTGGTAAAACCACACAGTCGATGCAGTGCTCTTAATTGCATCATTAATTCTGCTGAGAAGATCGTGCCAACACTTTCCGATTCTGTTTTTTCAGGACAATTAAAATCTGAATTCGGCGAGCCTCCTCTTCTCAAATCAATGCTAGATGCTTGCAAATTCAAAGACCGGATTCATAAGTAGTTAGTTGATAGTTTTTAATTTTAGATTTAGTTTTAGTTTTACTTTATATTTTGCCTAGAAAAAGGACGGTCATTTAAACTGAATCCTAATTTTTTGTAATAAACTATAATTAGATTTAGTTAGTAGTATTTAAACCCTTCTCATGCATTTAGAGAAGGGTCCTGAAATTTGTCAAAAACTTGTCCTCAGAACATGCACTTCTGCACCCTCAGAGGAGGTTTTGATGAATGAATGGAATGAGATTTATTGATATCTGTGTCTAATATCTGCTACTGATGTTGCATTTATGTACTCTTAGTATATGTTAGATTGAGAAGAGATAAATAATTATTGCTTCTAGCTCATGAGTAGAACCAGTTATAAATGGTACTTTTATCTCTTAACTATTTTTGCTTCTGTGTTAAAGTAATATTTATTTTCAATTGTTTATATATTGATGCTTGAATGCTTAAGTTATCATTTGGCACTTCTGTACGGTGATAACTATTTATTTATGCTTAGTGTATGAATAGCTTATTATGCGATATGTTTTTCATAATTGTTTCATCTAACTTTTTATATGAAATGGTTTATCTTTATTGAATTCTTTTCTTATAACAGTTGAATAATCTTTATTATCGGTTGTTATTCGAAATCGTTTTAGATCGCATAAACAAGATTACATCCCGGGTTTAGTTTAGAATTACATATTTCTGTTTAAATTAGAACACAACTTGCATATGATTAGATTAGAAATATAATAAAAGAATTTCACTTAGGAACCTTTTTAGAGATGAAATATCTATTTTCAACACACACACACATATTGGGAAATTGGTCCCATTATCCCCAGTCGAACCAACTACACCAAACGGAAAAGGAGCTGCTAACCAAGGTCCAGACTGGGTGGGTATCCCCCTTGTTGTAGACCCGATTTTTGGGGCTTCAACATATTTGGCGCTAGAAGGAGGGGCATGAACTATGAATGGCAAGTAAATATAAATCTAAATACCATTCTGAGAGTAAATCACCCTCACCATCTCCCCCGACTTCTCCATCGCACTAAGAAATTTTAAATCTAGAGCCAGAAGTCGAAAGAAGAACAGACACTGCTACAAACCCTAAATTTTCAGAAGAATCTGCTATTGAACCTTCTAAAGTTGAATCTTTGATTCATAAACTTCAGCGATTCTCAATATCACCTCAAAGATCTGATAAATCTCAAGGCAGTGTAACTTCGCAATATAACCCTGCTCATCCTCGTACCAGATTACAGAGTGAAAATCTTGGCATTCAGCCAACTGAATTACCTTTACCTACAAGGAAAAGAGCAAGGAAATCACCTAAAGGGTCTAATAGCGAGACTCTTTCATCATCATCATCCATCTCAACCTCTTCACCATGAATTCAACCATCCACCCCTCCACTTCAGACCATTGTCCCTCACTCCACTAGAACTTCCACATCACCTTCTCAATCATCTATAATTGTAATATCTTTATCTTCCCAACCACAGACATCATCTTCTACGCTTTCCTCTGTTAGTAGTTTAGCGATGGCCCGAATGCCATGGAATAATCCAGGGCTAGTCTTAATGCCTACACTCTTGAGTCAATTACCAGCCCATCCTGAAAAATGGATGCCTAAGTTTAATCCCGAAGCAGGCATGCTAGCAGAAGAACATATAAACAATTTATGTTGTCCATAAATCTCAATGGAGTTATTAATGAAGATGTTGTTGTCCAACTTTTCCCTTATACTCTACAAGGAGCAGCTGGATCATGGTATTTCTCATTACCATCTGGATCCATCACTAGTTGGGATATTTTTCAAGATCAATTTTTGACTAAATTTGGTGATGACAGGTCTACAGCGACATTAATCAATGATCTGTCTAATCTTAGAGCTGATTCAAAAGAACTTGTCAAGGATTTTAATTCACGTTTCAATAAATTGTTAAACGAAATTGCTACTGCTTCCAAGCCTAGCGAAGAAGTGCAAAGTGAATGGTACATTTCTGCTTTACCATCAAACATAGCAATCTTTGTTGATAGGGCTAACAAAACAACTTTAGCAGAAAACATGAAGGAGGAAATAGCAGTAGAGAAACGTATCATTTCTCTAGATAAGAAAAACGTGATAGAAGAACGAAAATCCAAGAAGGTTACTTTTAAGGAAGACCCCAAGAAAAAAAAATCAAAAGATCCATTTGATTTAGAAGGATTGCAGAAAGTTTTGAAAACTATGTCTAACAAAATGGTTGACATTAAGAAACAAGTGGCAGAAACATCTTCTAAAAATTCTTTCAAGCCTTTTAGAAGAAATCCTTCAATTGATCCAAAGCCACCAAATGCTATAACTAATGCTGAATCAGAAGAAGAAAAAGAAGAAACTGCTATTGAAGAAACTACTGATGAAGAAGAAGTCATAGAAGTACAAGGTATGTGGGATTTCATCCTTCTAGATGAGGAAGATCAAGAAGCATCCCCAGTTAGCACTCAAAGTAAAAATCAACTTGATCCTCCTCAACCTACTCCTAAGTCAAAGAGTGCAAGCTCATTGACTAAGGATAAAGTTGCACCCAAGAAAACGACATCTAAAGCAATTCAAACCAGCCTAGTCCAGACAGATTCATCAACTCCATCAAGAACACTGATTGTTCCAGTTGAAATGGAGTATAATATCATAGAATACATGAAGAAGACTAGGGCTAACATCACTTTTTATGAATTGAGCAAGTTAAAACACCAACAAAAGGTACTTTTGAAAGGATTACATGCTGTACCAGAAAAACCTTTGCATGATCCTGTGATTTCTCAAGCTTCCAACGAGATGGGAAAACCTCCAGCTAATACGATCAATAAAGTTGATCTAGAAAATATCACTTTAATTGGAGGAAGGTCAAGATCTCATACTCCTCCATTTCTTCTTACTTATGAAGTTTTCGATAAAAAATTGCCTAATTGTTTAGTGGATTCTGGAGCTTCATCTAATATTCTACCAAAATCAATATGTGCAAATCTGAACATTCAACCACAAAAATATACTGTGCGCATAGTCCAGCTAGATCGATCGCAAGTTGAAGTGATTGGCGAATTAAATCAGGTTACCATAATATTTTCATCAAATCCAAAGGTATGTCAAGTCATTGATATTTTAGTTGCAGATATTCCAGAATTTTATGGCTTAATTCTTAGCAGAGATTGGTCAGAAAAACTTCATGGATATTTTGCAACTGATTGGTCGCATATGTGGCTTCCTTACAATGGTAAATCAAATCAGATAAAGGTTGAACGGGAAAAACATCAGAAATACATAGTAACAGAACTGGAAGGAGAGAATGAACTAGTTGCATACAACAGTAATATCATTGGCAATTATTCAGTTCATTCTTTCTTAGGAAATTTCAATGCTCATACTTCACCTTATTTAGAACATTCTGTTTTATCTCAAATAGAAAATTTCTCTCAAACATATAGTTCTAAATGTATTAATTTTGTAGATACTCCTGTAAATAAATCTTTAATTTGGAAATTATTTTTTGATGGTTCTAAGTCTAATGAAGGAGCAGGAGTAGGATGCGTTTTGGTTAGTCCAGAGGGAAAAAAAATTATGTTAACTTGTAGACTTGAGTTTGATTTCACTACACACTGCAGAATACGAGGTTTTAGTCCAAGGATTATACAAAGCAATCGGCTTAGACATCAAATATCTACAAGTTTTCAGAGATTCGGAAATTGTAATTAAAAAGGTATGAAATACTATACATTGTTTATCAGGTCATTTAAAGCATTATCAATCTTTAGTCCAAGATCTGACTGAACACTATATAGCGTTTAACATTTCATCAATTCCCAGAATTTAGAATGCTAGTTCAGACCTCCTAGCTAATGTAGCTTCCAAGCTCATTCCTGCAAAAGACTTTAGTCCTGATTGATTTCCAATCGAATTAATCTTTAGACCCTCGATTCCTAATAACGTTACCAATTGGAGGATTTTCAATGATGATCATGATATTGTAAATTTTCTCACATCTGAAGAATCTTACACCAATCAGATAATTGATGAAGACCAACATGACAGACAATTGCTCCAAGATAACACCAATAATTCTATGCCAAATTTAGTAGTCAAGTTAGAAGACCTTTATGATTTGAAAGATCGATTTAAAAGATCTACCAATTCAAAACTACAAGGTTCAACTTTGAATTATGAATTAGTAAATCTAGGAACTGATGCTAAACCACAGAATATCAACCTAGGCCTTGGCCTAGCTCCTGAAGAAAAATTAGCATATGTTCATCTTTTGAAACAATATAAAAGTGTCTTTGCTTGGAACTACGATGAACTCAAAACTTATGACACTTCTATCATCCAACATACTATCCCAATGATCAATGATGAAAAACCTGTCCAACAGAAGTTGAGAAAGATCCACCCCAATCTAGAAAATCAGATCAAATCTGAACTCAATAAGTTATTGAAAGCCAAGATTATTTTTCTCGTCTGACATTCTAAATGGGTTTCCAATATCGTTCCTGTTAGAAAGAAGAACAGAGACATTAGAATTTGCATTGACTTTCGAAATCTTAATAAAGCCTGCCAAAAAGATAATTTTCCTTTGCCTCCTATGGAGCAAATATTACAGGCAGTTGCAGGATCAGAATTAATGTCTTTCTTAGATGGTTTCTCTGGATACAATCAAGTGTTAATCCATCCTGATGATCAATTGAAAACTACATTCAGAACCAAATGGGGCACTTATGCATATCAAAAGATGCCTTTTGGTCTGATTAATGCTGGTGCCACATTTCAGAGAGCCATGGATATTGCTTTCAAGGGATTAGTTAACAAATCAGTGGTAATTTACTTGGATGATATAACTGTATATTCCAAAAAACGAAGCAATCATCTTAGAGATTTGAAACAGATCTTCCAACGTTGTCAAAGGTATGGAATTTCACTTAATCTGAAAAAATATTTTTTTTCTTTAAGTGAAGGAAAACTTCTTAGATTCATAGTATCAAAATTTGGAATTCATATTGATCCTGATAGAATCAAAGAAATTTCTGAAATACCATTACCTCACAACAAGAAAGCTATGCAATCTTTTCTTGGTCAGATTAATTTTGTAAAAAGATTTGTGCCAGATTTTTCAAGAATTGTATCGCCCTTGCAAGCAATGATTAAAAAGAATTCAATCTTCAAATGGGGCAAAGATGAATATGAGACATTCAATATGATCAAACAAGCAATTATTAATGCTCCATCTTTAGCAACTCCAAATTTTTCCGACCCTTTTATTTTGTATACATTTGCCTCTGATAAATCTTATGCTGCAATACTCACTCAAGCAAATCAAGACAAAGCAGAAGCTCCAATTGCTTTTTTCAGTTCAAATTTACAAGGAGCTGAATTTAATTATTCAGATGTGGAGAAACAAGCTTATGCTGTTTTCAAAGCAATTAAATATTTCGGACCCTTTCTACTTAAAACCCATACAAAAATCATAGTACCAATTCCAGTGGTAAGAAATATTTTGATCCAAAAAGATGTGGGTGAGAAAAGAGCCAATAGGATTACTGCCTTACAAGAATATGATGTTGAAATCAAACCGACAAGTATTGTAAGAGGTCAAGGTTTTTGCAAAATACTAGCTGGAGCATCGCTTATTTCTGAAAAACCATCTGAAGAAATACAAACATATGAGGTAAGCCTAAACGATGTTGAATCATTATATGCTGATATCATATTTTATCTGAAGAATGGATATGCACCTCCAAATCTCGATTACACCAAGAAAAGAGCTCTATGGTTGAAGGCTAAACAATATCAGCTTGTAAATGATGTTCTTTTTAGAATGAATTATGATTCTTTTCTTCTTAGATGTCTAGAGAAATATGAAGCTGAAAAAGTCTTGCAGGAACTTCACGATGGGCCAGCAGGTGGACATTATGCTGGAGATGCAACTACACATAAAATCCTTCATGCAGGCTATTACTGGCCCACATTATTCAAATATTCACATAGCTACGCAAGAAAATGTCAAATTTGTCAAACTGTAGCTGGAAGACAAAAGAAACCATCATTGCCATTACAAGCAGTCAACATTGAGTAGCCTTTTGAGCAATGGGGATTAGACATAATAGGTGAGATCGTTCCTCACTCTTCTAAACAACATAGGTATATCATTACAGAAACTGATTATTTTATGAAATGGGTAGAAGCAGTCCCCCTCAAGACTGCTAATGCCGAACACATCATCGAGTTCATAGATCAGTTCATAATCACCAAGTTTGGTTTACCTTCTGCTTTAATGTTTGATAACGCATCATATTTTTCTGGTAATGCTATGACTGAATTTGCGCTCAAGAGAGGTTTTAAACTTAAATATTCTGCCAATTATTATCCACAGGGAAATGGGTTAGCTGAATCTACAAATAAAAACTTAATTAGAATAATCAAGCGAACCATTGATCAAAATAATAAAAATTGGCATGAGTCTTTAATATATTCTTTATGGGCAGATCGAATAATGTAGAAGGCTTCTATTGGCACTTCTCCCTTTAATTTAGTTTATGGGAGAGAAGTGGTTCTTCCAACTCATCTAGTGATTCCTTCTCTAGACTTAGTCCAATATATTGATGAAGTACCAACTTCTTCTTTACAATTAAGACAGATGGAAATAATTAAGTTAGAAGAACAACGAGAAAAAGCCAAAGTAACTCATGCTCATCATCAAGCATTAGTTAAAGCTTCATTTGATTCAAACATGATAACTAAGAAGGATTTTCAGATAGGAGATCTAGTTTTAAAATGGGACAAGGCTCATGAAGAAAAAGGAAAACATACAAAATTTCAATGAATGTGGCTTGGTCCTTTCCAAATTGTAGAGATCTTAGGTCCATATACTTTTATGTTACAATATTTAACAGGAAAAAGAGAGTCTTTACCTGTTAATGGATAGATCCTATAAAATTTTTTCCATAGGAGATTATTCTTCTATTTTGTATATTAGTTTTCTTTATTTTTAATAAAACCAGTTGTTAATGGTTACATTTGGAATTCATGAAAAAGATACAAATTCTTTGTTTTTGATTTTATTTCTTCACTTATATAAATAGAATTCTTTTTAGAAAATTGATCATTATTATTCAAAGATACAGTTAAAAGCTTTAGTCTAGAAATGATACTAGTTTCAACTTTGAAAATTTTGATGAAAAGCAACTTTTAGCAGGAAGATGTTTTATATTAGTTCAATGAAAGGTATCTATAACAAAATGAAGATTCTCTGTAGAAAATTTCTCTTCAAAAAACTTTATCATTGTCATCCAGAACTATCTTAAGGAAACAATGATTTCCTCCCCACCTAGAAAATTACAATGTTCAGGGAATAATCCAATGATACATCTTTAACTTAAAGAGTAAGAGGTCTCATCACGAGCCAACTTGTTTAGCAAAGTTATGAATCAAGTGAATAGCATTGTCATAAATTGGCTACCAAACCAAGACATTTTTCTTTAAGGGTAAAAAAGAAAATAAAAGCAATAAGTGTGAATATGGATTTCTCTTTGAAAATTGTGTATTTCTCTAAGTGGGACAGGATCATTGTTGGGTAACAGGTAACCCTGTCGAGGCTATAGACGCCTGCTGGCAGCAGTGGCCCTACCTACGACAAATGAGCATATTTAAAAACTGATTTACAGAGAAGCCTTTTGTTTTTATCTGTTTAAACCAAGTAATGACTAATGTAGATACAAGGACTAGCTTGAGGAAGTGAATAGTCAAAGTTGAACATAGAAGAAATAAATTATCATTTATAGATTAAAACATAATGTACTTTGTCTTTTTATAATAAAGTTTGATTTTCTGGAAAAATTTTTGTTTTGAAAAAGTTTAGAAAATCCAAAAGAAAAGCAGAGATAACTGGTTCTTCCAAGTGAATCGCCAATTGTTGTGGCCAGCAACAACCCCCTCCTTATTTATTATTAGTAATAATACTAAATAAGTGGGTACCCTTAGTTTAAAAATTCAAAAAATTAATTAATGTTTGTTTTCATTTTCAATAAAACTTACTATCATTAACTTAAGAAAATTCTTTGGAAAATCTTTAAATAAACTTAAGTTTATGATAGATTAGAATAAAATCTTTCTTTGAAGAAAATATCGCATTCATCGCAAAAATGTAGAATATATCTTTTTGCAAAGAAGAATCTTCTAAATTGTGATAGCGCGATCCAAAAAACTATGCATTAAAATATTTATCGCAAATCGCATATCGCAGAAAATATATTAACGGATATTTTTCACATGATACATTTTGCGATATTGCGATTTCGCGATGTTACAAGATTTCGATTTATGAAAGTTGAGATTTGTCATATGGAGATGATGCGGATTTTGTGATTTGCGATATTGCGATTTGCAATATTGCGATTTTGCGATATTGCAAAGCAAATCGCAGGATCGCAGGATCGCACATTCTTAAAGCTCGTTGTACGAAGAAAATCTTTCCATAAATCGATATCCGTTATGCGCTTTGATATCAAATTAATGAATGGATTGTCAATTATTAATGAAAAGGATTTTTTTTTTTATTGAAAGGTTATTTCACGTTAAAATAATATATTTCATACGTCTTCAGCATTTAAAACTATCCCGTCACCTTTCTCATATCATTATTCTCACTTAATTCATAAAACCGCAGGCGCGAAGAACATGAGACTATACAAAGCAATATTTAGAGTATTATGGGAAAGAAAGAGAAAGCTCCGAGTTCTAAAAGTAAAGAGATGGCATCCTTGTACGCAGACACTGCTTGCAACAAGGACGCTGGTATCACCACTTGGGAGGGTATGTTTAATTTTCTTGAAGAAGAGAACCCAAGGGTAATGGATGTTGCAGCTACTGCAGGCTCAAGTAATTCTTCTAAAGCATCTCTTACAAAGCTGGCTTGTTCATTTTTACACTGGGTAGCATCAAGACCAAGAATTCTTCCATATACAGACATGGTAAAATGGGTGCTGGATAGCACTGATATTATAGACAGACAGTTCAAAAATCAAGGTGAAGAGCTCATCAAGTCATTCACTCCAGAAGATTTGAGGCTTATGTATCATTTTTCGGAGCCTCAGGCAACTTACAATAAACAATTTATGGAGAAATTTTCCAAGGAAAATGAAAATTTGGCGAAATGCACCAAGGAATGGTCCAGAAGAGATGAACCATTGAAAAAAGATAAACACGCCACGACTATTTTCAATTACCAGTCTAAATGGACTGTCTCTTAGAGGATTTATCCTCCTTTTTATCTATCTGCCTATGTTATGGATTCAATCTTCTTTGTTTCTAAGTTCCCTTTAATGGGTTGGCAATGGACAATTTAGGACCCCCTACCCATTCATGTTTATCATAAAGAATTGTGGGAATCAAAATTCATTCCTCATTTTTACAAGATTTTCCATGGCATAATGTTGCCACTGTATAGAGTGTTGTATAATAAGGATGCTCCAAGGTTATCCCCTGAAGCATAAGTAGACATTCTCCCTGTCGCAAGATGGTTTGGAGAAGAATTGTTTACTTATGTGAGGGTTTTTGGAAGCTTTGTTTCTCCTCATGTTTTTCCCAAGTATGTTACGGATATACTCGTAGCTTGGGAAATTGCATATCAAACCTGTGGAGACGGAGGTTTGACAAAAGAATTAAAGGATAAAAAAAAATCCATCTGGCCACAATTTCGTGTGTCCTGCAGAGAATTCTCATTATTTGATGTTGGTAATGCATTTAATGAAGTAAACAATGTTACATGTTTAAAATTGTTTAAGTTTCCGAGAAGGCTATTTGATCCATATGGTATTGTCAAGGATTTCACCACTGTAGTCAAAGTAAGAGTATTTTCTTAAGAAGATCTTTTTGATGATATGTTTCAAGAAAAATGTTCATTTAAAGAAAATTTTCATTTAGCTCAAACACGGTTCTCCCCAGAATAATTTCAAGAGTTTAAAGTATACAGAGAAAGAAGATTGACCACTATTCCTTTAGATAATTTACGCTTGGAACCCGCAAGGGAACCAACTCCTAGTGTCAGTCTCAGTGGCAGCTCAGATACAGAAAGGTCTATGTCAAAGTCTGGCAAAGAAACTTCTGAACGTTCTAAAAAATATGATAATGATAAAAGTGAAGGCTCATTGAAGGATACAGCTCAATCAAAAGAGCTTTCACAACAACAGACTTCAATCACTCCACAGTTGAATCTTCCACCTCTTAATGTACATCAACCATCCATCAGCAGTCAGTTAGAAAAGAATGGGAAACATTTAATGATTTGATTAATGTTGAAGGACAAAACATACAAACTCCTGTACAGACAGAAAAAGGTTTGACTACAGAAATAAGTGGCAATGTCACAGAAACAGAACATATACCCATTACTCCTTCCTTTGAGCTTGTACTTAAAATAGAGGAAATTCCTCCTCTGGATATATTCTATAGCCCACAACATAAAGCAGTAGTAAGGAAGCAAAGAAAGAAGAGGAGATTATAAAGTGTACTCTCTACTGATGCAGAACAATTGGATGTTTTATGGAAAGATCCTACTACGGATCCCACTGAAAATCTTACTAAATTATCTCAGATTATAGGAGCTTATGCCTCCATAACTATTGACAAAGCATCTGAGGTACGACTGTTATTAAATGAAAAAGAGGATCAAATACAAGTTCTGAAACAACAATTGCAACAAGCACATGCCAACAGTGAAGCACATATACAATTTGAAAAGTTACAGCAAGAGTTTCAGCAAATGCAGTTCGGATATCAGAAAATATTGGCTGAAAAAGAGAAACAAATACAGATTATGCAAGAGATGCATAAAGACGACCCCAAGCTTACAGATTTTATCTCAGAATCTATTTCTTTGAATAATCAACTACTACAACAACAAGATATATTATGCCAGAAAATCTCGCAATGGAACTCTTTTTGTCAAGAAAGTGATAAAATCACTAATCATGTTGTAGAATTGCGACATGATTATGATTTAACTAATGAAAGAGTTACTAATTATTTGGCATGGAAAAAGAAAGACGAAGGAAAAAGAGCAGGAGCACCAATTATCAATGATGGTCATAAAGAAATGCTCTTCAATAATTGGGATGCACAGATCAGAGAGGCAGAAAAAGCAGCAGAGGAAGCAGCTACAGCAGCAAGAAACATTACTGATTGTGTAAATGAAAATTTGCACAAAGTTAATTTGATTTCAGAAACTTTTCCAGGATACCTACCACAAGCCCAACAATTGCAAACAGAGTGGACACAGAAAAATAAGGAAAAGGCAAAATCAATCCAAGGATTGATAAAGCTAAATTGGGATTCTTACTGGACATATCTGGTAAAACCACACAGTCAATGTAGTGCTCTTAATTGCATCATTAATTATGATGAGAAGATCACGCCAACACTTACCGATTCCATTTTTTCAGGACAATTAAATTCTGAAGTCGGCCAGCCTCCTCTTCTCAAATCAATGCTGGATGCTTGCAAATTCAAAGACTAGATTCATAAGTAGTTAGTTGATAGTTTTTAATTTTAGATTTAGTTTTAGTTTTACTTTATTTTTTTCCTAGAAAAAGGACATTCATTTAAACCGAATCCTAAATTTTTGTAATAAACTATAATTAGATTTAGTTAGTAGTATTTAAACCCTTCTCATGCATTTAGAGAAGGGTCCTGAAATTTGTCAAAAACTTGTCCTCAGAACATGCACTTCTGCACCCTCAGAGGAGGTTTTGATGAATGAATGGAACGAGAATTATTGATATCTGTGTCTAATATCTGCTACTGATGTTGCATTTCTGTACTCTTAGTAGATGTTGGATTAAGAAGAGATAAATCATTATTGCTTCTAGCTCATGAGTAGAACCAGTTATAAATGGTACTTTTATCTCTTAACTATTTCTGCTTCTGTGTTAAAGTAATATTTATTTTCAGTTGTTTATATATTGATGCTTGAATTCTTAAGTTATCATTTGGCACTTCTGTACGGTGATAACTATTTATTTATGCTTAGTGTATGAATAGCTTATTATGCGATATGTTTTTCATAATTGTTTCATCTAACTTTTTATATGAAATGGTTTATCTTTATTGAATTCTTTTCTTATAACAGTTGAATAATCTTTATTATCGGTTATTATTCGAAATTGTTTTAGATCGCATAAACAAGATTACATCCCAGGTTTAGTTTAGAATTATATATTTCTGTTTAAATTAGAATACAACTTGCATATGATTAGATTAGAAATAGAATAAAAGAATTTCACTTAGGAACCTTTTTAGAGAGGAAATATCTATTTTCAACACACACACACATATTGGGAAACTGGTCCCATTATCCCCAGTCGGATCCGCTACACCAAATGGAAAAGGAGCTGCTAACCAATGTCCGGACCAGGTGGGTATCCCCCTTGTTGTAGACCCGATTTTCGGGGCTTCAACATGTTATTTTCCCCATTTTTGAGCCAACTCACTCTGGACTTTTGGCGCCATAAAGTCTCTTCTTGGGCAGCTCATTCCTCCCAGCTTTTTTGAATTTTTAAATCCTCTTGCTTCTTGTGTTCTATCATCCCTTTGTTGGTGATGTTCTGTTGAAGGTCTCTCATTTTTATTTCGATTAGTTTCATTTTAGCTATAATGTCTTTGAAGGAGTGTTTATTCCAAATTCTGAGTTCGGATTGAATAAACTTCAACTTCTTCTGGAAGTTGTACATTTTGTTGCCCTAGGAGATTTGAGGGGAAGACCACCATTCCTTCATTTTTTCCATGAATTCAAGATGATTGATCCATAATGCTTCAAACTTGAAGTGCGTGTTTTTAGGACTTTCTGAAAGCTTGATGTTTAGAACAATGGGCTAGTGATCAAATCCTACCTGTTGAGCGATGCTTTCTTCCATTTCCAAGGAGCTTATGAATAGGTCCTCTGAGAAGAGGAATATATCTAATATGGAGGCAATCTGTCTATCTACCCCTCTTCTATTATTCCATGTGAAGGAGCCATTTTTGGTAGGGATGTCAATGATTCCCAAATTATCAATCAGGGCTTGAAAGGCAGCTGAATCATTGTCCAGTTTTCTTAGGCCTCCTCGCTTTTCCCCTAGGTTTAGAATCATATTGAATTCATCTACTATGAAACTAAGGGGTGATTGAAGGAGCTTATGTGCTTCTTCAGGATGCTAAGTCAGGCTACTCGCTCAGAAACAGAGTGAGGAGTGTAGACGTTAGTGTTGCAGATCTTGTCTTTGGTTCTGGTGATTTGAAGGACTATGGTGAGGGCGTGTTTGGAAGTTGTAGACTCGCATAGGTCAAACTGTGAGTCCTTCCAAAAAGTTTCAAGCCCACCCGCAGTGACAGAGGTAGAGATGGCCATGTGGCTATAATGATTTCTAAAGCAGGATTGCTGAATGTAATCCATGGAGCTTAGATTTTTTTTGTTTCTTAAAGCAAGAAAATGTACGGTTTGTCAGAGGCTATTCTCAATTTTAGGATTCTTTTCTTGTTGTGACTATTAAGTCCTCTAATGTTACAAGATGTACAAATCATATAACAAAATTTTGGGTTAGATAAATTTCCCTTACCTTTCCTTCATTGATGAAGCAGATTCCTAGCTCTTGAAGGAGTTGGTTAGTAGTTTTTATGCTTCTTCTTAGATTCTATCCTTTTGGAAGGTGTTGGCCTGCCTTTAGATTTTTCATTATTCCTCTAGCTGTGCTTTTTCCCTTTTTAGGAGCTATCATTGCCACTACTTTCCTTCCTATAACAGGTAGGCCTCCTCTATCTTCTAGATGTGTTCTATGGAGATGACGTCTATTCCATTCTTCCATTATTTTGCTATTTTTTGTAGGTCCATCACCATTACGACTTGTTCAATCTCTCTTTCCTCTGGGGTAGGTGCAGCTTTTATGCTTTCCATACCAGTGTCTTATTGATATATGGTGCCCTCTTGTGTGAGAGTGATTTGGGCATCCATTTCCTTACCTTTTGTTTCCATTGTTGTTTCATTTTCCATATTGTGTTTCCCTATTTCCTCCTTAAACCTGTTGACAACTTTGTACTTTTTTGCTGGGAGAACATTGGAGGATCTTTCCTTGTGTACACTCTTTTTTTTTTCTTGTGTTTGTTGCCTGCTCTAGTGTATCCTTGGTCGTATTTTTTCCTTGCTTGGTCTTCTTTTGTTGGGGCTTTGTTTTGGGGGTAGTCCCAAAAGAGATGCCCATGTTCGTGGAATTTTCTGCATCTCAAAAGAATGTGCTCATAGTCTATGCTTTGATTCTATATTTCGTCCCTGAATTTTATTCTGATGGTTTCTAGTAGAGCTCCAGAGACATCTATGTAGGCATAGATTCTAGCGTCGGAGATATAGAGACCATTTTTGTTGCCTTCTGATATTTTTATGTATTCTCCAAGATCATCCCCTATAGATTTTAATACAGAGTGTGTCCAGTATTCTGTGGGTAGAGAGTAGAGCCTTATCCAAACTAGAACCCTGGTGAAATATTCTTTGTCCGGGGTGAACTTTTCCTTCCAATATCTCATATATAAGCCAGCCGAGTTGAAAAAGTAAGGACTCCATTCAAATATTATGTCCTTGTCTTCTAAGAGGTCGAATACCACTATGAAGAACCATTTGGACCATATATGGAGATCAATCTCTCATTTTGGGATCCATTTGGCATGGATCCATCCTTATACAGCACATTTTGTGCGCCAAATGCCCATAAATTTGTAGATGATCATGTGCTCTTGCATGTATTCTCTGTAGATGGAAACATCCAAGTCTTGAATGATTATTTCCAAGGTTTCTTTTTCCTTTGGGTTGCATGCATTATGGTTTTTTGTTTCTTCCTGTGCATCTTTGTGTTTTCCCGATTCTTGCCCTTCATCTTCTGAGGGATGGGGGATATGATTCACTGTGGCTGTTACTGTTGAGGCCGTGGCTGCTATTGTTGTTGTCATGGTGGAATCCATGGCAACCTTTCTATGGTCTTGCAGAGGTGAGGTAGGCATCATTTCCTAGTTTGTGTGGGAAATTAGTGAGTTGGAGGTCAGATGCGTGAAGAAATATACATTGGTCTTGGATGAGGGCCCAACAACAAGATCTCAGTAGGATGGAGCCAGTATGCCTCCATCCTGCTCCATTGAGGGAGCCCGAGGTGATATCATGCAGTGCTGCAATAGTAAGGCTGCAACCAGGGACTGTCTTCGCGGTGCGATAGGGTGTGCAGGGTGGCTGGTAGGGTTGCAGAGCGCTCTTGTAAAATTTCGATCCAAAGTAAACCCATCACTGTTGTGGAATTTAATTTGATGGGTTAATTTTATGTGGTTCATCACAATGGTTAATCTAAAAACTTATTATTGAATATATCTAGACCGAATAGTGATAGTGATAGACATCAATTGAAGCATATTATTAATATTTTATATCTCAGTCTTTGCATTGGACTCTAGCTTTGAGTTTTTGTTACTCATATTATTATATTTTACTTACGCATTTTCAAAATCTATAATACAAATAAATTTGTGCATTTTGTCTCTGATTATTTCATATTATTTATAGATCATCTTAAATAGACATAAAGGATTCATGTTGGACATAGGTAAACAAGAATTGTGAGGGGGAAAATTAAAGAAATTTCTTTAAAATTTTGAATATGTATATATATATATATATATATATATATATATATATATATATATACTATTCACTATTTCCCATATTGGATTTTATGCTGACAATTTTGTTCCATATTGAATTGAATTCAAATTCGAATCAAGGAACTATTCTTCACATCGGCTCCAATGTCAACTCATCTAGTGCAAGCCATATTTTGATTTTTTTCAACAACTTGACCACTTTTACAACTTGATGCTTTCTCTAGCCTTCAATTTAGACAGATTCCATACAATTGTCTTCCAGGAGCTCAAAGTTTCAAGTTGCATTCACAATGAGAACTAAAGGGTGTTAGGTTAAGAACTGCAAAAATCAAAACATATGCTTTCATCTTTACAAATGTCGAGAAGGCTTGGGAGAAGGCTTATCCATGAATACGAAAAGAAAATATTTGTTTTTGGGTGATGATGTCTCACTTACATTTACTTCAATTGGCCATCGAAAAGGATAGATTACGACTAAGGTAACATTTATTCTCATTCAAGCAATAGTAAAGGAATTCAAGGGACGAATCACCAAAAAAATTTACGTGTGGGATTCTAGGGCATTTCACGTATGGGATTCTAGTTTGATGGTGTCCCTTTATATGTCATTCAATTAGTCATCATAAAGGATGTGTCAAGATTAAGGTAACATTTACATCCATACAAATTAGAGAAGAAGCAATTTATGTAAGGGATCATCATAACATTTCACATTTGTACAATTATATAGGGAATTTTTAATTTTATCATGATGGAGATCGAGGAATTCATTGAAAACTTACTGTAATAACCCTAGGTTAAAATTTCATGTAATAAAAGTTAATAAAGCTAAAATAAGACCACGTGCAAGGGACACTTATTCCAAGATAAATGTTGGGAAAAATATCCTAGTGGGCATCACTTTCTTTGTTTATGGCTAAGGGAAATTCGCAAAGGCAATGACTGAGGCTTTGGAAAGGAAAAAGGGTATTTTGGAACATTATTTAAGAAAATAATGGAAATTAGTAGAAAATAAAGGTGAAAGGTCACAAGTTGCATGTGAGGAGGAAAATGAAGGAAAATAATGGAAAATAAAGAAATTAGAGGCCTCATAAATAAAAAGATCTCAGAGCATCCATGGGCAAGCTTTAGAAATTTTTTATTAGTTTAGTTTTAGAATTATTTTGAGAGAGGAAAAAGCACCAAGAGGAGAAATAAAGCAAGCAAGCAAGGAAAGGAAAGGAAAATAAAAGGAAAAGGAAATAAGGACAAGGAAAGAAAATTAAGGCAAGGATCAAGAAGCTTCAGCGGGAATACTTGCACGTAACAGATTTCATGTGTAATTTCCTAGCTGTTTTTGACATGCATAGTATGTGCATTTTGGTATATGGTTATTTTATTGTCATTGGCATGGATTTTTCTAGGTTTCGACTATGGATTTTAGCCTAGCCTTGCCATTTCTAGATAGTCGTGGTGTGATGGGATTGTTGTCAGTTTTGAGCTTTGGATTATATGATGTTTTTAGAATCTCGTGTAAGGTAATATCAAGAAAATTACAAAAGGCCTAGGAATCCCTTGACCATTAATGGAGGGATACATATTAAAGCTTGAGGGTGGAGAAAAGAAAATTCCTCAAGGATTGTGAATAAATTCAAAGGCATCCAAGCTCGGTTCGTTTTTGTGATCTTGACACTAGTTTAGGTGTGATCATAGTATGGAGAGGGTGTAGGTGGTTTAACCTCTAGATTCCCTTGGTTGTCTTAGGATTGGTTTATCCATTAGCATCCCACAGTCATGCTTGGAATATAGCACCAGGGTGATTGGCTGAAGAGAGATTTGGCTCAGCGAATCTATGGTCAAGTGGAATATGGAAGTCTCGAACCTGGTTAGTATTTGCATATGGTTAATAAAAGCCAAGTTTATTTTTCCTTTGGTAAGGAAATGTATTGGTTATTATGTGGCTATAATGATTTTTCTCCTATTTTTATTTTCCTAGTTAGATGTTGGTTAGAAGCCATAGTCATGCTTGGAATATGGGACCGGGGTGATTGGCTGAAGAGAGATATGGCTTAGCCAATCTATGGTCAAGTGGAACGTGGAAGTCTCGAACCCGGTTAGTATTTGCATATGGTTAATAAAAGCCAAGTTTATTTTTCCTTTGGTAAGGAAATGTGTTGGTTATTATGTGGCTATAATAATTTTTCTCCTATTTAGTTATATGCTGGTTATAAGCATGGTTTTATGAAATATTTTATTCAATGATATTTTCATTTTTTCTCTCATGAATAAATAAATAATGAATGATGACCTAATTGATGTCACGACAAGTAATGAGAGAAGGTAGTAGCCTTTCTTGTTAAACCTTATATTAGTTTTTATTCCCTCATGTTGAGAATTGCATTTATAACCTATAGGTTGCATACCTACCAAGTGTTTGATAGAATGTCAGTCAGAGTTGGGGATAGCCAAGTCAAGTCTTGGTTCTATTTTTTGGTTTATAAGCATTGTCTTCATTTATTTTATGAACTAATCAGGAAGTTTCATAGTTTTCTGGGCATAGGCCTAGCCCCAACCCTGGAAAATATTCCAAATTCTCGTAGTCACTGGCATAACATTGGAACAAAAAGGACACAGTCGCATTGATGCAGGCCTATGGGAGTGACTGGGAACCCATAGTAACTTGGAGGCCTTGGAAAGGGATTGACTTGGGCTCTAAGTCAGGAAAAATATGAGTTGTCACAAGGGTTGGCTACCTAGAGGGGTTGGGTTACTCTTGGAGGTCCTTTGGTACCTGAGGGAATTTAGTAAGGTCTTGTTGTGTCAACTCCATTTCATTAAATTCATCTAGGAGGTTTAGTCATATCATAGTGAACCTCAGATCATATTTACCCTGGGAAAGCTACTGAAAGTGGGTAAATGTGGGAGGAGGAGTTTACAGGGTGGTATCAGAGCAGGTTGCACTCTCTTTCAGTCATAGCAGATACCAAAGGGTGGTATGAGAGTGTGGTTTCACTCCCTTTGGTTAAGGAATGGTGTTGTTAAGGTTATGGTTGTCATGAACAAGATCACAATATACAATTGGTACGGTCATGCATGATGTTGTTGTGATATAATTTTATTACATGGATATGTTTACCATTATATATGTACATGCTAATGTGGACTAATCTTGCAGATGATATAAGTCTCCCTTGAACATCACTGAGGGAGGGGTTTGATTTTCGTATCTACTTGGTTTGTATTACATGGTATACTTGTAGGAAGAAGAGAATAAAAGTTGAAAAGAAAAATGGTAGACTACAGTTCTCGTGACTCTCCCTACAGATCAATTGGGCAATAAGGAAAAGAGTATTCTCCTCACACAGCAGATACATTCAGGAGTTTAATGGCATATATCAAAATTTTCAAAGAAGAAAATGACACTTTGTTTAAGGCTCATGAAAGACTTAGAATGGGTCAGGAGAAGAAGGTAGAGGTTAATGCTATAATCCTTGAGATCTTGTCAAAGTTGCAGAAATAGGGACAAATGATAATCTGTCAAGATCAGGAATTGAAAACTAATGGAGGTTATGGTAACATGTATCTGTCTGGATATATATTGGATATAGGGGGCACATTTATAGGTGGCATATCACTAGATACACCTGATAGGAGGTGTTGACGGGAAAATATGTCCGGCCAACAGCAGGGGATCTCCCCGGTAGAGAATCCCAATCATACCTTGAACCGTTTGGAATAGGGATCCCGTCCGGGGTGTGGGTCCGGCTACCGCTTCAGTTGCCTTCCCTTTGGTCTCAAAAGAACTTGCTCAAACCTGCGGACGCACACTTATTCACATGATACAAAATACAAGGTTGATGCATTAAACATGTTTATCGCACTACGTGTAGCAAGATAGATAATAAAGCATACACGCTGAAGGAGATGTTGTCAACAACACATATTTGGGGTTATGCTTGTAGGCGATTCTGACCACAAAAGAAAAAGTTCTTTATGGCGAGATTCCCCTTTACTTTATGAAAGATAAAATGAAATGCTAATAAACAAAGTCACTAACATCCATTCAGTAAGAAATTAATCCATACATCATTAACACACATACAGGTAACCATGATGCATAAATGATGTCGTTAAAGAGTGCAGTCTAATTAATCAAAAGATATTATGAAACTATAAAGAAATACTCGTAGTGTTCACCAAGAAAAACACATCAGATCCAAAAGGAGTTTCAATAGGCATTTCTATTCATATGCCAAAAGAGTGTTCCCTTCAAATACAATGCTCTGTAGCTTTCAAGTCCCAAAAAAGAAGATCCTTTACATTTTCCCCGGAGGGGGTTTTATAGATATTATCGCCCTTTGGGCTCCCTGACTCTTTGCCTGCCTGTCGGTTCAGTTGCCCTACGACCTGGGAAAAATCGCAACCTGTGACCTGGCCAGTGAGTGCGACTTGCGACCTGTTTAGTAGTGTGACCTACGACCTAGTTGGCAGTGCGACCTACGACCTAGTGATACTGAATCATGGAGATGGGCGTGCAATAGAGAGATCGGGAACATAAATCTGCTTTCCTTTGAGGAATTCTTGCCAGGTCTAGTATTCTGTTGCTATGGGAGATACTAGAGGGACCTCCTCTTTCAACCAATGCATGCACTCCAGAGCATTTGGGATCAGAGTTTCCTTTTTTTGTGAGATCTGGTTTGAAAGAGAGGCGAGCTTGGTGTAAATCCGTACTGGCATGATAAGCAGTTGACCCAAAATTTCTTGTGATGCAGCGACCTCTGGGGCGGCAGCAGCTTGCTTGATAGGCTGCAGGAAAGACTGGATTTCTTGATCTACTTGCTCCCAGGTATTACTTTCGTCTAATGCCCCTAGCGAAGGAATGTGGTGAAGAGTGTGCATTGAGTCTATGCCACTGATCAGGTGGTCGTATCAAGACATTACTTTGTCCAAATCCTTGGATAGCTTGTCCTTGGATTGCATCTTCATCTGGATTTGGACTTTCGCATCTTGTGTATGAATCCAATCCTTCTTAGGCAAATGCTCGGGAACTTGAGGGTATTGCACTGTCTAGTTCATCATTTTACCCAAGGCAACCGCGGCTTCCTTAAGCTGCTCGTGCTTCTGCTTAGTTTCTGCTCGTGCTTTTACCAATGGGGAAACTGTTTGCTTTATGGTGAGCATTTCCCCATACACCTACCTCATGGTCACCTCTAATACATCACATTCTTTCATAACAGCAAGTGGAACTTCATTGACTGGGGGAGCCTTGTTTCGGAGTTGTTGCATCTCTTCTTCCAACACCGACCTTTCCTGTTCTGCCTTCTTCTCCCACTGCTCTGCTGCTCGTAGTCTATTTTGTAGAGAAATTATTTCTCTACTCATTCTGGTGACATTTTCTTCTGTGGCCGTGGCGAAAGCCATGCCCGCCGATGCTATCATCACGGGGTTAGTCCTAGTATCAAGGACTATGTCTTTTTTAGTTGCAACCGTGGATGCTGCTGAAGGACTTTGTGCCAGGGACCTTCTCTTCTCTTGCTGGATTTTGAAAGAGAATTGGTCGAACGTGAGCCTGGTAAGGTCGAAGACCTCCTCCTCCTACCACTGGGGGGAATTAACATCGGAGAGCATGGTTCCTGTACTGCCTAGAGGTACCTCGAGGGGAGACATGTCGATGTCTTCTATCAATTCATCCTCCTCATCTTTATTCTTCTTTTCTTCCTCTTCTTTCTTCTTCTTCCCTTTGTTGGCGCTCAACTTCCGCCTTCTCATGCTCTTCCTTCCTCTTGTGTTCTGCTTCTGCCACTGCTTCTATTTTGGCTTTCCTCTTTTGCTCGGCTGCAGCAGCTTGGTCTGCTTTCTTTTGGCGTTCAGCTTTCACTTTGTCGAGCTCTTCCTTGAGTGCCCGTTCTGCTGCAGCCTACACTTCCTTCTCCTGATTTTCCTTCCTGGCATCCTTGGCCTGCTTCTTCTTCTTATCTGTCTTTGAATTATTTTTGTGTTTCTCCTCATCCTATTTTATCTTCTTTTCTCTCTCCTGCTGGGCTTTGGCCTCCGCTTCTTTCTGTTGGGAAGACGTGTCAGGCTCAGTGCTGGTCCGGGGATTTTTAGCTAGAGAGGAAGAAGCGCCTCCTAACTTACGGCTCCTTTCCTCCAAACTTTGATCATCCGAATCCTCTTGGCTAGAGTCCACCCCCGGAGCAAGTTGTTTATCTGCGTTATACCAGTTTCTTCTCTGATCTTCTTCTGGGCATTCTACATGCTGGTAGTTCCATTTGAATTTGGCCTTCTTGCAGTGTTCGGGAACTATCCTCTTCGGGTCATATGTTCGGTACTCTAAAGTCCTTAGGTGATAACTTTTAATCTCTTCTCCTTCGGCCCCTACCTCTCTGAAATCTTTGATTGTGTATGCACCGATAGTAAGGGGCAACATGGGCCAGGGCTTCTTCTTACCCTTGGACAGGACACTGGAGAAACCCGAGGTAATTTGGAAGCATACCTCCTGTATGAGCATCTTGTCAGTGATGAAGCGAGGCAAAGCATATAGCGGTTTGAATGTGCCGAAGACTCGGATGAAAGTATATTCAGCGAACGGGAACCAATGTGCTACTTGGCCTAGAGTCTCTCTAGCTTGCCAAGACATGCAAGGGGCGTCTTGGCCAAATAATTTTCTGAACAGGGCAGGGATGAATATCTGAGAAATTGGTTCTATATCTTGCTTATACCTGGACTCCCAGAACACCTTGGTTTGTAGATGAATTTCTTGTGTCTGCGCGGATTCGCAGTTATGTGCCCATCCCTCAAAATGAAATCTCGCACAGACGGCATCCAATAGATATGAGGCCATATAGAACTCAGAAGGCATTCCCTCATCTGGGGCCAATGCCGAGGACAAGTTTGTATGCATTGATGTCATTACTATACTAGCCCAGTTGAAGCGAGTGCCATGCACCGTTACATGTTCCATGATGGTAGCCCATGTCCCACTAAAGGTGGTGGCGTCGGGGCACCCGTACAATCTACAAAGCATGGCAGCTACTAATTTATACACTGTTCTTAGGCTGGCCACTAGATATTCTTGGTCCTTCTTGACTTTAAATTTTTCGGGCTCCGCCCACCACCGCCTGATTGTGTCGACTACAGGGACTGCATGGGCAAGAGCCCATTCTCCTGTAAATTTTTCTTTTGGGTGAGGCAGAGAGTAATATACATGGGCATCCGAGCCTACGAGCGTTGCAAAAGACTTGCCTTCGCTGTCTCGGATCACGAACTTCTTGGGATCTGTTTTTTGTATGATCCAGTCTATCATTTCAGGACATGGAAATATGGCTGGATGAGCACCAGCTAGATGCAGCTTGGATATTTTGACTTTCAAGTATACTTCTCGATCTGGGAGGTCTTCTGGTAATTCCGCTTCCATTATGGCGAACTCATGGTACACTTAGTACCATCGCATGTTGTCCCCTTTTGCAAAGGTGCAAAGGGTATCTCGGTATATCGGCGGTGGAGAAATTTGCATGTCCGTGTCTATATCTTCTATCACCACTTGCTTGTCCTTCTTCCGGGACACTGGGGGTGCCATGTCACTAGAATCCCAGAGAACAGGTATACACTCTGCGTTTGTTTCAAGTTCACCTGTCAAATTCATGAAGGAATCCCATGATAAGAACGACATGATGATAAAAGACCAATTACAGTTTGTTAGAGCTCGGACACAAACAAAATTTGAAACAATGGTCTACTGGGTCGTGGGGTCACAGTTTGAGGGAAGATAGCCAATATGCGACCTTGCGACTAAGTCGCGGGGTCGCAGGGTCGCGAACTGTGAAAACGTATGAAAATGCGACCTTGCGACTAGGTCGCTGGGTCGCTAGGTCGCAAATTTAGAAAATCAGGGAAAATGTGACCTTGTGACCTTGCGACTAGGTCACTAGGTCGTTGGGTCGAAAATCTTGAAAAAAATTGCAAACTGCAACCTTGCGACCTTGCGACTAGGTCGCAGGTCGCAAGTCGCGCTAGGGCTTCCTCGAGGGTTTGGGCGCACGCGACGTGGATTTTTTTTTCCTTTAACTGGGAGAATACAAAACCAAAAGGGTCCAGGCAAGGTCAGGGAGTAATTCTTGGTACAAGGGAGCAGCCATTGAAGTCTGAGCAAGAACAGATAATGATTTTGGTTACTTGTGGGGGGGCAAACAGGAATCAGAAAACCCTAAGCAAGAAAAACAGACAAGGGTTGAGGTAAATTAACAATTTAAAGGCTAAGGATGTCTGGGATTAGTAAGAATAACAAAAAGGGAAAGAACAGGAGGAAAATGGCAACTTACCCGGGAAAAATGCGCCCCAGTCGACCTGTCAGAGCCGTTTCTTTCTATTCGCTGAATGTGAAAAGTGCGACCTAGCGACCTAGCTTATATAAAAGGGTCGCACGTGCGGGCATTTAATGAGGTCGCAAGGTCGCAATTTGAGTGATTTAGACGATATGCGACCCAGCGACCTTGCGACCTTGTGACCCTAAGGGTCGCAGGGTTGCAGTTTTCCTTAAAATTTGAGTTTTGCGACCTCGCGACCTTGTGACCTTGCGACCCTTAGGTCGCGAGGTCGCAATTTTCTAGAAAAGGAGTTCTGCGACTTTGCGACTTAGCCTTCCGGACTCTTTACTTGGTTTTCTTTAAGTTCAAGGGGCTCCAAAAATTTCGAAGAGGGGTTTTTTGGAGGGTGTTGTAGAGGCTACAACAAATGGCGATTCACTGGACGAACTCAGAGTCTGTGCCGATGGTTAGTCTTGGAGGAGGGAGGGAGGGGTCTTTGCTGGCTGTTTCTTTTACCTTACGGTCGACATTGCCTAGCCTTTTGGCACCTTGCTAGGTTGCTCAGTCTGCTGGCCTGTTCGGGTGTTGTTTAACCAAAATTCATTTCTTCATGTCTCGGGACCGAAAGGGTTGGAGAACTCCGGGCATCTACAGGGTCTGGTACGATTATTTTGTCCTCATTGTGTTGCTCCGCTTCTAGCGAACCTCTCGGTCCCGGCGAAGTCACTGCCTAGGAATCGTGAACGTTGCTCCGCTGCCAGCGAGCCTGGTCAGTACCCCGGCGGAGTCATTACATCACCTCTCTGCACAGGAAGCCTTTCTCAATCCTTTACCCTTGATTAGTGTGCTATTGCACTTATTTTGAATGTGCTTAAGGCACTTATTTAGATGTGCTTGTGGCACCTATTTGAGATGGGCAATTTTGCCTGGGTGAATGAGGGATCCCGACTTATTTTGCTTGCAGAGAGGTTGTTCCTGGTCTGGTATGAGGACTTTGGTTTTTCATAGATATCCTATCGTAGCATAGAGTACCTCTTTTCCCTTCTGATCTAGTTACCACTGCATCATACTTTCTTTTGCGAACACCCTCTCAAACTGGCGAGGTGGGCTTCCCGCTTGATGACTTGAGCTAGATCATATGATGTGTTAGCCATCAGTATTTTTTGCATGTTAGTGATGACTATATCTTCAGCTGAGTTTTCTAGAAACTGATTTCCTTATGTCAATATGTCATCCAGAAAACCCTCCCAAAACTTTTTTCACCTTTCTACCTATTCAGTCCACCCCTGGCAAAACCACAACCTCCTTGTCAACAATCCTATCTAACCTCAGCCTTATTGGTCTGCTCATCAGCTTTAAAAGGCAAATCCACATCTGTTTCAAAGGTCTCCCCTATGTTAGGAAGTGGCGTTTAGGACATTTCACCTTTGGCAATCATCAAAAAGCCAAAAAAGCCCTCATCTGCAGCAGACCTACCATGACTGATCCCTTAATTTGCAAATGAATTTGACAAACAGCCTTAAGTCACGCCACTCATATTCCCTAGGTCTCAGCACTGCATGAAGCCCATTCTCAAGCTGACTAGTAGGTTTTTCACTGTGTTCTATGGTTCTACAAAGACAGGAAATATATTTCATCTCATGGAGTAAGTGTTTGAGTTTACAGTTAGAGGAACAGCTGCTTCTAAGTGTATTATGAGCCTGAGATGAAGCTGCAAAACAACAGTCACTCATCAGGACCTTACAAGCTCTTTCCAGCATAAAAATAACAGTAAGAAAGGGTTGCCACTGTCTCAGCAAATGGTAAAATTGTCAAGGCCCAGAACCTCCTTCATTACAAGCAGAGGGTTAGGGCGCCTCCTTCATCCATAAGCAGAGGGAGCAGGCCAGTATTGACTCAAAAGGTGGCAAAGATCCAGGTTTGTCCTTACTGAAACAATGAAACAATATCTTCAGGTTTCATGAATGTAATTGCTGGTCATAGCAGGAATGTACTGGAAATATGATCAATTCAAAGAAAAGAGAGTTTGGCCTGATAAAGAAACTCATCTCAAACTTGCAAACCATATGGATTATTGAACTCTAGGATGACCTGTCATCAGTAAACATTCCAAAGCATAAAGACCCTGTCTATCCACAAGATCAAATGGAACAAATGATAATCAGTGCCATTACACAGGCAGGAGAAGGTTCTTGGTTCTTCAAGAAAACATTGACCTTCATGGTCACAAAGAGTTTTGTCAATATAACAGGTCATGAGATGAACAAGCCAAGTGACAAATATCTCAGCAACCTTAGAACAGTGTCACTATGGCTAGGTTTCCTTCAAAAAACACAGTAAGGTTTGCAAATGAAGATGCTAATATTGGTGTTGTTCAAAAGATTTTCTTATCACCACATCTCCCCGATGAAGAGCCTCCTCCATACATGAGTAGAGGGCCAAAACTACTACAGGTGCTGAAAGTGATTGATACAAGAAAGAGCAGTAGAAGGATATCAAAGACTGAAACAAGGTCACTACACAGATGAATGACAGCTCTGATAATGTAAAGATACTGATACTCCTGTTTCAAGGAACTCTCTGTCTGACTATACCTACAGTAGGAAAGGGGCAAATATTGAACATATTGTATGCTATTAATGCCAAAGGAGCAGTTGACTTAAAAAGGGGTTAAAGACCTTTCATGATCACCTATACAGAAATCAAAGGAAATCCTTTTGAGCAAACAAAGAAGTCTAGGGTGAAAGGATGCAACTAAAAAGTGTATTTACAGTCCAGAAAAAAACTTGTGAAACACTCAGAAGTAGAAATTTATCACTGGGAAAGTAAAACAGTGACCAAGGTTGAGTCATAAAATGCATGATGACAGGTATGCAATGCTATGAATAGACAAAGAGACAATTTTGAGCATATGTATGCCACTGATATCAAAAAGAAGTTTTTCTCCTTGAGGAAAGGGTCAAGCAGCAAAACAATATCATATGTCAAAAGTCCAAAGAGGCGCCTTCCAAGAAGGGGTGTTTACAACTTTTCAAATATTTTTGGTGCATTATGAAATAGCCCTTCTTTGCTAGCAATCACCAAGAGAGGGAGGCAGTGAACATAATCCAGTCATGAAATGGTGCTATTAACAAAAAGGGGTCTAATATACTGATCAAAACAGAATAGAGACTGTGTGCCCAAAAACCCTGTTTTCATATTTTACAAGTTTGTCTTTTCAAATGAGGAGGCGAATGGGTATATGATCCTATGATTAGGTAGAAAGGAATTTGTTTTTGATGAACTATCACTATTTATATTCCCTAAAACAGACACAATGGTCATCATCCTAAAAGACAGTTTCAGCACAAAGATACAGTATAGCAAAAGCAGTGACAGGGATGTGGCACAGTGAGTTGTGAAGCAGAGAATCATGTTATAAAAAGAAACAGTTAGTAGCAGACACTTACAGACCAGAAGGAAACCTGTAAATCACCTAAGGACCAAGATTGTTAAACTGATTGCAAAGGCACCAATGGTCTCCTGTAAGTGGTAAGGCAGCTTTCAAACACCTTTGACAGTTTTTTAATGACCTTTTCTTTGTTAACATTGTCACCTAAAACGCCAAAAAGAGGGACAAAGTCGAGGTTTGAAATATCTCTCTTATGAGAACAGGCATGTAACTCCACGAATAGGCAAAGCAAATTCAAAGGATTATCACTGTTTAAAAAAGCAACTTGATACAAACACGGTTTTGTATCATTTAAAAAGGGGCGGATATATATATTCAAAATGACCGTTTGATATTTATTTGAGAATGATATGAGGTTGAAAGTGTCAAAAGAATGGAATAGGGAAATAAATAAGTCACTTTCGAATTTCAAAAACCAATTGCCACAGCTCCCAAGCATCACAGCGTGTTTTCAAAAGAATTGAGGTTTTTTGCATTGTTTTAGGGCGGCGCGACGGGCACGGAACGCGCAGGCGGGTAGGGTAGGGGCGTTTTGCGAGGTTTTAACGTCGGCGCGGCGTGGTGGCAGGCGGGGCGCGCGACGTGCCTGGCGGGTGCCCGCCGGAGCCACCCGACGGAGTCGACCGAACGGGCAGGCAAAGAGTTTCCTCTGCGCGACGGGTTTGTTATCAAGGTTGCCGCGCGTCTTTTTCAAGCTGTCCAAGGTTTCTTACCTCCTTTCAAGCAAACATCCATCAAGTTTAAGGTATTCTACGAATACCCCATCAAATGCAAAGTGTTGATAAGTGACCGAAATGTTTGAAAAACCTAGACATTGCCATTATAGCTAAAAACAAGGGCAGTTTTTCTATACAGTAAGATGAGGTGATTGCGATACCGGTTTTTTATGGTTGAAAACCAGTTTGTGTCGTTTTCAAATCATTGTATTTATTGACAGCAGATGGTTTCAAGAACAGATGACTGCTGCCTATCTCACAAACACACCTTTGTAACAAACTGACCCCACTATTTCACTAGATTTCACTACAGTAAGTTTGTTGGCAGAGAGTTTTTAAGGGTGGGCAGGGCCATTTTTCTGAAGGCAGGGGCTTTGGATGGTTGAATTCAAACATCAGAGACAGGAACATAGAGGAAATGATCGATTTTTGAACCTACAAGCAAAGGTGTCCTTCACAAAGCACTATGCACTGATTTTACAATCTAACTTAAGACTGCCTTTTTCATTGCACTACATTGTATCACTCTGAAGCTTTGTTGACAGAGGAATTATGAGGGTAAAATAAGGCTATTTTCTAGAAGGCTGGGTTGTTGATGATTGGGCATTTGTTGATGATTGGGCATTTATTGATGATCAAGTAAACATTAGAGGCAGGGGTATATAGATGTATGGATGGACTTTTTAAACTCACAGAGCAGAGAGTTTGTTTACTAAAAACCACTGTTGCACTTACTTTTCACCTAAACTAAGTCACCTTGTTCATTACACTGGTATCATTCGAAGATTGTTGGACGAGTTGAACGAGAAGGGGAAACGAGAGTGTGCAATGATAATTGGGCATTTGTTGATGATTGGGCATTTGTTGATGATCAAGTTTACATTAAGAGCAGAGTTATAAAGGCAGTGATTGACTTCGCAAAAAGTCACAAGTGAAAGGTTTTTCCCTTAACACAGTGGGCTAATTTTTCACCTAACCACATGGTCTCTTTTCTTTTCCCACTGTGTGGTCTCCACAGAAGTCTGCTGACAAGGGCATGTTTCGAGGTAAATGACCTAAAAGAGTAGGGTTATAATTTTTGAAGGTTGGTTTCAAAGACAAAAATACAAGTGCAAGCAGGCCTCTAAGCAAAGTCACAAGAGGGGATTTGTTCAAGACTGTACACAAAGAATCTACAAAGCAGTTCTTACACATAGTGCCATTGTTAAGAAGGATACATAGCTGAAGTGCATCCAAATTTGAAGAAATGTTGTTAATAAGTGTTGAGGGGGGCTTATTCAAGGAAGCATTGTTACATTTCATCCAAATCCACAGTGTCCATATCTGTCCAAACAGTATAGTGGCCATTTTCAATCCAGCAGGGCATTGTTCATAAAAGGCAGTTGGTTTCTTCCAAAGCATAGTTAGGTCAAAATGCCTCCAAAGCAAGACAACGGGAGCAACATGACAGTGGTGAAGATCAGCAGAAGCAGGAACCAGAGGAGGATAGTGCTGAACAGCAGCAGCTCAGCAGTTTGAGCAACAGCATAAGGATGATGATCAAGAACAGTAGTTTTAAGGAGCGCCCGACACGGAAAGAGAAGAAAGACATATCAGCCCTTGATATTTTAGCTTCAGCTTCGGAGCATGTCTCTATGGACCCTTGAGGGTCATACATGCCATTTTTGGGCCTGTTTCGAAAACTTTTTATTTTTTGGCATTTTTGGGGTTTTCGCCAAAAACTCATAAATACGCCATTTCAGTTTGATGAGTCGTCAAGGGAGGAGGGTGATACCAATGGATTCCATAATTTCATGAGCAGCTCTCCAGCGATTTTCAGGGCATTTGAAGATCATTCGCCCCTCCAAATTGGCGAAAAACAGCCTCATTTTGCACATTCTGCCCGCCCTATCAGCAGCCTGCTATTTTCTGGGTTTTTTCACACAGGTACAGTTTTGAAGGACTTTCAGAGATCAGATTGAGATGATTCCACTTGGATTGGAAAGAAGACACAGAGAGCTTTCCAACGAGCCATCATGAGCCTCATTTCGACATCGGGAAGGCTTCCATTTGCATCCAGCAAGTCAGGGGACCTTTTTCAGGCATAAATATGAAGTATTTTTGCAACTTTTGAACTCCAAAAATCTGCTTTTCCCAAATGTGCGTTAAGCTATTTTTATCATGGGAAAATCATGTAAAGTCAATATAATTTCCGTTTTTAGCAGTTTTTTAGATATTTTATTAGATATTTTGTGCCTTGGGCTTTGCAAAGCCTCAAGGACAAGTTTAGATATTTTGACTTGGCCAATGGGATAGCTAGTTGCTCCATGAGGTTTTCCTCCCTCAAGCCTATTTATTCCATGGTTCTCTTTGTAAATAAGAGGCTGAACTTGAGAGAAGAATGAATGCATTGGTCATATGAGCTTTGAAGAATACACTTGAGTTATGATGTTTGGATTGCCTCTTGGATGCTTTTGAGGAATGTTGAAGGCTTGTTGATGGATTCCTTGACATGGTAGAATGGTATAGTGCGTCTTAATGTTGTTTTGTCTTCTAGTTTTCACTCATATTTAATTTTTCTTGCTGCTATAGATCAGTAAAGATTGATTTTGAGACATGCCCATGGAGGCACCTCAAAATCCCTGAATCTTCATAGCTTGATGTTTTCTTCTCCCTTAGTTATGCTAAAGAATTCTTAGCTGCTCTTTAGTAACCTAAGGTATTGTTGCTAAGTTTTATTCATCAGTTCCATGTATATTGAGTAGGATGTATGGTTTTCCCTACCTACCTATCAGCTGCCCATAGTTCTGTCCATAAAACTTTCTCTTTGACTGATTTGTTGATCATTTTGTTGAACCAAGGAGGCCTAGTCCCGATCTAGCCCTTTGCCTAAAACTATGAAAACTTATTTGTCCAAGTGCCCAGTGACTTAGAGACTATGTTTAGGCGTTCCGGCATAGTTTATGAGTTGTTAGTTTGTCTCATGTGTTTTCCCCAAAGTCTGATAGCCTTTTCCCGAAGTTAGAGGGTCATATACCTCTATGTTTGGCTTGAATGTTTGATTTCTATGTATTGATTAGCTTATAGTTATTCCTAGCATGATTAATGGCTTGCTATTACATGTTTATGTCTGCTATTAACTAGTTTGCACTTGAAATCCATTGTCTTTCATCAACTTATTGTTCATTTAATCCATTTTGCCCAGAGATCCCTTCTACTGTGAATCAAATCGGCCCTACAGCAGCTTTACATCATCACTTCATAGCTTCCTTGACCTGTTTGACCCCATAGCCCAATTTATCTACATCTTGTTATCCAGTTTATGTATTTGATCAGTTTCATTCCTCACAAACTTAAAAACTAAAAAACCAAAAAACACACTTCATAACTAGCCTAATATCAGAACATCGCAAGTAAACACACGGACATCTTTTGCACTTATAGAGAGAGCCCTCTCTGAGTCCAGGAAGGCTAGGTCCTTGGGCTCCAAAGCTTGGTTTGATGTTACATCGTCATTTGGCTAGCCAATCGGCCAAATCACGGGACTCTAACATAATGGCGATCACGGTGGGACTTATTGAGTACATGACAGTCTAGCAAACTTTTATAGGCTCCTTAGTCCTTCGACTTTTAACTTAAACCATCAGCCTCTAGAATCATTTAGTGTAAAATCTCTGTTTCACCATCTTAGCAAAGTGATGAATCAGGTTTATAACACTCTTACATCCTAGGCTGCACATAAAACTCAGAAAAAACCACAAAAAACTCCCTTTGATTGGTTTTTGTTAGTATTGGTGGTGGACCATACAAATATACCTCAACACAACTTATTTTCCACCTGGCGACTCCACTAACTTCTAGTAAGCCTTACTATTTCACCAAACTCTAGGCTACTATCCGATAGACCTATCCCATCACTCACCAACATAGCGGGAGATGGTAAGACACTGAGTACATAATAGTCCAACAAACTCTTATAGACTCTTTGGTCCTTAGGTACCATAAACAAGCAAGCAGTCCATAGACTCATTTTTTAGAGTAAGCTCTTTTTGTTCTCATCACCCTAGCAAAGTGTTGAAACAAGTCTAGAATACTTTAACAAACCATAGGCTGCACATATATTCAGAAAATCCAAAACATTCTCAGATTAGTTACTGGTGGTGGACCATAGCTATCTTCACAAAAACAATCCATTTCCACCTGGCGACTCCACAAACCATCCCTTTTATTTTGACCATCCTTCGCCTAGTATAACTTTAGGAAAATCACCCATCCAGAACATTCACCAGTATCATTCTCTCTGAACCCTGGATCTAAAATCTGGCTTCACGAAGAATCAATACCAGATCCCATCCAGACCCAAATCCCCCTATCATAGTAGATGACCCAGAAAAGATTCTGTGGCAAACATCTGAAACCAATCATCTAGCTACCGATAGATCCATCCGTAGAACAAGATCTGTACCTAAAAATCGCAATATCCTTCTAGATTCACCTTCGGAACTAGAGTCATCACAAGCTTTTCCCCGAAGCAAATCATATAGTAGGATAGACTCCGACGATCTTGAACCCCTAAACCCATCACAGAGTCCTTTTAGAGAAGCTTCACCCACCACTCCTCCTGATTTCCAGCTTCTTTATAAATTTGGCTCCTATCATCCTAGATCTGCTCAAAACCAGATCACTAGTCCAAGATCATCCGCTACACCTGTGCAAACCACTTCATTTCAGCCTACTAGTCCCCATCTTGTACACCATCCATTAGCTCCAGTCATGGCAGCCTGGTACGCGCCTTTGGTGTTACCACCACCTTTAGCTCCTCTCCCAAACAAATATCAAGACAAGATCCCACACTTTACTGGAGAAGACACCACCACACCTCAACAGCATATAAGTAGAATTACTGATGCTTATGAATACCTAGAGGTACAAGACGAGACTGTCCGAATGAGAATATTTGCCCAAAGTCTTGGTGGTGAACCCAAAGCATGGTTCAAAAGCTTAGCTCCAAACAGCATCCATAATATCCCCGAACTGCATCAAATCTTCAGAAATAGATGGGAAATCCGAAGAAACCCCATTCAAATCCTGTCAGAATATAACAATCTAAAACGGGAAAATGGGGAAAGTGTCCAAGCTTACTGTACTAGGTTCAACAGTGTATATAACTCCCTCCCACCTCATTTCAAACCTCCACTTGGTTTAGCTTTGGCAAAATTTCCTGAGGGTTTTGATCCGGACATGACATATCACTTAAGAGATAAGGATCCCCCTACCTTGGAAGAAATGCAACAAATAGCTATAAAAGTAGATGCCAACTTAGCTGAAAAAAGAGCCAGAACTAGATCAGAAAGAAAGGTCACATATAGAGATGAAGTCTCCACTTCGTCACCTTCTCTAGATCCCAGAATAGATGACTTAGTCAAATCCATGGCTAAAATGTGGGAAAAGATCAATGAAAAAGCTCCTGTTAGGGACAATCAGCCAAACCCTCCAATCAGAAACCGAAACCAAAACTTTAGGAGGGAACAGCCCAAAAACAGACCAAGGGACAATGACCAATAGATCAGGCCACCATTCAATGAAAACTATGTGGAAGAAGATGATAGGGACTCAGAACCTCTTGATGAACATCATTTAAACCTCATAGGGTCTGACAATGAAGGTGAGGTGTACCTCACCGAAGAGGAACAAGCCTTCTTTTCGCCTGATCAAGATGAGACCAATTATGAGAATCTTGATGACCCTGCCATAGAGTTTGAAAATGCTATTGAAGAAGCCCACAGGCAATATGACCTTAGGAGCAAGAGAAACCAAGATAATGTCAAGAGAGGTAACTCTGATACTGCTAAAGCTCCAGATACCATCCTCAAAAAAGCATCAAGCAGTGACAAAATCAAGGTTGAAAAGGCTAATCAAAACCAAGCTAAAGTTACCCAAACTAGTCCTCTCTTAGACACTCCTGATACTTCTACCAAGGTCACCAAAACAACTATGGCAAACAAAATCCCTAAACAGAGTCAACAAACTCAGAGCATAGACAAGGTCTTAGTTGAAAAAGCTGAAACAAACATATCTAAACTTCAAATGCCTTTTAGCTTTGAAGGTGAAATCGCTAAAATCAAAATCACCATGCCTCTCACTGAACTTATTGCCCAAAACTCTTATAAATCCCAAGTACTAAAGGTCTTAAATCTAGGGAATGATGCAAACACTGTTAATCTCACTGATGACATTCCTGAAGTATTGTTTGGTCCAAAGATAGAGGGAAAATTTCAAGGAGGGGCTACTCTTCCATTTTACATTAGCCTAAACATTCACGACCAAATCCTCCACAATTCCATGCTAGACTCTGGCGCCTCGCATAATCTTATGCCAAAGGTAGTAATGGAAAGATTAGGTTTGGAAATCACAAGACCATACAAAGACTTGTACTCATTTGACTCAAGCAGAGTCCAATGCCTGGGTTTGATCAAAGACCTTTGTTTTAGTCTGGCCCAAATACCCTCCAAACATTTAATCATGGATATAGTAGTGGCAGATATTCCTCCCAAGTACGGGATGCTTCTCTCCAGATCTTGGGGAGCCAAACTCCAAGGGAATATCCAACTAGACATGTCATATGCCACCATTCCTGTGTTTGGTCAGACCAGGATACTCTACCGTGAATCACACATGAAATACATGATTAGCAGTCAAGATAGGCCCGATAACATTCCAATGTGTTCTTTGCACTCCGACTTAAACTCTTTCATTATGCATATTGGTGTAAACTTGGAGGAAGAGTCAGAAGAAGCTGATATAGACTTAGATCCACCACATCTGTTGTCCCTGATACCTTATGATGAGCTGGACACTCAAAACTATCATGATCATGAACAACTGTGCCTTGAAGAAAGTAAGTTCCCTCTCTCCCAAGTAGAGTTAGAACAAGAAGCACAAACTCTCATGTACTATCAAGCAAATTGCTCTAGCTTTAATCAAATGCCAGCAGTAACTTGTGGAAATTTCTTCCGAGTAAAAGCTTTAGAAGACCTTCACATCATAAACCTATTTGGAACCCGGGAGAAAGGGAGTTTAATGTTTCTACCATACCTCAAAGATTTACCATCATGTGACCCTCCTACTGCAAATAAAACTTTGACTATAACCTCAGTAGCTCAAAATCTTGAGAAAATTCCAAATAAACTTGTTATGAGCAAGGGTGATAGTTATAATCCCGGCATACCTGAACTACTGAAATTGGCTCATATTTTGTCTTTTCATGAAGAACTTAGAAAGGCTAAAATCAGGAATCTCATGCAAAATACTAGTTTCTACGGGAAAAACAAGGGAAAACATTGTATCACTACCTTTTCCCCAGAAAACAACTTTAACAGAAACAAACACAGCAAACTGAAACAAACTGAAATGATCAAGGAGAAAAATAATGGCCATAGAATCTGCTTTGATTTTAGAAATAATACTGCATTTCCATATAACAAAAATCATGTTTTTTCTACTCAAGATCGTGATTCACCATTTGAAAATGTTTCTAATGATGTATTCTTGCAAGATCATCTTTCAAATCATAATCATCAAATTCCTTTACAAAGTAGACAACTTAAAGATTTTTTCCAGTTTGCGAGAGGTAAATCTGATTTCAAGTTCAAAATTGCTAAACCACCCAATATCAGAAATCTGTTCATGAAAGCCATGTTCCCAGTGTTAAATTTTTGTGTTGTTACATACCTTGATGATGTCACTATCTATTTTAAGAATTATCAAGAGTACATACATTACCTGAAGAAAGCATACAGCAAGGAAAGGAGTGGAAATCAGATATTCAGAGAGGTACAGAGGGAGGATACCGGGTTGTTTAGAGATTCTTGCATGAATCCCTATGTCATGTTAGAGAGAGAAAATTTCCCAAATTTTTCTTTTCAAGAGTTAAATGGGCCTAGGGTGAGAGGAGATCCTTACGAGGATAAGATGTTGAAATTCTGTCATTTCCAAGATTTTTGAGTTTGAGACACTTTCAGTCACTGTACATACCATTGTTTGAAATATTCAAAAAATAGGAAAGTCAAAAACAGTAAAAAGCGGAAAAGAGGGCAAGTGAAGATAGAACCAAGGCCCCATGTTCCAAAAAATAAGTCTTTCGGAAAGCGAGCAAGTCTAAATGCCGCTACTAGTACTTCAATGTCTTGTTCAGCTATCTAGCCTAATCATAGCTGAGCATGTTTAAATTTAATTACTGATAAGTTAGTGAGTGTCAAGATAGTCAACATTGTGTAAGATTGACTTATCACAGAGCTTAGATTAGGGAGAGATTCTGGTTCCACATGCCTAAAACAGAACCAAAGAGAGAAGCGAGGGATGAAAAATATATTGTACATCATAAGCCCGCTTGTCTAGTTTCCTTTTATTGCAGAATAACATTTGTGTGCATCTTGTCTTTAATGCCGCAAATGCATGACAAATCAGACTGCTTAATCCTGATTTGATCATTTTTAAATTTCATGTTGTAGATTAGAGAATGAAATCCTGTCAAACTGCTTAATCTTGACAGTCGATCTAGTTTTAGGTAGAGAAATGAAGGATTTCATCAGCTTAATCTGAACTCCCGACAGATATAAGAGTAGAAGTAGATAGTTTCATTTTGCAAAAAGAAAAATATGCATTGTCAAAAGGCTGCTAGTTCAAATGCGCCAAACAGAAGAAAAAATGTTAGGAAAGATAGTGGGGTAGGTAGAAGTATCATTGATGTTAAATATGCTGACACTTTTCAGAAATAACATCAAGAGAAGGGTAAATTTTGCGCCAATGGATAAGGCACTGGTCTTCATAATCCAAAAATCTGAATTCTGGACACCTCCTGACGAGGAGCTGCCCTCCCCAAATGGAGCCACTGTTAGCCATCAGTATTTTTTGCATGTTAGTGATGACTATATCTTCAGCTGAGTTTTCTAGAAACTGATTTCCTTATGTCAATATGTCATCCAGAAAACCCTCCCAAAACTTTTTCGCCTTTCTACCTATTCAGTCCACCCCTGGCAAAACCACAACCTCCTTGTCAACAATCCTATCTAACCTCAGCCTTATTAGTCTGCCCATCAGCTTTAAAAGGCAAATCCACATCCGTTTCAAAGGTCTCCCCTATGTTAGGAAGTGGCGTTTAGGACATTTCACCTTTGGCAATCATCAAAAAGCCAAAAAAGCCCTCATCTGCAGCAGACCTACCATGACCGATCCCTTAATTTGCAAATGAAGTTGACAAACAGCCTTAAGTCACGCCACTCACACCCCCTAGATCTCAGCACTGCATAAAGCCCAATCTCAAGCTGACTAGTAGGTTTTTCATTGTGTTCTATGGTTCTACAAAGACAGGAAATATATTTCATCTCATGGAGTAAGTGTTTGAGTTTACAGTTAGAAGAACAACTGCTTCTAAGTGTATTATGAGCCTAAGATGAAGCTGCAAAACAACAGTCACTCATCAGGACCTTACAAGCTCTTTCCAACATAAAAATAACAGTAAGAAAGGGTTGCCACTGTCGCAGCAAATGGTAAAATTGTCAAGGCCCAGAACCTCCTTCATTACAAGCAGAGGGTTAGGGCGCCTCCTTCATCCATAAGCAGAGGGCGCAGGCCAGTATTGACTCAGAAGGTGGCAAAGATCCAGGTTTGTCCTTACTAAAACAATGAAACAATATCTTTAGATTTCATGAATGTAATTGCTGACCATAACAGGATTATAGTGGAAATATGATAAGCTCAAAGGAAAGGGGAGTTTGGCCTGATAAAGAAGCTCATCTCAAGCTTGCCAACCATATGGATTGTTGAACTCTAGGAGGACCTGTCATCAGTAAACATTCCAAAGCATAAGAACCCTGTCTATCTACAAGATCAAATAGAACAGATGATAATCAGTGCCATTACACAGGAAGGAGAAAGTGCTTGGTTTTTTCAAGGAAACACTGACCTTCATAGTCACAAAGTTTGTTTGTTAAAATGATCAATCATAAGATGCAACAAGCCAAATGTTTGATTCACCCTTAGGACAAGGCAAGGAGGCAGTATTACTCTGGCTAGGGTTTCTGCTGACACACAATGAGGCTTGCAAGTGAACATGCTTAGAATGATGTTTTCCAAGTGGTCTACTTAACATCACCTTCAGGAAAGGCTGTCTCGAAAAAAGAATTGTTGAAAAACCTTCAAAACACCTTATCTAATGAAGAGCCTCCTCCATGCATGAGTAGAGGGCCAAAACTACTGCAGGGTGCTGAAACTGATTGATGCAAGAAAGCAGTGGAAGGACACCAAAGACTGAAACAAGGTCACTACACAGATGAATGACAACTCTGATAATGTTAAGATACTGATACTCCTATTTTTAAAGAACTACCTGTCAGACAGTACATCTAGTTGAAAGGAGAGGGTATTGAACATATTGTATGCTATGAATGCCAAAGGAGTAGTTGACTTAAAAAAGGGTTAAAGACATTCCATGATCACCTATCCAGAAATCAAGGGAAATCCTTCTGAGCAAACAAAGAAGTCAAGGGTGAAAGGATGCAACCTAGAAAGTGTATTTACAGTCCAGAGAAAAACTTGTGAAACACCTAGAAGCAGCAATTTATCACTGGGAAAGTAAAACAATGACCAAGGTTGAGTCATAAAATGCATGATAACAGGCATGCAATGCTATGAATAGACAAAGAGACAGTTTTGAACATATATGTCCCACTGATACCAAAAAGAGGATTGTTTCCTTGAGGAAAGGTCAAGCAACAAAACAATGTCCTATATCAAAGGTCCTAAGAGGCGCCTTCCAAGAATGGGTATTTACAACTTTTCAAATATTTTTGGTGCATTATGAAATAGCCCTTCTTTGCTAGCAATCACCAAGAGAGGGAGGCAGTGAACATAATCCAGTCATGAAATGGTGCTATTAACAAAAAGGGGTCTAATATACTGATCAAAACAGAATAGAGACTGTGTGCCCAAAATCCCTGTTTTCATATTTTACAAGTTTGTCTTTTCAAATGAGGAGGCGAATGGGTATATGATCCTATGATTAGGCAGAAAGGAATTTGTTTTTGATGAACTATCACTGTTTATATTCCCTAAAACAGACACAATGGTCATCATCCTAAAAGACAGTTTCAGCACAAAGATACAGTATAGCAAAAGCAGTGACAGGGATGTGGCACAGTGAGTTGTGAAGCAGAGAATCATGTTATAAAAAGAAACAGTTAGTAGAAGACACTTACAGACTAGAAGGAAACCTGTAAATCACCTAAGGACCAAGATTGTTAAACTGATTGCAAAGATACCAGTGGTCTCCTGTAAGTGGTAAGGCAGCTTTCAAACACCTTTGACAGTTTTTTAATGACCTTTTCTTTGTTAACATTGTCACCTAAAACGCCAGAAAGAGGGACAAAGTCGAGGTTTTGAAATGTCTCTCTTATGAGAACAGGTATGTAACTTCGTGAGTAGGCAAAGCAAATTCGAAGGATTATCACTGTTTAAAAAGCAACTTGATACAAACACAGTTTTGTATCATTTAAAAAGGGGCGGATATATATATTCAAAATGACCGTTTGATATTTATTTGAAAATGATATGAGGTCGAAAGTGTCAAAAGAATGGAATAGGGAAATAAATAAGTCACTTTCGAAATTCAAAAACCAATTGCCACAGCTCCCAAGCATCACAGCGTGTTTTCAAAAGAATTGAGGTTTTCTGCATTGTTTTAGGGCGGCGCGACGGGCCTGGAAAGTGGCGCGACGTGCCTGGGGGTCGTTTTGCGAAGAGTTTTAACGTCGGCGCGACGTGCCTGTAGGCGGGCGCGACGTGCCTGTAGGTGCCCGCCCGACCACCCGACAGGTCGACCCGACAGGCCCGACAAGAGTTTCCTCTGCGCGACGGGTTTGTTATCAAAGTTGCCGCGCGTCTTTTTCAAGCTGTCCAAGGTTTCTTACCTCCTTTCAAGCAAACATCCATCAAGTTTAAGGTATTCTACGAATACCCCATCAAATGCAAAGTGTTGATAAGTGACCGAAATGTTTGAAAAACCTAGACATTGCCATTATAGCTAAAAACAAGGGCAGTTTTTCTATACAGTGAGATGAGGTGATTGCGATACCGGTTTTTTATGGTTGAAAACCAGTTTGTGTCGTTTTCAAATCATTGTATTTATTAACAGCAGATGGTTTCAAGAACAGATGACTGCTGCCTATCTCACAAACACACCTTTGTAACAAACTGACCCCACTATTTCACTAGATTTCACTACTGTAAGTTTGTTGGCAGAGAGTTTTTAAGGGTGGGCAGGGCCATTTTTCTGAAGGCAAGGGCTTTGGATGGTTGAATTCAAACATCAGAGACAGGAACATAGAGGAAATGATCGATTTTTGAACCTACAAGCAAAGGTGTCCTTCACAAAGCACTATGCACTGATTTTACAATCTAACTTAAGACTGCCTTTTTCATTGCACTACATTGTATCACTCTGAAGCTTTGTTGACAGAGGAATTCTGAGGGTAAAATAAGGCTATTTTCTAGAAGGCTGGGCTGTTGATGATTGGGCATTTGTTGATGATTGGGCATTTATTGATGATCAAGTAAACATTAGAGGCAGGGGTATATAGATGTATGGATGGACTTTTTAAACTCACAGAGCAGAGAGTTTGTTTCCTAAAAACCACTGTTGCACTTACTTTTTCACCTAAACTAAGTCTTCTTGTTCATTACACTACATTGTCATTCTGAAGATTGTTGGACAGAGTTTTCTGAAGGTGAAACAGGGTATTTTGTTGATAATTGGGCATTTGTTGATGATTGGGCATTTATTGATGATCAAGTAAACATCAAGGGCAGAGTTATAAAGGAAGTGATTGACTTCTTAAAAAATCACAAGTGAAAGGTTTTTCTCTTAAACACAGTGGGCTATTTTTTCACCTAACCACAGGGTCTCTTTCTTTTCCCACTGTGTGGTCTCCACAGAAGTCTGCTGACAGGGGCATGTTTCAAGGTAAATGACCTAAAAGAGCAGGGTTATAATTTTTGAAGGTTGGTTTCAAAGACAAAAATACAAGTGCAAGCAGGCCTCTAAGCAAAATCACAAGAGGGGATTTGTTCAAAACTGTGCACAAAGAATCTACAAAGCAGTTCTTACACATAGTGCCATTGTTAAGAAGGATACATAGCTGAAGTGCATCCAAATTTGAAGAACTGTTGTTAATAAGTGTTGAGGGGGGCTTATTCAAGGAAGCATTGTTACATTTCATCCAAATCCACAGTGTCCATATCTGTCCAAACAGTATAGTGGCCATTTTCAATCCAGCAGGGCATTGTTCATAAAAGGCAATTGGTTTCTTCCAAAGCATAGTTAGGTCAAAATGCCTCCAAAGCAAGACAACAGGAGCAACATGACAGTGGTGAAGATCAGCAGAAGCAGGAACCAGAGGAGGATAGTGCTGAACAGCAGCAGCTCAGCAGTTTGAGCAACAGCATAAGGATGATGATCAAGAACAACAGTTTTAAGGAGCGCCCGACACGGAAAGAGAAGAAAGACATATCAGCCCTTGATATTTTAGCTTCAGCTTCGGAGCATGTCTCTATGGACCCTTGAGGGTCATACATGCCATTTTTGGGCCTGTTTCGAAAACTTTTTGTTTTTTGGCATTTTTGGGGTTTTCGCCAAAAACTCATAAATACGCCATTTTAGTTTGATGAGTCGTCAAGGGAGGAGGGTGATACCAATGGATTCCATAATTTCATGAGCAGCTCTCCAGCGATTTTCAGGGCATTTGAAGATCATTCGCCCCTCCAAATTGGCGAAAAACAGCCTCATTTTGCACATTCTGCCCGCCCTATCAGCAGCCTGCTATTTTCTGGGTTTTTTCACACAGGTACAGTTTTGAGAGACTTTCAGAGATCATATTGAGATGATTCCACTTGCATTGGAAAGCAGACACAGAGAGCTTTCCAACGAGCCATCATGAGCCTCATTTCGACATCGGGAAGGCTTCCATTTGCATCCAGCAAGTCAGGGGACCTTTTTCAGGCATAAATATGAAGTATTTTTGTAATTTTTGAACTCCAAAAATCTGCTTTTCCAAATGTGCGTTAAGCTATTTTTATCATGGGAAAATCATGTAAAGTCAATATAATTTCCGTTTTTAGCAGTTTTTTAGATATTTTATTAGATATTTTGTGCCTTGGGCTTTGCAAAGCCTCAAGGACAAGTTTAGATATTTTGACTTGGCCAATGGGATAGCTAGTTGCTCCATGAGGTTTTCCTCCTTCTAGCCTATTTATCCCATGGTTCTCATTGTAAAGAGGAGGCTGAACTTGAGAGAAGAATTAATGCATTGGTCATATGAGCTTTGAAGAATACACTTGAGTTATGATGTTTGGATTGCCTCTTGGATGCTTTTGAGGAATGTTGAAGGCTTGTTGATGGATTCCTTGACATGGTAGAATGGTATAGTGCTTCTTAATGTGTTTTGTCTTCTAGTTTTCAATCATATTTCATTTTTCTTGCTGCTATAGATCAGTAAAGATTGATTTTGAGACATGCCCATGGAGGCACCTCAAAATCCCTGAATCTTCATAGCTTGATGTTTTCTTCTCCTTTAGTTATGCTAAAGAATTCTTAGCTGCTCTTTAGTAACCTAAGGTATTGTTGCTAAGTTTTATTCATCAGTTCCATGTATGTTGAGTAGGATGTATGGTTTGCCCTACCTACCTATCAGCTGCCCATAGTTCTGTCCATAAAACTTTCCCTTTGACTGATTTGTTGATCATTTTGTTGAATCAAGGAGGCCTAGTCCCGATCTAGCCCTTTGCCTAAAACTATGAAAACTTATTTGTCCAAGTGCCCAATGACTTAGAGACTATGTTTAGGCATTCCGGCATAGTTTATGAGTTGTTAGTTTGTCTCATATGTTTTCCCCAAAGTCTGATAGCCTTTTCCCGAAGTTAGAGGGTCATATACCTCTATGTATGGCTTGAATGTTTGATTTCTATGTATTGATTAGCTTATAGTTATTCCTAGCATGATTAATGGCTTGATATTACATGTTTATGTCTGCTATTAACTAGTTTGCACTTGAAATCCCTTGTCTTTTATCAACTTATTGTTCATTTAATCCATTTTGCCCAGAGATCCCTTCTACTATCAATCAAATCGGCCCTACAGCAGCTTTACATCATCACTTCATAGCTTCCTTGATCTGTTTGACCCCATAGCCCAATTTATCTACATCTTGTCATCCAGTTTATGTATTTGATCAGTTTCATCCCTCACAAACTTAAAAACTAAAAAAACCAAAAACACACTTCATAACTAGCCTAATATCAGAACACTGCAAGTAAACACACCGACATCTTTTACACTTATAGAGAGAGCCCTCTCTGAGTCCAGGAAGGCTAGGTCCTTGGGCTCCAAAGCTTGGTTTGATGTTACATCGTCATTTGGCTAGCCAATCGGCCAAATCACGGGACCCTAACATGATGCCTTTAGGTGCAGAGAATAAGCAAGCTTTTTCCACCTTCGAGTCTATTGAAAAAGACCTTCCATCAGCATAGAACCTGTTGCAGTGTGCCAATTGTGTGGCTCTAACAAATCCTTTCTTTAAAAATTTATATATATATATATATATATATATATATTTAAAGGCGAGAACGGAAACTATGGTACAAGGATAAGATAGCCCTCTAAGGGCTGCTATGTGAAATAGTGTTTGAGGTCGTGGCTGTTTACCGGGAGGACCTCTACTCTTCCTTCAAGGGTTTGCAGTCTAAACGTATGGGAACCTAATTTTTCTTTAACATGGAAGGGACCCGTCCATAGTGCTTGGAACTTAGAATGTTTTCCTTTCTCTTCGTGAGATTTATCCCATTTTAGGACCAGGTCTCCTATCTCAAAGTTTATATTCCCTGCGGATTTTCTATCAAACCATCTCTTGATTCGGCTTTAGTGGATGGAAAACTTTTCCTGAGTTTTTTTCCTTTCCTCCTCCAACTTTAGTAGGGTGTCAATTCGAGTTTGCAAGGTAGGGCATGGGGTACCATGAAATTCCTGGGAGAATGCCAAACCTGGTGATGATGGAACGATTGACGAATTATATTACCTCCTAATCATTGATTTGGTGTAAAGGTGCTGCTTCGACCCACTTGGTAAAATAATTGGTAGCTGTAAGAATGTATCGGTGTTGTTTGGAAGTGTGAGGTATGATTTCGCCAATGACGTCCAAGCCCCACTGTTGAAAAGGTTCTTCTACTACTACTGACAGTAAGGGGGCAGCTGGCCGCGCTTCTTGGTTTGCAAACTTCTGGCACTGGATGCACTTCCGGACATATGCATGCGCGTCTCTGAACAGGGTTGGCCAATAGTAGCCTGCGCGCATTATCTTATGGGCAGTGGTATCCCCGACAAAATGACCCCCAGCTGGTCCGTCATGTAGCTCAGTCAGAATTTTCTGCACTTCATCATGTTCTAAGCAGCGAAGCATGACCCCATCGTAATGTTTCTTGAAAAGCTTCCCATGGATCAGCTGGTAAGATGCCGCTTTGAGTCTTATCACGCATTTCTGCTGGGCAGTTAGAGCGAGGTCCAGGGTACCCTGGGCAAGGTATCCTGAAATGTCTGAGTACCAGGAAGGGTTACTCAGCTGAGGCACATGGTCGTTTTGGTACATATCGATCTCTTGTTCCCAACACTCTTGCTCGACTCCAAGGGAACTTGTCGCCTCCGCAGCCATTTGACATAAACCCTATCCTTTAATGGTGTGCGCTGGCTTAAATTCTAAATCATACTCTTGCAGGCATGTGACCCAATTTCCTCGCCTCTCACCTAGCTCCTGCTGCACAAACAACGAGCGGACCGTTGGATGTGGAACGAAGACTGTGACGGGGTTTTTCAAGATGTAGGGTCTGAAGTGCTTGACTGCTTTGTAGACTGCATAGGCTTGCTTCTCGATTTCAGGGTAGTTTAATTCAGCTCCTTGTAAACCAGTACTCATGAAGGAAATGGGTCGCTCGTCATTGTTGCCATCTTTCTACGTGAGGACAGCTGCAAGTGAATAATCTGAAGCGAAAGTATATAGGATGAAGCCTCTGCTAAAGTCTGTACTTTGAAGGGATGGTGCTTCGGCTATGGCCTGTTTGATTTTGGCGAACACCTCCTTCTCTAGAGGGTTCCATTTGAACATCGCATTCTTTTTTATCATCCCCTGCAATGGTCTAACTATCTGGGCGAAATCCGATATGAACTTGCGGACAAAATTGATTTTTCCCAGGAAAGATTGCATTGCTTTCTTACTACTCGGGGGGGCAATCTGGGAAGTAGTTTTCACCCGCTCTGGATCTACTAAAATGCCCTCCTTTGTAATAATGTGGCCCAGCAAGTACCCTTCTGCCACGGCGAAAATTCTCTTTTTCGGGTTGAGAGAAATCATGTACCTCCTGCACCTCTCGAAGATTTGTTTGAGGTGGCGTAAATGATTGCCCCAGTGTTTTGAAAACACAGTGACATTGTCCAAATAGACTACCACGCTCTGACCTATCAAACCACGGAAAGCTATATCCATGGCTCGTTGGAAATTTTCCCCCACTTTAATTAATCCAAAAGGCATGCGCCTGAACGCGAATGTTCCCCATTTGGTCCGAAAGGTCATTTTCAATCTGTCTGGTTCGGCTACCAGCACCTGGTTGTAACCAGAGAATCCATCCAACAAGGAGAACATTTCAGATCCGGACACAGCTTGCAATATTTGTTCCATAGGTGGCACTGGGTAATTTTCTTTGTTCAAGGCTCGATTCAAGTTCCGAAAATCTACACATAAGCGGATCTCACCAGACTTCTTCCGTACCAGGACCACATTGGATACCCATGTGGAATGACGAACTTTAAAAATAATGCGTGCGTCCAATAGCTTCTTGAGTTCTTTCAGGATCATCGGTTCTAAAGTAGGGTGTACTTTCCTGAGCTTCTGTTGGAATGGCTTCACACCTTCCTTCATGGGTATGACATGTTGAATAATCCGAGTATCATATGTACGTAAATCATTATACTTCCAAGCGAATATGTCTCGATACTTCCGAAATAGTTGGGTGAATACCTATGTCTCTTCGTTGGTACACTCTTTCCCGAGGTTAATGAACTTCGGGTCATCTTCTGATCCCAAATTTATTTGCCGATGTGCCAAAATGGAACTTTGTACCTTGGTATTAGGGGGGCCGCGGAACCGGCTTTGCAAGTCGAAGAGATTTTCAAGTGATACTATTCCCTTAGGCATGGGGTTTTCCTTACTTTTGTCATGCTCTTCCTGCAAGGCTTGGTCGTGATCCACCTCATCAATCGCCACGTCTTTGAATACTTCAGTGTTGAGCATAAAATCCAATATCTGTTGATCATTATCAAAGACGCGGAAATTAGTAACATTATCTGGCACGGAGGGCCTATATATAACTTCAATAGAAAAATTGTCCCTCAAAGGGGTAAATCTAGCAGCAGCATTAGCCAGAGTATCAGCTGCTGCATTGTGCATTCTAAGAACAGATTTAATTCCAAAAGCATCAAAATAAAAAATAAGATGCCATACCTCTTGCTGATAAGCCTTCAAATGTGGAGACAAACAATGAATGGTATTGCGTACCTGCCGAGTGATAATCTCAGAATCTCCAATAACTCGTAAGCACCTTACCTTTAAATCCAATTCCTTCTTGAGTCCGAGGATTAGAGCCTCATATTCCGCAGTATCGTTTGTGCATTGGAATTCAAGCCGGCATGATATCAAGAATTTGTTCTTTTCAGGATCTAGCAAGATGCAGCCCGCACCGGCTCCGTTAAGAGTTTTGGAACCGTCATAGTACAGAGTCCATACATCATTTTCTGGTTCCTTTGGGATTGCAGGTTGGGGCAGGACCTCAATTTCAGTTTGGTGTGAGACGGGGGCGAATTGATCTTCTGCGACAAGTGCCAATTCAGATTGGGTCTGAGGATCTACTGAAGATTGAGGAGGGTGATAACATCCAAAAATGGCTTCCAAGAAGCACATGCTGAGCTCCTCCTGAGAAAAACTAATGGGTTCATTAGTAGCATCCAAATCAGTCACAGTGTGTTTCATATAAGGCTCACTTTCGACCTGGATTTGGTTATTCCGGCCCTTGTAAGGAAGCCAAAGGTGGGACCAGTCAGTGGCGAAATATCACTGCAGTTTGCTGGACGAATCCCTACTAAGTAATAAGTTGTAGGCTTCCGTAATGTCAACGACTACAATGTCGATGCATTGGTGGACTCTAGAATCGGATGAGAGGTGGATGATGACGTTGTTCAGCTCTCCTACGGCTAGCACTTGAGTTCTGTCAAGTTGAATGATCCTTGCGTCAGTTTTCTCTGGGCGGATGTTCTGTTTTTTACAAACAGACAGTGGCATGACGTTTGTGGAGGCGCCAGAGTCAACCAGACAATTATGGACGTTGAAGTTGAAGATCTCAAACAACAGAAGAAAAGGAGGCGTAGACCCCCTGGAATTTGTATTGATGGCGTTTACGATGGACTAAACACTTGGAATAGGTTGAGCGGAAGTGTTGCTCACAGGTTTAGTAGCTGAGGTATTGGAAAAGGCTTTAAGAATGAGTTTTCGTTGATTCGTGATGCGAGCAAGCTCATAGAGGGATATGTTAGCTCTGGTTTTCTTCATGTCCTCTACAATGTTGTATGTGGAATCAGATTGGGGACTGGGTTCGGTAGTGGTTGTGGTGGAACCCATGGGGAGCTTGCTTTTCGGATTTGCTCGGGTATGGTCATTTGTGGACTTCTTAGGGGCAGCTTGTTGTTCATTTCCCGGGGGCAGAATTTTCCTCAAGAAAGCCCTTTTCTTCTCCTCAAAGGATGGTTCAGGGACCGGTCCTTTACTCCTAAGGCTATAGTTTCTTACAGGTGGGGTCTTGGGATTGTCTTCCATGTTGATGTCAATGATTATAAGATGATTGTCCCCTCTGATAACATCGAATGCAAGAACTGAGGATGCCGATTCTTCATCCGGGGATAACTCTTCATCGTGGTCTGAAACATCATCCTACCCTGTGTCCCCTGGGGTTTGATCATCCAGAAGCTGGTTTACCACTGCAGTCATGCTGCCAATCCACTGTGGGCATGTTTTTTCAGAGTGGGTAGCCTGGTGGAAGGAGCAGAAGTTATCTTTTCCTATCTCTTCAACGTTCAGGACAGTGTTCGGGTTGGACGGAGGTTAGCTGGTGTTGGGGTTGCTCTTTCTGAAGAAGGGCTTAGGTGCCTTAGTACTAGATGTGGACTCTATACCTTTCCTTTTCAGATCGGAGACTTCATTTGTTAATAGCTTGAGGGTCTTTGCTATACCGTCAAAGTCAAAAGCATCCTTATCCTTATCTACGGTTTTGCTTGTGGTGGACTGACCGCTCTTTGCGAGTGGTTTTTGGTCGTCTCTCCCCTCATGGTCTATGGCTCCTATGGAAAGCATGTATCTTTCCACAGTGAGGGCAACTGCGTAATTGGCCGCCAGTGTGGGCCGAGCTTCACGTTTCACGAAGACACCAATATCCCTAGGGAGAGCTTTTGTATGATAATCAATGGTAATAGAGTCATCAAATGCCATGTTAGGGGGGAACTTTTGCAGTATGGTAGCAAAGCGCTGATTGAAGTCTCACCTTCTCTTTCTTGTGGCACTTAATGGTGCTTAACTCTGTGAGGAGCATGGAAGGGGTTTTATCCTCTGAAAATTTTTGCAAGAACGTGGGTCGAAACTGGTCCCACGATGTGATGGAGGCACTTGGGAGGGAATAGTACCATGTGGCCACTTTGTTTTCAAGAGTATGTGGAAACAGACAACAAGCAACGTTATCTGACTGAACCCTCATGATTTGCAGTGAAAGATAGAAACTGCTTATATGATCCTCAGCCAAGGTGCTTTTCTCGGGATCAAACTTGGGGAGGTGTTTCTCCGGGTGTCTAGGCATGTCATGGAGAGGGCCCATAATATTTAATGGTGACTGGGACATCCAGGCTAACGGTTTCACCCTCCTAGCCCGCTGGTGCTATCTAAACTCAGGCTCAGATTCACCTCCCGAACCTGATACCGATGCTCCTCCCTCATGGCGAGAGTGTTCATCTTGATATCTCTCATGGTAGAGAAAGTCTCTAAGATATCCCCAGTTGTGGATAGGAGGCATATTTGGGTTCGGGTTCTGGTTGTGAGCATGGTTTCCTTGGCCTCAGCCTCTATCACCTCTACCTCCGGCCCGACAGGCTCTATTTCCTTCACCTTCGTTTCTACCGGCTCTATTTCCCTCACCTTCATTTCTGCAGGCTCTATTTCCCTCACCTTCGTTTCTGTGGGTTCTATTTCTGTCACTTTCACTCCCTTGGCCTCTATCTCCCTCACCTTCCCCAGGTGGAGGGCGTGCTTGGTTGGGCTGAGAGTAAGGAAAAGGTTCAGTAGGGCCGAATTCTTCATCGTCGCCGTCTTCGAGTTCAGGGATGGGTCCTTCACGCTGAGCAGTGGTGGTGAGGTCTTCAAGCATGAGGTTCACCAACTCAGGCACGGTGCTTACCAAGGCACCATTACGAGTGGTGTTTTCCATCAATGTTCTATTATGGGACAAGAATTGCATGATTGGGGCATATCTCAGATCCCTGAGGAGATTGCGGGCGACTGGGCACAAGGCTCTCAGCTGCGCGTGGGTAATTTCATAATAAGGCATCTCTATCCTTGGGTTATCTTCCAATGGAGGGATAGTTTCGTTTTTTATGACCTCCCCATGGGGAGTTTGTGGTGGGATGTTGGTTGTATGCTGGGAGGCTACCATCGGCCCTCCTTCTAACACCAATTCTGTTGACGGGAAAATATGTCCGGCCAACAGCAGGGGATCTCCCCGATAGAAAGTCCCAATCAGACCTTGAACCGTTTGGAATAGGGATCTCGTCCGGGGTGTGGGTCCGGCTACCGCTTCAGTTGCCTTCCCTTTGGTCTCAAAAGAACTTGCTCAAACCTGCGGACACACACTTATTCACATGATACAAAATACAAGGTTGATGCATTAAACATGTTTATCGCACTACGCATAGCAAGATAGATAATAAATCATACACGCTGAAGGAGATTTTGTCAACAACACATCTTTGGGGTTATGCTTGTAGGCGATTCTAACCACAAAAGAAAAAGTTCTTTATGGTGAGATTCCCCTTTACTTTCTGAAAGATAAAATGAAATGCTAATAAACAAAGTCAGTAACATCCATTCAGTAATAAATTAATCCATACATCATTAACACACATACAGGTAACCATGATGCATAAATGATGTCGTTAAAGAGTGCAGTCTCATTAGTCAAAAGATATTCTGAAACTGTAAAGAAATAATCGTAGTGTTCACCAAGCAAAACACATCAGATCCAAAAGGAGTTTCAACAGGTATTTGAATTCATATGCCAAAAGAGTGTTCCCTTCAAATACAATGCTCTGTAGCTTTTAAGTCCCAAAAAAGGAGATCCTTTATAGATAAAATCGCCCTTTGGGCTCCCTGACTCTTCGCCTGCCTGTCGGTTGAGTTGCCCTGCGACCTGGGAAAAATCACGACCTGTGACCTGACCAGTGAGTGCAACTTGCGACCTGTTTGGTAGTGCGACCTGCGACCTAGTTGGCAGTGCGACCTGCGACCTAGTGATACTGAATCATGGAGATGGGCGTGCAATAGAGAGATCGGGAACATCAATCTGCTTTCCTTTGAGGAAGTCTCGCCAGGTCTGGTATTCTGCTGCTATGGGAGATACTAGAGGGACCTCCTCTTTCAACCGGTGCATGCACTCCAGAGCATTCGGGATCAAAGTTTCCTTCTTTTGTGAGATCTGGTTTGAAAGAGAGGCAAGCTTGGTGTAAATCCATACTGGCGCGATAAGCAGTTGACCCAGATTTTCTTGTGATGCAGCGACCTCTGGGGCAGCAACAGCTTGCTTGATAGGCTGCAGGAATGACTGGATTTCTTGATCTACTTGCTCCCAGGTCTTACTTTCGTCCAATGCCCCTAGCGAAGGAATCTGGTGAAGAGTGTGCATTGAGTCTATGCCACTGATCAGATGGTCGTATGAAGACATTACTTTGTCCAATTCCTTGGAAAGCTTGTCCTTGGATTGCATCTTCATCCAGATTTGGACTTTGGCATCTTGTGTATGAATCCAATCCTTCTTAGGAAAATGTTCGAGAACTTGAGGGTATTGCACTGTCTAGTTCATCATTTTATCCAAGGCAACCGTGGCTTTCTTAAGCTACTCATGCTTCTTCTTAGTTTCTGCTCGTGCTCTTACCAATGGGGCGACTGTTTGCTTTATGGTGAGCATTTCCCCGTACACCTGCCTCATGGTCGCCTCTAATACATCGCATTCTTTCATAACGGAAAGTGGAACTTCATTGACTGGGGGAGCCTTGTTTCGGAGCTGTTGCATCTCTTCTTCCAATGCCGACCTTTCCTGTTCTGCCTTCTTCTCTTGCTGCTTTGCTGCTCGTAGTCTGTTTTGTAGAGAAATGATTTCTCTACTCATTCTGGTGACATTTTCTTCTGTGGCCGCGGCGAAAGCTGTGCCCGCCAATGCTATCATCACGGGGTTAGTCCTAGTATCAAGGACTATGTCTTTTTCAGTTGCAACCGTGGATGCTGCTGAAGGACTTTGTGCCAGAGACCTTCTCTTCTCTTGCCGGATTTTGAAAGAGAATTGGTCGAACGTGAGCCTGGTAAGGTCGAAGACCTCCTCCTCCTACCCCTGGGGGGAATTAACATCGGAGAGCATGGTTCCTGTACCGCCTAGAGGTACCTCGAGGGGAGACATGTCGATGTCTTCTATAAATTCATCCTCCTCATCTTTCTTCTTCTTTTCTTCCTCTTCTTTCTTCTTCCTTTCTTCTTCTTCCCTTTGTTGGCGCTCAACTTCTGCCTTCTCATGCTCTTCCTTCTTCCTGCGTTCTGCTTCTACCACTGCTTCTATTTCGGCTTTCCTCTTTTGCTCGGCCGCAGCAACTTGGTCTGCTTTCTTTTGGCATTCAGCTTCCACTTTGTCAAGCTCTTCCTTGAGTGCCCGTTCTGCTGCGGCCTGCGCATCCTTCTCCTGCTTTACCTTCCTGGCCTCCTCGGCCTGCTTCTTCTTCTTATTTGTCTTTGAATTCTTTTTGTGTTTCTCCTCATCCTCTTTTATCTTCTTTTCTCTCTCCTGCTGGGCTTTGGCCTCCGCTTCTTTCTGTTGGGAAGAGGTGTCAGGCTCAGTGTTGGTCCGGAGCTTTTTAGCTAGAGAGGAAGAAGCGCCTCCTAACTTACGGCTCCTTTCCTCCAAACTTTGATCATCCAGATCCTCTTGGCCAGAGTCCGCCCCCAGAGCAAGTTGTCTATCTGCGTTATACCAGTTTCTTCTCTCATCTTCTTCTGGGAGTTCTACATGCTGGTAGTTCCATTTGAATTTGGCCTTCTTGAAGCATTCGGGAACTATCCTCTTCGGGTCATATGTTCGGTACTCTAAAGTCCTTAGGTGATAACTTTTAATCTCTTCTCCTTTGGCCCCTACCTCTCTGAAATCTTTGACTGTGTATGCACCGATAGTAAGGGGCAGCATGGGCCAGGGCTTCTTCTTACCCTTGGATAGGACACTGGAGAAACCCGAGGTCATTTGGAAGCATACCTCTTGTATGAGCATCTTGTCAGTGATGAAGCGAGGCAAAGCATGTGGCAGCTTGAATGTGCCAAAGACTCGGATGAAAGTATATTCAACGAATGGGAACCAATGCGATACTTGGCCTAGAGTCTCTCTAGCTCGCCAAGACATGCAAGGGGCATCTTGGCCAAATAATTTTCTGAACAGGGCAGTGATGAATATCTGAGAAATTGGTTCTATATCTTGCTTATACCTGGACTCCCAGAACACCTTGGTTTGTAGATGAATTGTTCGTGTCTGCACGGAGTCCCAGTTATGTGCCCATCCCTCAAAATGCAATCTCGCACAGACGACATCCAATAGATATGAGGCCATATAGAACTCAGAAGGCATTCCCTCATCTGGGGCCAATGCCGAGGACAAGTTTGTATGCATTGATGTCATTAATATACTAGCCCAGTTGAAGCGAGTGCCATGCACCGTTACATGTTCCATGATGGTAGCCTATGTCCCGCTGAAGGTGGTGGTGTCGGGGTGCCCATACAATCTGCAAAGCATGGCAGCTGCTAATTTATACACTGTTCTCAGGCTGGCCACCGGATATTCTTGGTCCTTCTTGACTTTAAATTTGTCGGGCTCCACCCACCACCTCCTGATTGTGTCGACTACAGGGACTGCATGGGCAAGAGCCCATTCTCCTGTAAATTTTTCTTCTGGGCGAGGCAGAGAGTAATAGAAATGGGCATCCGAGCCTACGAGCATTGCGAAAGCCTTGCCTTCGCTGTCTCGGATCACGAACTTCTTGGGATCTGTTTTTTGTATGATCCAATCTATCATTTCGGGACATGGAAATATGGATGGATGAGCACCAGCTAGATGCAGCTTGGATCTTTTGACTTTCAAGTATACTTCTCGATCCAGGAGGTCTTCTGGGAATTCCGCTTCCGTTATGGCGAACTCATGGTACACTTGGTACCATCGCATGTTGTCCCCTTTTGCAAAGGTGCAAAGGGTATCTCGGTATATCGGCGGTGGGGACATTTGCATGTCCATGTCTATATCTTCTATCACCACTTGCTTGTCCTTCTTCCGGGACACTGGGGGTGCCATGTCGCTAGAATCCGAGAGAACAGGTATACACTCTGCGTCTGTTTCAAGTTCACTTGTCAAATTCATGAAGGAATCCCATGATAAGAACGACATGATGATAAAAGACCAATTACATTTTGTCAGAGCTGGGACACAAACAAAATTTGAAACAATGGTCTACTGGGTCGCAGGGTCGCAGTTTGAGGGAAGATAGCCAATATGCGACCTTGCGACTAAGTCGTGGGGTCGCAGGGTTGCGAACTGTGAAAACGTATGAAAATGCGACCTTGCGACCTTGGGACTAGGTCGCTGGGTCGCTAGGTCGCAAATTTAGAAAATCAGGGAAAATGCGACCTTGCTACTAGGTCTCTGGGTCGCAAATCTCGAAAAAAATTGCAGACTGCGACCTTGCGACTAGGTCATGGGTCGCAAGTCGTGCTAGGGCTTCCTTGAGGGTTTGGACGCGCTCATCATGGAGTGTTTTATCCTTTAACTGGGAGAATACAAAACCAAAAGGGTCCAGGCAAGGTCAAGGAGTAATTCTTGGTACAGGGGAGCAGCCATGGAAGTCTGAGCAAGAACAGATAATGATTTTGGTTACTTGGGGGGGGGCGAACAGGAATCAGAAAACCCTAAGCAAGAAAAACAGACAAGGGTTGAGGTAAATTAACAATTTAAAGGTTGAGGATGTTTGGGATTAGTAAGAATAGAAAAAAGGGAAAGAACAGGAGAAAAATGGAAACTTACCCGGGAAAAACGCGCGCCAGTCAACCTGTCAAAGCCGTTTCTTTCTATTCGTTGAATGTGAAAAGTGCGAGCTAGTGACCTAGCTTATATAAAAGGGTCGCACGTGCGGGCATTTAATGAGGTCGCAAGGTCACAATTTGAGTGATTTAGATGATATGCGACCCTGCGACCTTGCGACCTTGTGACCCTGAGGGTCGCAGGGTCGCAAAGTCGTTGGGTCGCAGTTTTCTTTAAAATTTGAGTTTTACGACCTCGCGACCCTCCGACCTTGCGACCCTTAGGTTGTGGGGTCGCAAGGTCACGGGGTCGCAATTTTCTAAAAAAGGAGTTCTGCGACTTTGCGACTTAGCCTTCCAGACTCTTTACTTGGTTTTCTTTAATTTCAAGGGGCTCCAAAAATTTTGAAGAGGGGTTTTTTGGAGGGTGTTGTAGAGGCTACAACAAGAGGATTGATATGTATTGGCATCATTATAGTTCCTCATCTAGAATACATCATCACAGCCATCATAGTCATCATCCTTATAGGAGGAGGGAGTATTTTCCTGAAGAGTTCAAGAAAATGAAGTCTCCTACATTTGATGGAGAGATGAAGAAGCCAAAATATGCAAAGGCATGATTTCTTAGAATGAATAAATTCTTCATATTGCATAACTATTCAGAAAACTTGAAATCAAAGATATACTTATTTAGTCTTAAATGGAAAGCAGATATCTGGAGGGAATATGTGAATTATATCAAGGGAATTCAAGAAGAAGACTTGATTTTGGATGATTTCAAGAGGACATTCAAGAATAATTACCTATCATAGAGGTACTATGATGATATAGCTAAGGATTTTTATGAGCTACATATGGGTTATATGAAGATGATGAGTATACTAGAAGTTTCTTGGAGTTGTTAAGGTATGTGCCATATCTCAAGGGGTAAAATACTAAGATTCATAGATTCATTAGTGGATTTCTAGCAACATATAGAAACCATAATGAATTTGATGAGCCTAGATCACTAGAAAAGGCCATCTGTAATTTGAAGCATTGTTATATGCAATCAAATTGCAAAGCTTAGCCTAATCGTGACTTGAAGGAAAATGAGAAGGTAAAAGTAAAATGGCCCCTAAAATGGGGAAGACCTAAAGACCTAGGTGAGAAAGAGAATGTTTCTCATTAAAATAAGTTTAGTGCAATTGAGAAGGGACATATTTCAGAACCTGGAGAGTATTAGACTAGAGCTGATTGTAGAGCACCATTGCAGTGTTGGATATGTGGCATAGATCATCGTAAGAAGGAATGTCCATTTTACCAAGGAGGTAGAACTCATAACTATAGTTCTCAACTGGAATAGATAATTGGAGAAGTTGTTCATAGTATTCCTTGGATTTATGTATTTGTGGAGAATAGGCAGACAGATCACCAAGCATCTATCATTAAGATGGACGGTAAGCTTTGTGATCAAGTTATTTCTATTTTGATTGATCCTATATCTAATTATATTTATGTTAATTCTGACCTGGTGGATAAGTGTGGATTCAGAAAATAAGTGCATGCAAATTCTTGGTTGGTGTTGTTGGATATAGGTACAAAAAACATATTTAATCATTGGGTAAGACCTTGTGCATTTGAGTTTAATGGTATGCCTACAACAATGCATTTGAATTTACTGCAATTGGGATCGTATAGTATGATTTTGGGTATGGATTGGTTGTATCTTCATAGGAACATAGTAGATTTCTATGACCATGTTATTGAGTGCATGGAAGATAATGGAGAGAAGAGAATCTTACAGGGAAAGAAGAATCCTACTATAGTGAGGATGGTCACCACTATGCAGGCTAAGTACAGTTGCAGATAAGGGTGTGTGATGTTTGCAGTTTATATTTCCAGTAAAAAGGGTAAGGATGTTGACAATGAAAAAATATTCAAGAGGAACCGTATATTTCAATAGTTTCAAGATGTGCTTCCAACAAAGATTTCAGTGTTTCCTTCGAACAGGGAAGTAGAATTTTCTATTGAGTTGGCACCATGGGCAACAATAGGGTCAAAGGAACCTTATAGGATGAGCACACCAGAATTGGTAGAGTTGAAGTTGTAGTTGAAGGAAATGCTTGATAAGGGATACATTAGGCCACGTGTATCACTTTGGGGTGTACGATTGTTTTTCATGAAGAAAAAGGATGGTACTCTTAGATTGTGCATTTATTGCAGGAAGTTGAACAAGGTAACGATCAGGAATATGTACCCATTTCCAAGGATTGAGCACTTGTTTAATCATTTGAAAGGAGCACCAATGTTCTCAAATATAGATATACAATCATGATATCATCAAGTACACATAAAAGAAGAGGACATCTACAATAATTTCTCTAGGACTAGGTATGGGCATTATGAGTTTGTTGTGGTTCCATTCCATTTGACTAATGCTCTGGCTAATTTTATGTGTTTGATGAATAGTGTGTTGAATCCTTATCTGGAAGAGTTTTTTATTGTGTTCATTGATGACATCTTGGTATATTCTAAGAATGAGGAAGAGCATGCTGAACATTTAGCAGCAACGTTGAGATTGCTAAGATAGAATCAATTGTATGCTAAGCTTAGAAAATGTGGTTTCTTTAATACAGAAGTACACTACCTAGGATATGTTGTTTCCAAGAATGGCATAGTAGTAGACCCATAAAAGATAAATGCTATCATGGAAAGGGAAACTCCTAGAAATGTAGATGAATTCAGACCATTCATGTGCTTAGCAGCTTACTATAAAAGGTTCATCAAGAAATTCTCACACATTGCATATCTTGTTACATCATTGCAAAGGAAATATAAGAAGTTTGAATGTACAGAGGAGTGTGCAACCAGTTTTGAGCAGTTGAATCAGTTTTTGAAAAATGATCCAACACTAAATATTGCAAATCCATAGAAAAAAAATTGTAGTGTGTACAAATGCTTTCAAGAGAGGTCTTGGTGGAGTCCTTGTGTAGGAGGAATGGGTGATATGCTATGAGTCTAGGAAACTGAATGAGCATGAGAAGAACTATGTGACTCATGATCTTGAGTTGGAAGCTATTATTCATGCCTTGAATATCTTGGCACATTATATTCTTGGAAAGAGGTTTGTGTTGATGAGTGATCACCATGGGTTGAGATATTTGTTTCATTAACTGAATTTGAATGTCGAAAGAACTAGATATTTGGCTACCCTTAGAGAGTTTTACTTTGAGATCAAGTACATTAAGGGGAAGGAGAAAAGGGTTGCAGATGCTCTTAGTAGGAAATTATAGTTGAACCATGTTGAATCATTGAGCTCATGTGGGACAGATTTGCAGGATCGGATCTTACAGGTAGGGCAACAAGATGACAAGTACAAGGAGATTATGTATAGGCTACAGTAGGGTACATGTAATCATTATGTGGATTATCATCCTACAACAGATGGCTTGGTGAGATTTAGGGACAGGATATATGCGTTGGATGATAGTGAAATCATGAAGCTTATCTTAAGAGAGTTTCATATAAAACCATATTCAGGTCACCTAGGATATCAAAAGACGTTGACATCAGTAAAAAAGTTATACTACTTGTTGAATTTGAAGAAGGAAGTGACAGATGGTTTGGGGTGAGATGTTTGGACTATCACCAAGTCAAAGTAGAGTGTAAGAATTTAGGTGGGTTGCTTCAACCTATTCTGATTCCGGAATACAAGTGGAAGGTCATTTCCATTGATTTCATTATAGGTCTTCCAAGGACATCGAGGCAACATTATTCTATCATGGTTGTGGTTGACAGGTTGAGAAAGGTATCTCACTTCATTCCAGTGAGGACCATTTATTCGAATAGTGAGGTAGCACATGTCTTCATTAGGGATATCGTGAGATTGAATAGTGTTCCAAACAATATTGTGTTGGACGAGGATGACAAGTTCACTTCCAAGTTTTGGAAGGAGTTTTTTGGAAGATTTGGAACAAATTTGTCCTTCAACACAAATTATCATCCATAGATAGATGGACATACAAACAGGGTCAACAATATACTCAAGGATATGTTGAGGATGTATGCTATGCATCGTCTGAGGAGATGGGAGGAGTACCTTGAATTGGTTGAGTTTGAATACAACAACAAATATCAAGAGACATTGAGGATGAGTCTATTTGAGGCACTATATTGGCGGAATTGTAACACTCCCATCAACAGTAGTGATTCAGTGAATAGGGTACTTGTGGGACTGGACATGTTGCTAGTAGAAATGGAATAGGAAATTTAGGTTATAAATAAGAATCTAAAGGCAACAAAAGATAGGTAAAATAGTTATGCAAACCAACACATGGCATTTAAGATGTTTTAGGTTGGGGATCATGTGTATTTTCACATCAAGCCCAAGAAGAGATCCTTGAGGATCAAATCATGTGCCAAGTTAGCACCATGGTATTGCGGGCCTTTTGAGATCCCTCAGAGGATTGGAACAGTGGCCTACAGACTTGCACTACGTGCGATAGTGAAAGCCTATGATTTTTTCATGTTTCATTTCTTAAAATATAATTAAAGGATGTTGATCATGTTATTGATTGGTCTGTATTTCAGGTGGAGAAAGAAGGATAATTCCAGTTGGAACCTCAATGCATATTGCAAAGGAAACATCTCATGCTCTGAAACAGAGCACTCGAGTAGGTTAAAGTAGAGTGGAGGCACTTTGGACCTGATGAAGCTACATGGGAGATGGTTTATCATATGTGGGTTATGTATCCTTCATTTTTTGTTGGTGAAGACAAATAACTTTTGGTATTTGTACATATTTATGTATGGTTTCTACTATGAATATTGCAATTAGCTAATTTATAAAGCTCCAATAAGCAGTATGGTTGTCATATTGTCATGTTTCTCATGATGGTTTTTCTTTGAGCAATTTGTTATTATAAATACTGCAATGAGATAAGTTATAAAGCTCCATAACTAGTATTTTTTTCTTTTCAGCACCTTTGCTGGGTCTAGCTGTGGTTTAACACCAAGGACGATGTGCCCCTAAGGGGGAGGGGTCTGTAACAACCCTGGATTACATGTCCATATAATAAAATTTAATAAAGATAAAATAAGACTTCGGGAAAGGGACACTTATTCCAAGCTAAATGTTGGGAAAAATATCCTAGTGAGCATCACTTGTTGCATTTATGGCTAAGGGAAATTGACAAAGGAAATGGCTAAGGCTTTAAAAAGGAAAAATGGTATTTTTGGAACATTATTAATGAAAATAATGGAAATTAGGAGAAAAGGAAGGTGAAAGGTCATGGGCTTCATGTAAGGAGGAAAATGATGGAAAATAATGTGAAATGAAGAAATTATAGGCCTCGACAATAAAAAAATACCTCAGAGAATCAATGGGAAAGCTTTGGCGACTTTTTGTCAGTTCAGTTTTAGAATTAGTCTTAGAGAGGAGAAAGCACCAAGACGAGAAATAAAGCAAGAAAGCAATGAAAGGAAAGGAAAATTAAAGGAGAAGGTAAGGAAAAGGATATAAGGACACAGAAAGCAAAGGAAGGAAAGCATCAATCAAGTTCAACAGGAATACTTGTAGGTAACATATTGCATGTGTGATTTCCTAGCTAGTTTTGAAATGCATGGTATGTGCATGTTGGTATATGGTTCTTTTGCTTTCATTATAATGTATCTGGATAGGTTTCAACCATGGATTTTAGCCTAGCCATGCCATTTTCAGATATCCATGAATCGATGGGATTGTTTCATGTTTTCACTCATAACTAAATAAATAATGCATGAAAGACCTAATTTATGTTAATAAAACTAATGAGAGAAGTTAGTGACCCTTGTTGTTAAACCTCAGATGAGTTTTCAGTCCCTCATGTTCAAAATTGCATTCATGACCTGTAGGTCACATATCTACCAAGTGTTTGACAAAATGTCAGTCCTAGTTGGGGATGGTTAGGTTAAGTCCTGGTTCTAGTTTTTGGTTACAAGCATTATATTCATGTATTTTATGAGTTCTTGAAGTTTCATAGTTTTATGGGCAGAGGCCTAGCTCTAGCCCTAGAAGATAACCTTAATTCTCACAGTCCCTGGCACAATAATGGCACAAAAAGGCCACATTCGCATTGATGCAGTCCTATGGGAGTTACTAGGAACCCATAGTCACTTAGAGGCCTTGGAAAGGGCGTGACTGGTGCTCTAATTTTGGAAAAAGATGAGTTGTAATAGGGGTTGGATACCTAAGGGGGTTGGGTTACCCCTAGAGGTCCTGTGGCACCTGAGAGAAGTCAGTAAGGTCTTGTTGTGTCGACTCGATTTCCTTAAAGCCATCTAGGAATTAGAGTCATATCATAGTGGCCCTCAGCTCATGTTTACCTTTGGCAAGTTGGTCAAAGTGGGTAAATGTGGGAGGACACGTTTACACTTACAAGAAATTTAGTTTTTAAGGAAGGTGATTATTCATTGTGGAAATGATGTGTTTTTATGAAACCAACTCACAAAAATATAAGAAAAGATAGATCAGTGACTTAGAAATCAGCCTCTTTGAGGGGGCAACCTCCTTTACATTACATAAATGAACAATTATTTGATGACACAAATGACAAAACCTACTTTCTATATATAGGCGTGTAAGGGGTCCCAATATAATCAGATCCTACATAATTTAAGGGCACAACAATAACAATAGTGGGATTCTATGGGGCATAATAATAACAATATGGGGACTACATGGGCACAAAAATAACAATAAGGGAGTTACACTAACAATAAAAATAATGGGATATACTAGTATTATAGGGACCTAACATGCCCCTTGCCTTCAAACAAGTGTTTTCCTCAACCCTTGAGTAGCTCTAGATGCTTCTATATAAACATTATCATCAAACCATGAGGAATATTTAGATGGTATGTTCTTACACTTGATGAGATACTTTGAAATTGATCGATTTCTCAGTTGTCAAGTTCTTGTTTCAGTGATTGCTTCAGGTTCCAATATGATTTTTCCTTCCTCGTCAAGTGTTGGAAATATCATTTGAGCTAGGAGCTTGTCACCTATAGCTTTCTTTAAGGATATTGGATGCATTTGGGAAGATTCCATAAGCTCCACTTTGTATTCCATAGTACCAATCTTTTGCAACACCTTGGAAGGACCATAATACCCTCTTGATAATTTATTATCCTTCTTTTCTTGCTTCAGGAACTTTTGTTTGTATGGTTGTAGCCATAAAAAACCAGTCTCCTACATCAAAACTTCTTTTGCAGCAATGTTGATTTGCTTGTTGTTTCATTCGACTCTGCGCTAAAGTGAGGTTATCCTTTAAGAGTTGGAGAACTTGTTGTTAATTCTCAATGTGATCTTCCACTACTTGAACCTGTAGCGAGTATAATTGTGCAATTATGTCTTTTTTTTTCTTTCTTCATGATAATTTTCATGACATTAGAACTAATTATCTTTCTTGGTTTTCCTGTAATATCCCATAATTCAGCTTCCTTTCCTTCCAAAAAAAAATTCAAGAAATGTTCTTGAAAATTTAAGGTTGTAGTCCCCAAGGATTGTAACCATAATACTCCTAGTACAACATCAGCACCACCCATTGGAATAAAAAGCATTGGACTATTCAATACATATTCCCCCATGGTTAGCTTGATATTATGGCACATTCTCGAGAAATTTACAATTCCTCCATTTGCAACCATCACTTGAAACTATCGTGTTGGATATAGGAAGAAATTCAATTCCTTGGCTATCTTATAATGAATAAAATTATGGGTACTACCCAAATCAATCAATATTATTACCTTTTTCTTCTTGATGTGTCTTTCAATATTGAGAGTTTGAGAAGTGGTAATTCCTACCAATACATTACAAGATATCTTCGGATTCGTTTATTCTTTCTCTAGGGTTGGTTCCTGGTGTATATCATTTTCTTTTGAATTTTCTTGTTCCTTTTATTCCTCCTCTTGTGATAATCTATGTAAATTAATTTCTTCTCAGCACACTTATCACCTTTAGTGTATTTTATATCACAACTATAACATAGCCCTTTTTCTCTTTTTTCCTCCAATTTTTGTGGTGTCAACCTTGTAGTTTGTGGAAGGCTAGGGGCAACAAAATTTCCATATTTATAGTTGTGATTGGTAGAATTACTTGTTTCCATAATTTTTCTTTCAACTCTTCTTGCCACAGTGAATGCCTTCTCCATTGAATTAGGTTCCCAAAGGAGAACCTCATGTTGGATGATATCCTTTAAATTCCTTATGTAGAAATTAATCATATGCTCCTCTGGAATATCTACTACCTTGATATTCAATTTTTGGAAATCCTCAATGTGCTCCATCATTGAACACTTGTTTGAGATTTATCAATTGGCTAAAGAAGGCATTGCTATTTGTATCCTCGTAATGTGCTATCATTTCATCCATAAAAATTGACCAAGTGACAAGTGGTTTATGAGAAAAAAGCCATCAATACAATACAAACTAATTTTGTTCTAAATATAAAGTTGCAATGTGTACCTTTTGTGTGGTTTGCACATTATGGAGTTCAAAGTATTGCTCCATTTGTAGTATCCATGTTATCGGATCCTTTCCATCAAAATTCCTCATATTGATCTTCGGAATATTATGGGTTTTCGATCCAACGTTAGAGTCTATGAAATCATGATTAACATTTATTTTTTTTCTCATCATGAGTTTCCTCTACTACCTTTTCGCCATTAGGAAGCTTTTATTGTAGCAACTTTGTCAAACCTTCCTTCAAACCTTCAATTTTTTCTTCTATACCATCAATCTTAGCTTCCATTTCATCGATATTAGCTTCAATTTCTACTTTTAAACCATCCATATCACCTTTTATTTCATCTTTAGTTGTTCTTTGTCAGATCAAAATTTGTTGCACTTGGTCCCGTAACTTTGATATATCGTGTTGCAATTCTTCCTCTTCATGGATCATAGTAGAGTTTTCTGAGGGCCTAATGCATGTAGATTTATTTTTTAGAGGTATTTTATAACCCAATACAGATATATATGCCTCAATATGCTCTTGGAATCATTTCAAACTGATTTTTTTCAAACAAAATGTTATGCAAAATATTTTGAAAAATACACACCTTTTTCTTTGTTTTAGTAGCTCGATATTGAAATGGTTGTAACTCTGTAATTTAGGATCTCCAATATCTGAACTTAGGTCCTGTGGTATCCCTCTATGTATTTTTTCCAATGCCATAGGTAATACCTAATTTCTATTCTTCATGATAAAGCTATGCCCAATCTCCCACAATCATATAATAATGTATTGGTTTAGTAAGGCTCACTTGTACGGCATGTTGTGTGTCACTATTTTGACATTCAGCTCTGAAATCAATACAAACGAAACTACAGTCCGTGCAATTTTATCCACCTTTTACAGAATTCCAATCTGATGTCTGAAATGAAATTTATGATGATTTTACACCAACTACTTGTTTTATATGAAATTACGGAGCCTGCAAAAACCCTAACTTCCTCAGATCATATATCCGCAAATATAGTGAAACAAGATCTAAAATTTTTACACGACATTCCTCTGAATTTATGCTCAGCTTTTGAGCCTTTGTATAAAAAAGGTATAGCTAAAATCCCAAGATTACTTATTTGGAGCAACGAAACCCTAAAATCCAAAGCTCTGATACCAAATGTTATGAAATGAAACCAGCTCACAAAAATAAAAAAAAGTTATATCAATGACTTAGAAATCAGCCACTTCAAGGGGGAAACCTCCTTTAGATTACATAAATGAACAACTCTTGGATGATACAAATAAGAAAACCTAATTTCTATATATAGGAGTCTAAGGGGTCCCAATATAATCAGAGCCTACATAATGTAAGGGCACAAAAATAATAATAGTGGGCTTCTATGAGGCACAATATTAAGAATGTGGGGACTAAATGGGCACAACAATTACAATAATGGGGTTACACTGACAATAACAATAAGGGGTTATACTAGTATTCTAGGGACCTAACATGTGTTTTTCTTGAGTTTTCATATGGATCTATTTCTCCCTTTTATCTCTGTACCCTTTATATTTCCGATTGTTGTCTCACATTATTGATTGGCACCTCCTTGTAAGGATGCATATGAACCCACATTTTTGCATAGTTTTAGTAAACTATGTGAAATTTGATAAAAGAAAATTTTCATTTGAAGAAATTGTTCAAAATATCTAGGCTCAATTGAAAGGTATGAAGAAGGAATTACATTCCATGGTGGAGTACAAAGGAAAATTAAGCTCAAAGATGATACGATTCATGAGGCAATTGGAAAAGGAAGGTAGAATCCTCAGTTATAGTCAAATTCCGTCAAGGCCAACTCAATGACTTCACTTTTTTGGGATTTTTATCATTTAGGGAAAACAAGCACATCTCAAGGACATGACACTCCTACCAAAAACCCACCCACCACTAAACATGGAATAAGACTAGGAAAATAAAAATGAATAATCTCACACAGAGTGAATATAATACAATTGTGTCACCATGGAACTAGAATTGAAATGTTCCTTTAGTTACAACTAGTTTTTCAATCTCTTAAAATATGCATTACAAAATATGTTAGTTAAAGATATAGTATTTGAAAACTCATACCAATAACTCCATTACTAACACATAAATGTATCTCTTGAATATAATCTAATATAAGATATTTTTAAAACTCTTAATATGTAGAGGTATAATTTTATATCTTGTTCCTCTAAATATTAATACTAAAATAAAATAAAATAAAATAATAAATAAATAAAACATATCTAAAATTAATGAAACAAAATTAAATATTATATATATATATATATATGAGAGTTAGGGGTTAAAACATAACACCTTTAAACCAAAATATATCACGACTTATATTTAAAAACTGATAAATTAAACAAATTTTGATAAGTTGATGTAGCCATTTGTATTGAGATCTTTAGGAATAAAATACATGAACATTTTAATAATGTGTTTTATTTTTTGTTAGATATTTCTCAAATATAAACAAGCGCTACATAGTAGCTAGTCTTACAGCTTAGTTTAAATTCGGTTTTACTGACTGGTAAATTGATGTATTTTTTTAATTGTAACTATGTTTTTTTGCAGATATGAACAACTTTGTTACTAATTTCAATTATATAAATATTATTTTTTTCACCATAAGAATATTTTGACCTAAAACTATTTTTTATTGGTTATTCACTTGTTTTCTTCATATTTCATATATGAGAAAACATGTGAATAACACAAAACCGAAAAGCATTTGACATGAGTGAAAGTTCACCACCTTAAAAACTACCAGCAATGATATAAAGGTGGTCAAGTTTTGTCAACATACACGTGATGTTGTAGTTGCATGTTACCATATTAGACATTAAGAGAAGATAAGTGAATAACATTTAATATTATAATTTTTTTTATTTAAAAATAAATGAACAATTAAATAAATATTCAAATAAATGATGAAGCATATAATTAAATTCAATTTATCGATAATATAATTGAATTGGTCCAAAAAAATTATTAATTTGATTGAAATTTTAGATTTATAAAACAAAGCTTATTATAGAGTATTGGCAATTAGGAGTTTTGCATTTTTATAAAAAAATCAATAAATTTTTTTTTAAGAAAAGTTCACATTTTAGAAATTGCAAATGTGATGAAAGAGTGTTTCATATTCACCATTCTAAATAAATAATATAATATATTTTTAAATTAAATTATAAAAATATTTTTAATAATATTATATTATATTTATATTTTTAAATTAAATGATAAAGATCTTTTTTATAATATTATATTTTATTTATGATTTTTAAAAAATATTTAAAAAAATATTATATATTTTTGTTAATTTATTTAATTGTATATTTATTAATGAAATGTTATAAACTAAAACACACCAAGTTATTCACACATCATAAATGTTAGCAACTTCAAATTTATCGAGATGTTGTTGATAGAGATATTTGTGAATTAGGTGCACATGTTTACCATGCTTGTCATCTCAATCATTATCATGAGCTATTAACTCACAAATTGATTATGTTATTTTGTTATATACATAGTATTAGATTGAAAAGACCCTAATGGAAGTAGATTTGGAGTCAAAATAAATTCAAACTAAATAAAAACTAATGGTGAAGAAAATTTTCATGTTACAAAATGGTGTAGCTCACCCTTAAAAGCTCATGAATATGTTGCAGATTGTCGTGGACCTTGATTGCTTATCACAATATCATAATAGAAACAACAATAATAGTCGAGTAATTATTCTAACTTTGTCTTACTATTGAAGGAGATTACTGGATATCGATTGGGAAAATAGCATAGCACCTTTATCACAAACAACGAGAATGGTCAAATTCAAAAGAGGTAATATGATATATTTAGAAAAATCATAAGCCTCCCTTTCAAACTATATGGTCTGGGGATTGTGGACTCTTAAAAAAAACAGTTTCTGGAGTGCTAATGATATAGTCCCTGCCATATTTTGATTGGAAATGTGAGTCAAATCAACTGTAGTAGTCCCACCCATGTTGATGAGTTGAGCCTTCGAGTATTGTTACCAAGCAACATGACAGTGTACCAAACAAAAATAAAATATTAAACTTAAAACCCATCAAATTGATAATAAATATATTATTATTATTATTAAATAATACATTTAATTTTTAAAGTTAAACTTTGGAATAATTCTTTATTCAACCTAAAATAATATGGGTTTGACCCAATATTAAATGTCATATTTGTGACTGGCGAGATAATAAAGCATTATCAGATAAATCTTTAATCTGCAAACTATATATTAATTAAATAGATTACACACATTTATACATGAATTAGTCTCAAGATAGGATATCTATCTTGGACGTACAATAAGTTGGTTGAGGGAATATCTCAACCTCACACCAAATAAGGAAACTAGATTTAGCTAACCTAGGAAATAGGAACAGACTCTATTCAACTGGATAAGTAGGAATTATACATTCTAACACACCCCCTTAATGACTACTTGTCTCGATATCACTTCGCAAAATCTAGTTGTGATCAAACATAACAAAGAATATGTCGACGTCCATATAAAAGAGCAACCATCTACCGGAATGCATGAGTACCAACTGCTGCAACCGCTAGTCCTGTAGGATGTCCTTCGCATACATGATTCTGTCAACCATTATCACTGCATACATGTACCTGTATCCACATATCCCCCTCCAACGTGGGTTTTATCGGATGACCCGTAACCATGCTCTTCCTTCATCGGGTTTTTATCGGATGACCCGTAACCATGCACTTCCTTCAGTGGCAAACACTGACACAGAACTGTTTCGAGTCTGCTTCACTATTATACGTGGTTTCTAGCTGACCACAAACTGACACTGCAAAATGGTTTTTTTTTTTTTTTTTGGCTGACCATGAACCTGTAGTTACAAAGTGGTTTTGAGATTACCACGAACTTTTACGGGGATACACATGCCTTTACAAGGCTTACATACTCCAACTCTTGGAATTATCAGGTACATACAATGACCACTACAAAACCATCGTAGACTTGTTTACCATGCAACTGAGTGACTCATTATACAACATGCTATTGAGTCTATTCCAAGAAACTCATAAAAAATTCACACAAACTAGATTGATCTCCATCATATTAATTGTTGCTGCTTCATTCACATCTTGGGCATCTTTGTCTTTGTCAATTGAAACTTGGAACTTCACGTTTCACCTGTCATTTGTTAGAGTAGCCAATTCTAACAAAGTAACTTCATATTGAGATGGCTAATCTCAATATGTATATTGAGTTTAATTCCAAAATAATTTCACCATAAAACACATCATTTACCCAAATATGTAAAAAAAATAACCGTGCCAACCAACCAGCACACTAGAGCAGTAACAAGGCACCAAAAAAAAAACTTATATGAAAAACGCCACGCAACCTCGAGCAGCTATGGTCAATCTGCTCAGCAGTCAACAATCTGCTCACACAACAGTCGATATTCACAAACTCCTTGCGCTGGTACGAACACAAATCCGCACCCAATCTTTAAAAAAAAAAAAAAACTCGAAAGTTCAACCAAAATAGCAGAAATGTTTGCTGTCCGTCCTCACGAAATATTCTTAAAGTCGGAAACAGGGTGTTCAAATTTCCCAAGAGGATTGCCGTAAATAGTTACCATTGCCGAATCAGATCACATTCACTCAAGTTCAGCCTGTGGATTTTCTTTTTCAGTTTTCTCTCAACATGCAGGATTAACACACTGTCTCTTCCACAGGAGTAGCAGAAATGCATATTGTGTCATTGATTCAGGAGTAGTTGACTGACAAACACGTGGAGCGAAATATTTGACATTTCAGTGAGTGCGGTAACGTGATGGATGTGGGCATTCATTGAGTTTTTAAAGTCTCCTCTGCCTCCCCAGACATATCTGAGATCACGTTCTGTTTCTGCGCTTTTCACAAATGCAACAAATGGCAATTATGATCCACACTTCGGCTCTTGCTGGACAGGGTAGACAACACTGGCAATTAATAAGAGGCACAACCACAATAATGAACGTGCTGAGCGTTGAACGCACCCACACACGCAGGTTACCAAGCAAATTACAGCAGAAATCCAAAAAACCGTTTCAACAAACCGCACCCAATTAAAACAAATTCAGAAATTAAATCAAATGCGGCAGAAATAGGGAAGCCACGCAGAAATTGAGAAGCCACGCGCTTTCAATCTACACGCTCTGGCTCGAAAACTATCCAAAATGTCAATATGCAAAATGTCAATATGCAAAACTATCCAACTCTTTGACTGCACGCTGGAAAAACTGCTATCCGGCATATGCACCAACGAACAGGTTGTTCACTCGATCTTCAATCGCTGTGTTTTTTTTTTTTTTTTTTAAACACACACAGGATTTTTAATGACTGGAGGCCGATACCGATGATTTGGAGGCCTGCACTCTGCTGTCAAAGCTCCACGCAATGTCTGTCACCGCGCACCTATCAACAGTGTTCAACCGGTGCACCACAATATCCACCAAATAGCTTCACACAGCTTCTATCCCGCAAACTGTATCCGGAATTGCTCGAACGCACAAAAACAGCAAACAAATGAATTGCTGGACACACGCTGGCTAGAAACTTTTCCTCAGCCCAGGAGGGGCCGAGGTCCAGGCCATATGGCTCCGATACCAAGATAAATCTTTAATCTGCAAACTATATATTAATTAAATAGATTACACACATTTATACATGAATTAGTCTCAAGATAGGATATCTATCTTGGACGTACAATAAGTTGGTTGAGGGAATATCTCAACCTCACACCAAATAAGGAAACTAGATTTAGCTAACCTAGAAAATAGGAACAGACTCTATTCAACTGGACAAGTAGGAATTATACATTCTAACATTATCACTGATCTTAAATAATATAATAACCTTCGTGATGAGAGGCCGACAATATAAATAAAGATTTGGTCCTTAATAAAACATTATTGTTCATATTAAATACTATAGTAATTTATATGATGAGATGGCACGATTATTATTATTTGTATTATTGGGTTATATTATTTAATTTTTATTATAATGTATTAGATGTAATAATTATAACAAAATTAATATATTACATTCTAATTTAATTCAATATATTCTGGTTAGAGGTTATTCCTCTTATTAGTCACTCAATTAAATTTAATATAAAAATTATGGACAAAATACTATAAAAATTACGTATAGATATTTTAATATACGTGGAACCAAACGATGTCAAGTGAAAATGTTTTAATATACATCAAAATAGAATCAAAATGGAGTACATTGTGTACAAGTTTCATATTTACACGTAGGTATTATTAAATTGTATTTGAGTAAATAAATTTATGGTATTGGACATTGAAAAGAAAACAAATTAATTAGCTATCAAGTAAGGTAGTCCCACGTGTGTTGCTAGGTTGAGCCTTTCAATATTCGTACTAAGCAACCTCACAACGTAGTAAGCACCTCACAACGTACCAAGCAACCTGACACCGTACTAACCAACCTTAGAGGACACAAATTTTAAAGCATAAAAGTATTATGGAATAACATGTTAAACTTACAACCCAATCAAATTGATAATAAACATATTAATTTATTTTTTAAAAATAATAAATTTCAGTTTTGAAAGTTAAACTTTGATTAATATTTGGTCCAACCCAAAATAATATGGGTTTGACCCAATACCGAATGCAATATTTCTGCTTGGCATATCATCTCGCATAATAAGGATACTATTAAAAATCGTATTACATTAAAATTTAGGAATTTATATGGTTATAAAGAATTAGAGAGAAAAATAAATTAAGATATTATAAGGAGGTGATCAAACCGAAATCTAAAAAACCAAAATTAGCTATCTATCTTGACTAGTGTTAATGTAACCACCCCTCGCACATTTACCCAGTTTCACCAGCTTGTCAAAGTAAACATGAGACGAATAGTTATTATGGCATAATCCAACTTCCTAGATTCATTTAAGGGAGTGGGGTCTACAAATGACACTTTCTAACCACACATTAACATCCTACAAGACGTACAGGTTGCTCAGAGGTTGAACAACCACCCCAGGTGACCAAACCCTGAGTTGGGGCTGCTCTTCCCAACACTTAACACCCAACCTCATGCATGACAAGGCCTCAGTGCGTTTGAAGGCCTCCAACCGCATGCACAACATTCCCTGAGTGTGGTTGTGACCCAACTTGTCTAGTTTAGAGGGTGTGGTCCCAATATCTCAGCCACCTTTGTAGGTCAACCTCCATACCACTACGCAGAACTGCCTATAACTTCTCATAACTACAAATGACATAATGATAATTTTAAACATATAAAACTTGAAAAATAACTTGACCTAACGAGGCCCAACCATATAAGTTATTTCGTCAAACATAATGAACATGTGAGTTACAGATCATGAATGCATGTCAAATATTAAGATTTAGAACCTATATGAATATCATCGGGAAGGTTTAATGCTCTCTCTTAATAGCTGAAATAACACTTGTTATCCCATGCATTCATGCATATATATATAGTGGATAAGATATATATATATATATATTATCCACTATTTCCCGTATTGGATTTATGCTGACAAGTTTGTTCCATCGAATTGAATTCAAATTCGAATCGGGGAACTATTCTTCACATCGGCTCCAATGTCAACTCATCTAGTGCAAGCCATATTTTGATTTTTGTCAACAACTTGACCACATTTACAACCTGATGCATTCTCTGACCTTCAATTTAGTCAGATTCCATACAATTCTATTCTAGGAGCTCAGAGTTTCAGATTGCATTCACAATGAGAACTAAAGGGTGTTAGTTTAAGAACTGCAAAAATCAAAACATATGCTTTCATCTCTACAAATGTCGAGAAGGCTTGGGAGAAGGCTTATCCATGAATATGAAAAGAAAAGATTTGTTTTGGGGTGATGGTGTCTCACTTACATTTACTTCAATTGGCCATCGAAAAGGGTAGGTTACGACTGAGGTAACATTTATTCTCAGTCAAGCAATAGTAAAGGAACTTCAAGGGACGAATCACCAAAACATTTTACATGTGGGATTCTGGGGCATTTCACGTATGGGATTCTAGTGTGATAGTGTCCCTTTATATGTCATTCAATTAGTCATAATAAAGGACGTGTCAATATTAAGGAAACATTTACAACCATACAAATTAGAGAAAAATAAATTTCTATAAGGTATCATCATAACATTTCACATTTGTACAAGTATATAGGGAATTTTTAATTGTATCATGATGGAGATCAAGGACTTCATTGGAACCTTACTGTAATAACCCTAGGTTAAAATTTCATGTAATAAAAGTTAATAAAGCTAAAATAATACCATGAACAAGGGACACTTATTCTAGGATAAATGTTGGGAAAAATATCCTAGTGGGCATCACTTGTTGTGTTTATGGCTAAGGGAAATTTGCAAAGGCAATGATTAAGGCTTTGGAAAGGAAAAAGGGTATTTTGGAACATCATTTAAGAAAATAATGGAAATTAGTAGAAAAGGAAGGTGAAAGGTCACAAGTTGCATGTGAGGAGGAAAATGAAGGAAAATAATGGAAAATGAAGAAATTAGAGGCCTCATAAATAAAAAGATCTCAGAGCATTCGTGGGAAAGCTTTCAAAAAAATTTATTAGTTTAGTTTTAGAATTATTTTGAGAGAGGAAAAAGCACCAAGACGAGAAAGAAAGCAATCAAGCAAGGAAAGGAAAGGAAAATAAAAGGAAAAGGAAAGAAGGACAAGGAAAGAAAATTAAGGCAAGGATCAAGAAGATTCAACGGGAATACTTGCACATAACAGATTGCATGTGTAATTTCCTAACTGTTTTGGACATGCATATTATGTGCATGTTGGTATATGGTTATTTTATTTTCATTGGCATGGATTTTTCTAGGTTTCGACAATGGATTTTAGCCTAGCCTTGCCATTTCTAGATAGTCGTGGTGTGCTGGAATTGTTCTCGGTTTTGAGATTTGAATTATAGGATGGTTTTAGAATCCCGGGTGAGGTGATATCAAGAAAATTCCAAAAGGCCTAGAAATCCCTTGACCATTAATGGAGGGATACATACTAAAGCTCGAGAGTGGAGACAAGAAAATTCCTCAAGGATTGTTAAGAAATTCAAAGGCATCCAAGCTCGGTTCGTTTTTGTGATCTTGACACTAGTTTAGGTGTGATCACAGTATGGAGAGGGTGTAGGTGGTTTAGCCTCTAGATTCCCTTGGTTGTCTTAGGATTGGTTTATTCATTAACATCCCACAGTCATGCTTCGAATATGGCACCGGGGTGATTGGCTGAAGAGAGATTTGGCTCAGCCAATCTATGGTCAAGTGGAATGTGGAAGTCTCGAACCTGGTTAGTATTTGCATATGGTTAATTAAAAGCCAAGTTTATTTTGCCTTTGGTAAGGAAATGTATTGGTTATTATGTATTTATAATGATTTTTCTCCTATTTTTATTTTCTTAGTTATATGCTAGTTATAAACCACAGTCATGCTTGGAATATGGCATCGGGGTGATTGGCTGAAGAGAGATTTGGCACAACCAATCTATGGTCAAGTGGAACGTGGAAGTCTCGAACCCGGTTAGTATTTGCATATGGTTAATAAAAGACAAGTTTATTTTGCCTTTGGTAAGGAAATGTATTGGTGATTATGTGGCTATAATGATTTTTCTCCTATTTTTATTTTCCTAGTTTTATGCTGGTTATAAGCATGGTTTTATGACATATTTTATTCAATGATATTTTCTTTTTTTCTCTCATGACTAAATAAATAATGAATGATGACCTAATTGATGTTACGATAAGTAATGAGAGAAGGTAGTAGCCTTTCTTGTTAAACCTTATATTATATTTTAGTCCATCATGTTCTGAATTTCATTTATAACCTATAGGTTGCATATCTACCAATTGTTTGATAAAATGTCAGTCAAAGTTGGGGATAGCTGAGTCAAGTCCTAGTTCTATTTTTTGGTTTATAAGAATTGTTTTAATTTATTTTATGAAATGCTCTGGAAGTTTCATAGTTTTCTGGGCATAGGCCTATCCCCAGCCCTGGAAAATATCCCAAATTCTCATAGTCACTGGCATAACATTGGAACAAAAAGGCCACAGTCGCATTGACGCAGGCCTATTGGAGCGACTGGGAACCCATAGTTGCTTGGAGGCCTTGGAAAGGGATTGATTTCGGCTCTAAGTGAGGAAAAAGATGAGTTGTCATAAGGGTTGGCTACTTAGAGGGGTTGTGTTACTATTGGAGGTCCTCTGGTACCTGAGGGAATTCAGTAAGGTCTTGTTGTGTCAACTCCATTTCCTTAAATTCATCTAGGAGGTTTAGTCATATCATAGTGAACCTCAGATCATATTTACGTCTGGAAAGCTGCTGAAAGTGGGTAAATGTGGGAGGAGGAGTTTACAGGGTGGTATCAGAGTGGTTTGTGCTCTCTTTCGATCATAACCGATACCATAGGGTGGTATCAGAGCGTGGTTTCACTCTCTTTGGTTAAGGACTAGTGTTGTTAAGGTTATGGTTGCCATGAACAAGATCACAATATACAGCTGGTATGGTCGTGCATGATGTTTTTGTGATATAATTTTATTACATGGATATGTTTATGATTATATATGTACATGCTAAAGTGGACTAATCTTGCAGATGAGATAAGTCTCCCCTGAACATCACTGAGGTATGGGTTTGATTATTGCATCTATTTGGTTTATCTTACATGGTATACTTGCAGGAAGAAGAGAATCAAAGTTGAAAATAAAAATGGTAGACTACAGTTCCCATGACTCTCCCTAAATATCATTTGGGCAATAAGGAAAAGAGTATTCTCCTCGCATAGGAGATACATTTAAGAGCTTAAGGGCATATATAAAAATTTTCAAAGAAGAAAATGACACTTTGTTTGAGGCTCATGAAAGAATTAGAATGGGTTAGGAGAAGAAGGTAGAGGTTAATGCAATAATCCTTGAGATCTTGTCAGAGTTACAGAAACAGGGACAAATGACAATCTGTCAAGATCAGGAATTGAAAACTAATGGAGGTTATGGTATCATGTATCTTTCTAGATATAGATTTGATATATGGGGCACATTTAGAGGTGGCATATCACTAGATACACCTAATAGGAGGAATGATATGTTTGGGCATCATTAGAGTTCCTCATCTAGAATACATTGTCACAACCATCACATTCATCATCCTTATAGGAGGAGGGGTTATTTTCCCGAAGAGTTCAAGAAAGTGAAGGCTCCTACATTTGATGGAGAGATGAAGAAGCCAGAAGATGCAAAGGCATGATTTATTGGAATGAATAAATTCTTCATATTGCATAACTATTCAGAAAACATGAAATCAAAGATAGACATATTTAGTCTTAAAGGGAAAGCAAATATCTGGTGGGAATATGTGAAGTATATCAAGGGAATTTAGGAAGAAGACTTGATTTGGGATGATTTTAAGAGGATATTCAAGAATAATGACCTATAATAGAGGTACTTTGATGATATAGCTAAGGAGTTTATGATCTACATATGGGTTCTATGAAGATGATGAGTATACTAGCAGTTTCTTGGAGTTGTTGTGGTATATGCTATATCTCAAGGAGTAAAATACTAAGATCCATAGATTCATCAGTAGATTTCCAGCAACATATAGAAACCAGAATGAATTTTATGAGCCTAGATCACTAGAAGAGGCCATCCGTAATTTGAAGCATTGTTATATGCAATCAAATCGCAAAACTCAACCTAATCTTCACTTGAAGGGAAATGAGAAGGTAAAAAGAAAATGTCCCTCGAAATGGGGAAGACCTCAAGATCGAGGTGAGAAATAGAATGTTTCTCATTACAAGAAGTTTAGTGCAGTTGAGAAGGGACATATTTCACAACCTGGAGAGCAGTAGACTAGAGCTGATTGTAGAGCACCATTGCAGCATTGGATATGTGGCACAGATCATCATAAGAAGGAATGTCCATTTTACCAAGGAGGTAGAACTCATATCTATAGTGCTCAAGAGGAACAGATAATTGGAGACATTGTTCATAGTATTCCTTGGATTTATGCATTTGTGGAGAATAGGCAGACAGATCACAAGGCATCTATCATTGAGATGGACGGTAAGCTTTATGATCAAGTTATTTCTATTTTGATTGATCCTATACCTAATTATATTTATGTTAATCCTGACCTGGTGGATAAGTGTGGCTTGAGAAAGGAAGTGCATGCAAAGTCTTGGTTGGTGTAGTTGGATATAGGTACAAAAAAGATATGTAATCATTGGGTAAGACCTTGTGCATTTGAGTTTAATGGTATGCCTACAACAATGCATTTGAATGTGTTGCAATTGGGATCATATAGTATGATTTTGGGTATGGATTGGTTGTATCTTCATAGGAACAGAGTAGATTTCTATGACTAGGCTATCGAGTGAATGGACGATAATGGAGAGAAGAGAATCTTATAGGGAAAGAAGAATCTTACTATAGTGAGGATGGTCACAACTATGCAGGCTAAGCACAATTGAAGAAAAGGGTGTGTCATGTTTGCAGTTCATATTTCCAGTAAAAAGGGTAAGGATGTTGAGGATGTAAAAATATTCAAGAGGAACCCTATATTGCAGCAGTTTCAAGATGTGCTTCCAACAAAGATTTCAGTGTTTCCTTCGAACAGGGAAGTAGAACTTTCTATTGAGTTGGCACCATGGGCAACAACAGGGTCAAAGGAACCTTACAATATGAGCAGACCAAAATTGGTAGAGTTGAAGTTGTAGTTGAAGGAAATGCTTGATAAGGGATACATTAGGCCATGTGTATCACCTTGAGGTGTACCAGTTTTGTTCATTAAGAAAAAGGATGGTACTCTTAGATTGTGCATTTATTGCAGGAAGTTGAACAAGGTGATGATCAAGAACATGTACCCATTTCCAAGAATTGATGACTTGTTTAATCATTTGAAAGGAGCACCAATGTTCTCAAAGATAGATATACAATCATGATATCATCAAGTACACATAAAATAAGAGGACATCTACAAGAACTCCTCTAGGACCAGGTATGGGCATTATGATTTTGTTGTGGTTCCATTCCGTTTGACTAATGCTCCAGCTACTTTTATGTGTTTGATGAATATTGTGTTGCATCCTTATTTGGAAGATTTTTTTATTGTGTTCATTGATGAAATCTTAGAATATTCTAAGAATGAGAAAGAGCATTCCGAACATTTAGTAGCAACGTTGAGATCGCTAAGATAGAATCAGTTGTATGCTAAGCTTAGAAAATGTGGTTTCTTTAATATAGAAGTAAACTACCTGGGATATGTTGTTTCCAAGAATGGCATAGTAGTAGACCCAGAAAAGATAAATTCTATGATGGAGTGGGAAACTCCTAGAAATGTAGATGAAGTCAGATCATTCGTGTGCTTAGTAGCTTACTACAAGAGGTTCATCAAGAAATTCCCACACATTGCATATCATGTTACATCATTGCAAAGAAAATGTATGAATTTCAAATGTACAGAGGAGTGTGCAACCAATTTTGAGCAGTTGAATCAATTGTTGAAAAATGATACAACACTAAATATTGCAGATCCATAAAAAAATTCGTAGCGTGTACAGATGCTTGCAAGAGAGGTCCTGGTGGAGTCCTTGTGTAGGAGGGACGGTGATGTGCTATGAGTCTAGGAAACTGAATGAGCATGAGAAAAAATATGTGACTCGTGATCTTGAGTTGGAAGCTATTATTCATGCCTTGAATATCTTGGCACATTATATTCTTAGAAAGAGGTTTTTGTTGATGATTGATCACCATGGGTTGAGATATTTGTTTCATTAACTGAATTTGAATGCCGAAAAAACTAGATGGTTGGCTACCCTTAGAGAGTTTTACTTTGAGATCAAGTACATTAAGGGAAAGGAGAAAAGGGTTGCAGATGCTCTTAGTAGGAAAGTACAGTTGAACCATGTTACAAAATTGAGCTCATATGGGACAGATTTGCAGGATCAGATCTTACAGGTAGGGCAGCAAGATGACAAGTACAAGGAGATTATGTATAGGCTATAGTAGGGTACATGTAATCAGGATATGGATTATCATCCTACAACATATTGCTTGGTGAGATTCAGGGACATAATATATGTGGTTTATGATAGTGAACTCATGAAGATTATCTTAAGGGAGTTTCATATAAAACCATATTGAGGTCACCCAGGATATCAAAAGATGTTGACATCAGTAAAGAAATTATACTACTTTTTGAATTTGAAGAAGGAAGTGATAGAGGGTTTGTGATGAGATGTTTGGACTATCACCAAGTCAAAGTAGAGTGTAAGAATTTAGGTGGGTTACTTCAGCCTATTTTGATTCCAGAATACAAGTGGAAGGTCATTTCCATTGATTTCATTATAGGTCTTCCAAGGACATCGAGGTAGCATTATTCTGTCGTGGTTGTGGTTGACAGGTTGAGAAAGGTATCTCACTTCATTCCAGTGAATACCATTTATTTGAATAGTGAGGTAGCACATGTCTTCATTTGGGATATCATGAGATTGAATAGTGTTCCAAATAATATTGTGTTGGACGGGGATGACAAGTTCACTTCCAAGTTTTGGAAGGAGTTGTTTGCAAGATTCGGAACAAAGTTGTCCTTCAACACAAATTATCATCCATAGATAGATGGACATACAAACAGGGTCAACAAGATACTCAAGGATATGTTGAGGATGTATGTTATGCATCGTGAGAGGAGATGGGAGGAGTACCTTCAATTGGTTGAGTTTGAATACAACAACAAATATCAAGAGTCATTGAGGATGAGTCCGTTTGAGGCACTGTATTGGCGGAGTTGTAACACTGCCATCAACGGTAGTGATTTAGTGAATAGGGTACTTGTGGGACTGGACATGTTGCTAGTAGACATGGAATTGGAAATGCAGGTTATAAATAAGAATATAAAGGAAACAAAGGATAGGTAAAATAGTTATGCAAACCAACACATGGCATTTAAGGTGTTTCAGTTTGGGGATCATCTGTATTTTCACATCAAGCCCAAGAAGAGATCCTTGAGGATAAAATCATGTGCCAAATTAGCACCACGGTATTATGAGCCTTTTGAGATCCCTCAGAGGATTGGACCAGTGGCCTACAGATTTGCACTACGTGCGACAGTGAAAGCCTGTGATTTTTTCATGTTTCATTTCTTAAAATATAATTAAAGGATGTTGATCATGCTATTGATTGTTCTGTATTTCAGGCGGAGAAATAAGCATAATTCCAGTCGTAACCTTAATGCATATTGCAAAGGAAACATCTCGTGCTCTGAAACAGAGCACTCGAGCAAGTTAAACTAGAGTGTAAGAACTTTGGGCCTGATGAAGCTACATGGGAGATGGTTGATCATATGCGGGTTATGTATTCTTCATTTTTTGTTGGTGAAGAAAAATAATTTTTGGTATTTGTAGATATTTTTGTATGGTTTCTATTATGAATACCGCAATTAGCTAATTTATAAAGCTCCAATAAGCGGTATGGTTTCCATATTGTCATGTTTATCGTGATGGTTTTTCTTTGAGCTGTTTGTTATTATAAATACTGCAATGAGATAATTTATAAAGCTCCATAACTAGTATTTTTTTTCTTCTCATTTCCTTTGCTGGGTCTAGCTATGGTTTAACACTAAGGACGATGTCCCCCTAAGGGGGAGGGGTCTATAACAACCCCAACTTAACTATCCATATAATAAAAGTCAATAAAGATAAAATAATATTGTGGGCAAGGGACACTTATTCCAAGATGAATTTTAGGAAAAATATCCTAGTGTGCATCACTTGTTCTATTTATGGCTAAGGGAAATTGACAAAGGAAATGGGTAAGGCTTTATAAAGTAAAAATGGTATTTTTGGAACATTATTAATGAAAATAATGGAAATTAGGAGAAAAGGAAGGTGAAAGTTCATGGGCTTCATGTGAGGAGGAAAATGATGGAAAATAATGTGAAATGAAGAAATTATAGGCCTCATCAGTAAAAAATAACTCAGAGAATCAATGGGAAAGCCTTGGCAGCTTTTTTTCAGTTCAGTTTTAGAATTAGTCTTAGAGAGGAGAAGACACCAAGACGAGAATAAAGCAAGAAAGCAACGAAAGGAAAGGAAAATTAAAGGAGAAGGAAACAAAAAGGAAAGAAGGACACGGAAAGCAAAGGAAGGAAAGCATCTATCATCTTCAACGGAAATACTTGCAGGTAACATATTGCATGTGTGATTTCCTAGCTGGTTTTGAAATGCATGGTATGTGCATGTTTGTATATGTTTCTTTTTCTTTCATTAGAATGTATCTGGATAAGTTTCGACCATGGATTTTAGCCTAGCCATACCATTTTCATATATCCATGAATCGATGGGATTGTTCTCAATTTTGAGATTTGGATTTTCATATGGTTTCATAATCCAAAGGGAGTTGGTCTTAGGAAAAATCCGAAAGGCATAGGAATCCCTTGACCGGTAATGGAAGGATACACAGTAAAACCTGATGGTGGAGAAAGGAAAATTCATCTAGGATGGTGAAGAAATTCTGAGGCATCTAAGCTCGGTTTGGTTTTTTGATCTCGACACCAGTTTTGGTGTGATCACGGTATGGAGAGTGTCGAGGTGGTTTAACCAATTGATTCTCTTGGTTGTCTTTATATTGGTTTATCCCATGAGATCTCACATTAATTCTTGGAATATGGCACAGGGGTGACTGGCTGAAGAGATATTTGGCTCAACTAATCTATGGTCGAGTGGAATGTGGATGTCTCAAACCTGGTTGGTATTTTCCTTTGGTTAATAAAATCTAAGTTTATTTTTCTTTTGGTAACGAAATGTCTGGTTATTATGTGGCTTTAATGTATGTTCTCTTATTTTTATTTACTTGGTTATATGTTTGTTATAAGCATGGTTTTATGACAGATTTGTGTCATGGAGTGTTTCATGTTTTCACTCATAATTGAATAAATAATGAATGAAAGACCTAATTTATGTTAATACAACTAATGAGAGAAGGTAGTGACCCTTGTTGTTAAACCTCAGATGAGTTTTCAGTCCCTCATGTTCAAACTTGCATTCATGACCTGTAGGTTGCATATCTACCAAGTGTTTGACAAAATGTCAATCCTAGTTGGGGATGGTTAGGTTAAGTCCTGCTTCTATTTTTTTGTTACAAGTGTTGGGGTTCCCATGTTTTGGCCAGATTGGCAAGACCAAAAGATGAGACAACATCAAACCATTTTCAGACCTCAGGATCTAGCCCTCCTGGGTCTAGATAGGGATCTCTCTATGTAAGAAAAGGTTTTATGTCTTTGAAGCTAAAAGGTTGAGATATTAGGCTAGTTATAGGCACAGGGTTTGTTTGGTTGCTGGTCATCAGGAAAGAAGGGTTCAATGTAAGACAAGGGTGAGAAAAGAGGATTTAGGCAGAGGTGAAGTATTCTAGGGAGCATTCAAAACCATTGGGAAATGTATTCAGGAAAGGATTTGCTTGCTAATCAATATGCAGGCTTTAAATTGGGCTAGTCATCTAAAACATTGGATCTTAAAGATGATAGGGTGGCATGAAATGGTAGGGGAGGAGGAAACAATAAAGGTTTAGAACACAAAGTTAAAGACCTGAGATCAGAGAGAGACTTTGAACTCTCAATGCTTCGGCCTCTAGCTTGAGGGATCTTAGAAAGGCCAGCTGGTTGCACAAGGATCCTAGTGGACAGGGCTAACTCTAATCCCGAGTGTTCCCAAATCTTCCAGCTAAATCCTAACAAGAACATCTAAGAACAGATTCATTTAATTCATACATCATCCAGCAGGCAATAACATCCACTACACTGGTTAAATTAACTGCAATCAACTCTTAGATAACACATTTAGTAGAAAACATCAAAGGCAAGGAGAGCAGAAACATAGGGTACCTAACAAGGTATAACTAACAAGTGTTTGACAAAATGTCAGTCCTAGTTGGGGATGGTTAGGTTAAGTCCTGGTTCTAGTTTTTGGTTACAAGCATTATATTCATGTATTTTATGAGTTCTTGAAGTTTCATAGTTTTATGGGCAGAGGCCTAGCTCTAGCCCTAGAAGATAACCTTAATTCTCATAGTCCCTGGCACAATAATGGCACAAAAAGGCCACAGTCGCATTGATGCAGTCCTATGGGAGTTACTAGGAACCCATAGTCGCTTAGAGGCCTTGGAAAGGGCGTGACTGGTGCTATAATTTTGGAAAAAGATGAGTTGTAATAGGGGTTGGATACCTAAGGGGGTTGGGTTACCCCTAGAAGTCTTGTGGCACCTGAGAGAAGTCAGTAAGGTCTTGTTATGTCGACTCGATTTCCTTAAAGTCATCTAGGAATTAGAGTCATATCATAGTGGCCCTCAGCTCATGTTTACCTTTGGCAAGTTGGTCAAAGTGGGTAAATGTGGGAGGACACATTTACACTTACAAGAAATTTAGTTTTTAAGGAAGGTGATTATTCATTGTGGAAATGATGTGTTTTTATGAAACCAACTCACAAAAATATAAGAAAATATAGATCAGTGACTTAGAAATCAGCCTCTTCGAGGGGGCAACCTCCTTTACATTACATAAATGAACAATTATTTGATGACACAAATGACAAAACCTACTTTCTATATATAGGCGTGTAAGGGGTCCCAATATAATCAGATCCTACATAATTTAAGGGCACAACAATAACAATAATGGGATTCTATGGGGCATAATAATAACAATATGGGGACTACATGGGCACAAAAATAACAATAAGGGAGTTACACTAACAATAAAAATAAGGGGATATACTAGTATTATAGGTACCTAACATGCCCCTTTCCTTAAAACAAGTGTTTTCCTCAACCCTTGAGTAGCTCTAGATGCTTCTATATAAACATTATCATCAAACCATGAGGAATATTTAGCTGGTATGTTCTTACACTTGATGAGATACTTTGAAATTGATCGATTTCTCAGTTGTGAAGTTCTTGTTTCAATGATTGCTTCAGGTTCCAATATGATTTTTCCTTCCTCGTCAAGTGTTGGAAATATCATTTGAGCTAGGTGCTTGTCACCCGTAGCCTTCTTTAAGGATATTGGATGCATTTGGGAAGATGACATAAGCTCCAATTTGTATTCCATATTACCAATCTTTTGCAACACCTTGGAAGGACCATAATACCCTCTTGATAATTTATTATCCTTCTTTTCTTGCTTCAGGAACTTTTGTTTGTATGGTTGTAGCCATAAAAAACCAGTCTCCTACATCAAAACTTCTTTTGCTGCAATGTTGATTTTCTTGTTGTTTCATTCGACTCTGCGCTAAAGTGGGGTTATCCTCTAAGAGTTGGAGAACTTGTTGTTAATTCTCAATGTGATCTTCCACTGCTTGAACCTGTAGCGAGTATAATTGTTCAATTATGCCTTGTTGTTCTTTCTTAATAAGAATTTTTAAGACATTAGACCTAATTATCTTTCTTGGTTTCCCTGCAATACCCCATAATTTAGCTTCCTTTCCTTCCCAAAAAAAATTCAAGAAATGTTCTTGAAAATTTAAAGCTGTAGTCCCCAAGGATTGTAACCATAATACTCCTAGTACAACATCAGCACCACCCATTGGAAAAAAAAGCATTGGACTATTCAATACATATTCCCCCATGGTTAGCTTGATATTATGGCACATTCTCGAGAAATTTACAATTCCTCCATTTGCAACCATCACTTGAAACTCTTATGCTAGATATAGGAAGAAATTCAATTCCTTGGCTATGTTATAATGAATAAAATTATGGGTGCTACCCGAATCAATCAGTACTATTACCTTTTTCTTCTTGATGTGTCTTTCAATATTGAGAGTTTGAGGAGTGGTAATTCCCACCAATACATTAAAAGATATCATCGGATTCGTTTATTCTTTCTCTAGGGTTGGTTCCTGGTGTATATCATTTTCTTTTGAATTTTCTTGTTCCTTTTCTTCCTCATCTTGTGATAATCTATGTAAATTAATTTCTTCTCAGCACACTTATCACCTTTAGTGTATTTTATATCACAACTATAACATAGCCCTTTTTCTCTTTTTTCCTCCAATTTTTGTGGTGTCAACCTTGTAGTTTGTGGAAGGCTAGGAGCGACAACATTTCCATATTTATAGTTGTGATTGGTAGAATTACTTGTTTCCATAATTTTTCTTTCAACTCTTCTTGCCACAGTGAATGCCTTCTCCAATGAATTAGGTTCCCAAAGGAGAACCTCATGTTGGATGATATCCTTTAAATTCCTTATGTAGAAATTAATCCTATTCTCCTTTGGAATATCTACTACCTTGATATTCAATTTTTGGAAATCCTCAATGTGCTCCATCATTGAACACTTGTTTGAGATTTATCAATTGGCTAAAGAAGGCATTTCTATTTGTATCCTCGTAATGTGCTATCATTTCATCCATAAAAATTGACCAAGTGACAAGTGGTTTATGAGAACAAAGCCATCAATACAATACAAACTAATTTTGTTCTAAATATAAAGTTGCAATGTGTACCTTTTGTGTGGTTTGCACATTATGGAGTTCAAAGTATTGCTCCATTTGTAGTATCCATGTTATCGGATCCTTTCCATCAAAATTCCTCATATTGATCTTTGGAATATTATGGGTTTTCGATCCAACGTTAGAGTCTATGAAATCATGATTAACATTTATTTTTTTTCTCATCATGAGTTTCCTCTATTACCTTTTCATGATTAGGAAGCTTTTCTTGTAGCAACTTTGTCAAACCTTCCTTCAAACCTTCAATTTTTTCTTCTATACCATCAATCTTAGCTTCCATTTCATCAATATTAGCTTCAATTTCTACTTTTAAACCATCCATATCACCTTTTATTTCATCTTTAGTTGTTCTTTGTCAGATCAAAATTTGTTGCACTTGGTCCCGTAACTTTGATATATCGTGTTGCAATTCTTCCTCTTCATGGATCATAGTAGAGTTTTCTGAGGGCCTAATGCATGTAGAATTATTTTTTGGAGGTATTTTATAACCCAATACAGATATATATGCCTCAATATGCTCTTGGAATCATTTCAAACTGATTTTTTTCAAACAAAATGTTATGCAAAATATTTTGAAAAATACACACCTTTTTCTTTGTTTTAGTAGCTCGATATTGAAATGGTTGTAACTCTGTAATTTAGGATCTCCAATATCTGAACTTAGGTCCTGTGGTATCCCTCTATGTCATTTTTCCAATGCCATAGGTAATACCTAATTTCTATTCTTCATGATAAAGCTATGCCCAATCTCCCACAATCACATAATAATGTGTTGGTTTAGTAAGGCTCACTTGTACGGCATGTTGCGTGTCACTATTTTGACATTCAGCTCTGAAATCAATACAAACAAAACTACAGTCCGTGCAATTTTATCCACCTTTTACAGAATTCAAATATGATGTCTGAAATGAAAGTTATGATGATTTTCCACCAGCCGCTTGTGTTAGGTGAAATTATGGAGCCTACAAAAACCCTAAATTCCTTAGATCATATACCCGCAAATATAGTGAAACAAGATCTAAAATTTTTACACGACATTCCTTTGAATTTCTTCTCAAATTTTGAACCTTTGTATAAAAAAGGTATAGCGAAAATCCCAAGATTACTTATTTGGAGCAACGAAACCCTAAAATCCAAAGCTCTGATACCAAATGTTATGAAATGAAACCAGCTCACAAAAATAGAAAAAAAGTTATATCAATGACTTAGAAATTAGCCACTTCAAGGGGGAAACCTCCTTTAGATTACATAAATTAACAACTCTTGGATGATACAAATAAAAAAACCTACTTTCTATATATAGGAGTCTAAGGGGTCCCAATATAATCAGAGCCTACATAATGTAAGGGCACAAAAATAATAATAGTGGGCTTCTATGGGGCACAATATTAAGAATGTGGGGACTACATGGGCACAACAATTACAATAATGGGGTTACACTGACAATAACAATAAGGGGTTATACTAGTATTCTAGGGACCTAACATGTGTTTTTCTTGAGTTTTCATATGGATATATTTCTCCCTTTTATCTCTTTACCCTTTATATTTCCAATTGTTGTCTCACATTATTGATTGGCACCTCCTTGTAAGGATGCATACGAACCCACATTTTTGCATAGTTTTAGTAAACTATGTGAAATTTGATAAAATAAAATTTTCATTTGAAGAAACTGTTCAAAATATCTAGGCTCAATTGAAAGGTATGAAGAAGGAATTACATTCCATGGTGGAGTACAAAGGAAAATTAAGCTCAAAGATGATACGATTCATGAGGCAGTTGGAAAAGGAAGGTAGAATCCTCAGTTATAGTCAAATTCCGTCAAGGCCAACTCAATGACTTCACCTTTTTGGGATTTTTATCATTTAGGGAAAACAAGCACATCTCAAGGACATGACACTCCTACCAAAAACCCACCCACCACTAAACATGGAATAATACTAGGAGAATAAAAATGAATAATTTCACACAGAGTGAATATAATACAATTGTGTCACCATGGAACTAGAATTGAAATGTTCCTTTAGTTACAACTAGTTTTTCAATCTCTTAAAATATACATTACAAAATATGTTAGTTAAAGATATAGTATTTGAAAACTCATACCAATAATTCCATTACTAACACATAAATGTATCTCTTGAATATAATCTAATATAAGATATTTTTAAAACTCTTAATATGTAGAGGTATAATTTTATATCTTGTTCCTCTAAATAAAAAAACTAAAATAAAATAAAATAAAATAATAAATAAATAAAACATATCTAAAATTAATGAAACAAAATTAAATATTATATATATATATATATATATATATATATATATATAAGAGTTAGGGGTTAAAACATAACACCTTTAAACCAAAATATATCACGACTTATATTTAAAAAATGATAAATTAAATAAATTTTGATAAGTTGATGTAGCCATTTGTATTGAGATCTTTAGGAATAAAATACATGAATATTTTAATAATGTGTTTTATTTTTTGTTAGATATTTCTCAAATATAAACAAGCGCTACATAGTAGCTAGTCTTACAGCTTAGTTTAAATCCGGTTTTACTGACTGGTAAATTGATGTATTTTTTTAATTGTAATTATGTTTTTTTGCAGATATGAACAACTTTGTTACTAATTTCAATTATTGAAATATTATTTTTTTCACCATAAGAATATTTTGACCTAAAACTATTTTTTATTGGTTATTTATTTGTTTTCTTCATATTTCATATATGAGAAAACATGTGAATAACACAAAACCCAAAAGCATTTGACATGAGTGAAAGTTCACCACCTTAAAAACTACCAGCAATGATATAAAGGTGGTCAAGTTTTGTCAACATACACGTGATGTTGTTGTTGCATGTTACCATATTAGACATTAAGAGAAGATAAATGAATAACATTTAATATTATAATTTTTTTTTAATTTAAAAATAAATGAACAATTAAATAAATATTCAAATAAATGATGAAGCATATAATTAAATTCAATTTATCGATAATATAATTGAATTGGTCCAAAAAAATTATTAATTTGATTGAAATTTTAGATTTATAAAAATTTCTACTTTTATTTATAACAATTTAAAAAGAAAAAAGAAATTGTTATGACAATAATAAAAAAAAAATATTATAATATTACATTACTTCAAGATATTTTATATATATATTTTTTTTTCTTAGACAACATAATTATTGCAAAGCTTATTATAGAGTATTGGCAATTAGGAGTTTTGCATTTTTATAAAAAAATCAATAAATTTTTTTTAAAGAAAAGTTCACATTTTAGAAATTGCAAATGTGATGAAAGAGTGTTTCATATTCACCATTCTAAATAAATAATATAACATATTTTTAAATTAAATTATAAAAATATTTTTAATAATATTATATTATATTTATATTTTTGAATTAAATGATAAAGATATTTTTTATAATATTATATTTTATCTATGATTTTTAAAAAATATTTAAAAAAATATTATATATTTTTGTTAATTTATTTAATTGTATATCTATTAATGAAATGTTATAAACTAAAACACACCAAGTTATTCACACATCATAAATGTTAGCAACTTCAAATTTATCGAGATGTTGATAGAGATATTTGTGAATTAGGTGCACATGTTTACCATGCTTGTCATCTCAATCATTATCATGAGCTATTAACTCACAAATTGATTATGTTATTTTGTTATATACATATTATTAGATTGAAAAGGCCCTAATGGAAGTAGATTTGGACTCAAAATAAATTCAAACTAAATAAAAACTAATGGTGAAGAAAATTTTCATGTTACAAAATGGTGTACCTCGCCCTTTCAAGCTCATGAATATGTTGCAGCTTGTCGTGGACCTTGATTGCTTATCACAATATCATAATAGAAACAACAATAATAGTCGAGTAATTATTCTAACTTTGTCTTACTATTGAAGGAGATTACTGGATATCGATTGGGAAAATAGCATAGCACCTTTATCACAAACAACGAGAATGGTCAAATTCAAAAGAGGTAAGATGATATATTTAGAAAAATCATAAGCCTCCCTTTCAAACTATACGGTCTGGGGATTGTGGACTCTTAAAAAAAACAGTTTCTGGAGTGCTAATGATATAGTCCCTGGCATATTTTGATTGGAAATGTGAGTCAAATCAACTGTAGTAGTCCCACCCATGTTGATGAGTTGAGCCTTCGAGTATTGTTACCAAGCAACATGACAGTGTACCAAACAAAAACTAAAATATTAAACTTAAAACCCATCAAATTGATAATAAATATATTATTATTATTTTTAAATAATACATTTAATTTTTAAAGTTAAACTTTGGAATAATTCTTTATTCAACCCAAAATAATATGGGTTTGACCCAATATTGAATGTCATATTTGTGACTGGCGAGATAATAAAGCATTATCACTGATCTTAAATAATATAATAACCTTCGTGATGAGAGGCCGACAATATAAATAAAGATTTGGTCCTTAATAAAACATTATTGTTCATATTAAATACTATAGTAATTTATATGATGAGATGGCACGATTATTATTATTTGTATTATTGGGTTATATTATTTAATTTTTATTATAGTGTATTAGATGTAATAATTATAACAAAATTAATATATTACATTCTAATTTAATTCAATATATTCTAATTATCACATCTTTCGGTGAAAATCACAATAGAGGTTATTCCTCTTATTAGTCACTCAATTAAATTTAATATAAAAATTATGGACAAAATACTATAAAAATTATGTATAGATATTTTAATATACGTGGAACCAAACGATGTCAAGTGAAAATGTTTTAATATACATCAAAATGGAATCAAAATGAATTGAGTACATTGCGTACAAGTTTTATATTTACAGGTGGGTATTATTAAATTGTGTTTGAGTGAATAAATTTATGGTATTGGACATTGAAAAGAAAACAAATTAATTAGCTATCAAGTAATGTAGTCCCACCTGTGTTGCTAGGTTGGGCCTTTAAATATTCGTACTAAGCAACCTCACAACGTAGTAAGCACCTCACAACGTACCAAGCAACCTGACACCGTACTAATCAACCTGAGAGTTTTGACACAAATTTTAAAGCATAAAAGTACTATGCAATAACATGTTAAACTTACAACCCAATCAAATTGATAATAAATATATTAATTTATTTTTAAAAAATAATAAATTTCAGTTTTGAAAGTTAAATTTTGGATTAATATTTGGTTCAACCCAAAATAATATGGGTTTGACCCAATACTGAATGCAATATTTCTGTTTGGCATATCATTTCCCATAATAAGGATACTAATAAAAATTGTATGACATTAAAATTTAGGAATTTATATGGCTATAAAGAATTAGAGGGAAAAATAAATTAAGATATTATAAGGAGGTGATCAAACCAAAATCTAAAAAACCAAAATTAGCTATCTATCTTGACTAGTGTTAATGTAACCACCCCTCCCACATTTACCCAATTTCACCAGCCTGTCAAAGTAAACATGAGACGAATAGTTATTATGGCATAATCCGACCTCCTAGATTCATTTAAGGGAGTGGGGTCTACAACTGGCACTTGCTAACCACACATTAACATCCTACAGGACGTACAGGTCACTCAGAGCTTGAACAACCACCCCAGGTGACCAAACCCTGAGTTGGGGCTGCTCTTCCCAACACTTCACACCCAACCTCATGCATGACAAGGCCTCAGTGAATTTGAAGGCCTCCAACCGCATGCACAACATTTCTTGAGTGTGGTTGTGACCCAACTTGTCTAGTTTAGAGGGTGTGGTCCCAATATCTCAGCCACCTTTGTAGGTCAACCTCCATACCACTGCGCAGAACTGCCTATAACTTCTCAGAACTATAAATGACATAATGATAATTTTAAACATATAAAACTTGAACAAGAACTTGACCTAACAAGGCCCAACCATAGTAGTTATTTCGTCAAAAATAATGAACATGCGAGTTACAGATCATGAATGCATGTCAAATATTAAGATTTAGAACCTCATATGAATATTATCAAGAAGGTTTAATGCTCTCTCTTAATAGCTGAAATAACACTTGTTATCCCATGCATTCATGCATATATATATAGTGGATAAGATATATATATATATATACTATACACTATTTCCCGTATTGGATTTTATGCTGACAAGTTTGTTCCATATCGAATTGAATTCAAATTCGAATCGGGGAACTATTCTTCACATTGGCTCCAATGTGAACTCATCTAGTGCAAGCCATATTTTGATTTTTGTCAACAACTTGACCATATTTACAACCCGATGCTTTCTCTGACCTTCAATTTAGTCAGATTCCATACAATTCTCTTCCAGGAGCTCAGAGTTTTAGGTTGCATTCAGAATGAGAACTAAAGGGTGTTAGTTTAAGAACTGCAAAAATGAAAACATATGCTTTCATCTCTACAAATGCCGAGAAGGCTTGAGAGAAGGCTTATCCATGGATACGAAAAGAAAATATTTGTTTTGGGGTGATGGTGTCTCACTTACATTTACTTCAATTGGCCATCGAAACGATAGGTTACGACTGAGGTAACATTTATTCCCAGTCAAGCAATAGTAAAGGAACTTCAAGGGACGAATCACCAAAACATTTTACGTGTGGGATTCTGGGGCATTTCACGTATGGGATTCTAGTGTGATGGTGTCCCTTTATATGTCATTCAATTAGTCATAATAAAGGACGTGTCAAGATTAAGGCAACATTTACATCCATAGAAATTAGAGAAAAATAAATTCTATAAGGTATCATCATAAAATTTTACATTTGTACAAGTATATAGGGAATTTTTAATTGTATCATGATGGAGATCAAGGACTTCATTGGAACATTACTGTAATAACCCTAGGTTAAAATTTCATGTAATAAAAGTTAATAAAGCTAAAATAAGACTATGGGCAAGGGACACTTATTCCACGATAAATGTTGGGAAAAATATCCTAGTGGGCATCATGTTGAGATTGCAACAAGATGATGAGCTTAGTGGAAAGAATTTGCCTTCACTAAGTGGGCCCGCAGGCTATTTTTGGCGCAAAGTATATTTTTAGACTATGTCTATTTTTAGACATATGGATCATGTTCTATGAGTTGCAGGATGCTATTCTTGGAGGATTGGTCATGTTGGTAAAAATATATGGACCTCTATTTTTAGCATTTAGGTCGAAGTCTATTTTTAGATTGCCGAGCTAAAAATAGAACAGTCAAATATTATTTACCCTTAATAATATTTGGACTCTAAACTTCAGTTTACTCTCTTGGAGCACTTCGCCATTTGTCAGATGTATAATGGTTTCATTATGAGTTAATTACGCTATTCCTGAGGGTTAAGTGGAGCTATTGCATGGATACTTCAGTTAGAACTCATGTAACAGAGTTTGGTGGAGTTGATTGAGGAGTTAATGGAGTTGTGTTCAGTTTAACTAATCTAAACATAGTTGAGCTAGTTGTATTTAGTCTAACTGATTAATACACTAGTGAAGAGTAGTGTGAATTAATTATTAATTAATTCACTAATTATAAAATCATTAATCAACTAAAGAATAAATTAGTTAACTTCAGTGCATGGACAGTTTCAGTGGAGACCAGTGCAGAGATAGGTGAAAGAGCAGGTTAACTATCAGTTGTGACTATACTGTTGCATATTTGCAACAACCAGTGATTGGAGGAGCCCATGAGGATTGCGCAGTACAAGCCAGGTGGTTCAAGTTATTTAATGATCCATCCTACAACATTGATTATGCAATAGAGGCTGGCTATCAGGTGGCAGATATTGGAGCATGTGTTTTGCTAGATCTAGCTTGATTAGTGTGTTGCAATTGGAGGTTGTGCTGAGAGCTTGTGAGGAGCTTTGTACAATGATTGTTACATGATCTCTATGCCATATAATATACAGATAGTTGGGGTTTTCATCTTTAAGCTTTCCCATGAAACATTGTGTTCATATGTGTGATTGTTTATGCTTTTAATGTGCACATGCAATTGATTTTATTTTCGCATGTAATGATCAATGGTAGAAGAGATTCTGTATTCTGCATGAAGCTAAAATAGTGTGTGATCAGGAGAATCTCGATGAATAATATATCAGTTATTCAAATTTCTACACATCACTTTTTGTGTTTATGGCTAAGGGAAATTCGCAAAGGCAATGATTAAGGCTTTAGAAAGGAAAAGGGGTATTTTGGAACATTATTTAAGAAAATAATGGAAATTAGCAGAAAAGGAAGGTGAAAGGTCACAAGTTGCATGTGAGGAGGAAAATGAAGGAAAATAATGGAAAATGAAGAAATTAGAGGCCTCATAAATAAAAATATCTCAGAGCATTCGTGGGCAAGCTTTCAAAAAATTTTATTAGTTCAATTTTAGATTTATTTTGAGAGAGGAAAAAGCACCAAGAGGAGAAAGAAAGCAATCAAGCAAGGAAAGGAAAGGAAAATAAAAGGAAAAGGAAAGAAGGATAAGGAAAGAAAATTAAGGCAAGGATCAAGAAGCTTCAACGAGAATACTTGCACATAACAGATTGCATGTGTAATTTCCTAGCTGTTTTGGGCATGCATAGTATGTGCGTGTTGGTATATGGTTATTTTATTTTCATTGGCATGGATTTTTCTAGGTTTCGACAATGGATTTTAGCCTAGCCTTGCCATTTCCAGATAGTCGTGGTGTGATGGGATTGTTCTCGGTTTTTAGCTTCGGATTATATGATGGTTTTAGAATCCCGGGTGAGGTGATATCAAGAAAATTCCAAAAGGCCTAGGAATCCCTTGACCAGTAATGGAGGGATACATATTAAAGCTCGAGGGTGGAGACAAGAAAATTCCTCAAGGATTGTTAAGAAATTCAAATGCATCCAAGCTCGGTTCGTTTTTGTGATCTTGACACTAGTTAGGTGTGATCACAGTATGGAGAGGCTGTAGGTGGTTTAACCTCTAGATTCCCTTGGTTGTCTTAGGATTGGTTTATCCATTAACATCCCACAGTCATGCTTGGAATATGGAACTGGGGTGATTGGCTGAAGAGAGATTTGGCTCAGCCAATCTATGGTCAAGTGGAATGCGGAAGTCTCGAACCTGGTTAGTATTTGCATATGGTTAATAAAGGCCAAGTTTATTTTGTCTTTGGTAAGGAAATGTATTGGTTATTATGTGGCTATAATGATTTTTCTCCTATTTTTATTTTCCTAGTTATATGCTGGTTATAAGCCATAGTCATGCTTGGAATATGGCACCGGGGTGATTAGCTGAAGAGAGATTTGGCTCAACCAATCTATGGTCAAGTGGAATGTAGCAGCGGAATTCGTAGATTTGGTTAATGTAGCAGCAAGATTTGTAGATTTTTAGACTTAATAGCAAAATAGCTTTAATTATAAAAATACACAAGGTATTTATAATAATAAATATTTATTGATATGATATATGACGATTGAATGATTACAATGAGGTCCTGCTTTTATACCTATGCAGGTACCTTTTCACGAATGGGCATGTCTTTTAGACATGCCTTTTCATTAACCTAATGACTATTTAACATAATCCTAATTGATTAGCTAGTAATTACAGTTATTTGTATTTATTCCATTAATGACTATATTTATTACTTTAGTTATGAATTAGGTTCATAACATTGCCTCTTTCTTAAAAATCTTTGTCCTCAAAGCTTAACTTCTGACAATTTTCTTCACTGGAAACTATCTGCTAAACATGTCTTTAATCACTGGTATCTTCCTTGTATTTTTCACACTGTTCTAAATCCATGTGATTTTTTTTTTTTTCATATAGTACTTTCTTCTTCTTCTTTTTCCATTAATTTAATTAATTAAATAGTGATTTTAATTAATTAAATTAATAATAGTTATAACAATAAAACTAATATGTATATATATACATATATATTATATATATATTTTTAAATATATATATATTATATAATTTAATATATACATATATATTATAACGTTTTTTTTTGTTACGATTTTAATTAAACCTAAACACATCCCCCGGATTAACGCGTCTGTTCATTAAACCTCACACCTGGTCGTAAACCCGATACACCGTTGTGAATTTTACGGATAAGTTCCTACCATTTATAGAGCTTCATCCTTAAATTGAGATTCAATCAATAGATTCAACATTCGTATTGAATCTGGCAACGTTTCAAACTCCTGCAGCCACACAGCTATAAATTTTTCAAGTTCTTTAGGTCACGTCTGAGTGAAGGCGGCAGAATTTCCAGCAAAGGGGCTTTTAGCACTAGAATTTCCAACCCGCTTGGCTCTCCTATGGCAGTTGACCATTCTTTTAAGTTTCCTAGGTTCACATTTAACTTTTGCAGTGACCCCATTCCAGTATGCTGAAGAAGTGTAATCGGCTCGCTGAAAAGCAGTCGCCCCGCAAAAATCGTTGGCGGCATCCTCGAAATCAGTTTCCAATGCTGTGTTGTCCCATCTATATACTCCCATATAACCACGTACTCAACCCGCAGCACTTCACCTTCATTGTTCAATTTCATTTCCTTCTCCACCTCCACCACCAACGGAACCCGTGAGCCGCATTTCAACAAGTAATTGAAAAAAACGATGCCATCTTCTGCATACAAAATTATCTCTTTTTCCCTGGGTAGGGACTGCTCAACCTCTTCTTTCAGCCTTCTGTGAAGAAACGGTCTAAGAATCAAATGAAGCTTTGAAATTACTTGAACTCTTCTTTTCTCTTCAATTTCTTCTTGCCTCATTCCATTGTTTTGTTTCCCAGCTAGATTAAACCACGATTCAAACTCTTCACGTGATGTGAATATTTGAGGCAAAATGAAATTCAACAAGGACCAAAGTTCTGCTAAATTATTTTATAGGGGCGTTCCCGTCAAAAACAACTTATTTTCAGCAGGCAGGGTTTTCAATTCCCTCGGAAATTTGCAGTTGGAGTTTTTTAGTCGATGTCCCTCATCAACAACTATATATTTCCAATCATAGCGAGCCAAAGCCTTCATAGCAACCTCATAAGAATTGACAATAACAGGGAATGTCAATTCTGAAAGGTACTCTGCAAGATATTTCAATTTCCAATATTCCACCCTAGATTTTGGCTTAGAAATTGAAAGCGTGTATCTGATAAAAGTAAATGTTGTGGGGAACGCTAGAACATCTAAATTCAACGCCACTATAATCTTAGTTTCAAAGTGTACGATGTCCGCAGCCTCAGTTTTGGCATATTCTTCAATTTCTTGGACTTGCTTGGCTAAGTCATCAGCAGTAGCAACCTCGCCATCTACATCATACATTTTAGAAGCAATAATCACACAAGCCAAGCCAAAATTTGGCATATTTCGCTTCTTGAGTGATTTAACAGAAAGGTAGCGATCCGCAATGCGCATTGCTGCATGAACGGTCTCATTGCATACATTGGCAACATATCCCACGCATATCATAAAATCAACCAACTTGAGAGTATGACCTCTATCGTTCTTGTGATCATCAAGGTCTTCAGGTAAAAAAAATTCTTAATTACAAGTCTTCATCCAATTTAATGGGTTGTCTTGTGCAAGGTCAACAGACAGTTTAATTCCATTCTCACTCTCTACAAAAAACTGAGAAGAGCTCCCAGAAGTCTTGGCCGTAAGATTATTGACTGGACCATTTATGAATCTTGCATGTCCACTGTAAACTCTATCGCTTTGCCCAGCATCATCAACTACTATTTCTTCTGCCAACAAAAACATTCCGTCACTGTTGCAAATATTTCTCGGGTTCTTCTTCTCAGCTTCATCACTGCCATAATTTTGCAGTGCTTGATGATTTAGACAAATGGAAGAATTATCTTTTGTATCCAGTGCCAAAAAAGCTAATTTATATCTTGTGCCAATACAATCTTCCTGAAGGTTTTCACCAACCTCTTTCTTCATAGTAGATGCATACTCTGAAAAATTCGGAGACACATCCATAGATAGATCTCCCACCTGATCCAAAGAGTCCACAACTGTGTGAATTGACCTCTTCTCAACATAAATACTAGATTGATTGAATGTAGAGGACCTAGATATGATGTTTTGTGAGCCCTCTGCAAATTTTTTATCAGCATCTTCATATGCTTGACCAAGGCCATCCTGACAATCAACATGGGATTCAACATGCAGCATAGAACACTATCCTTTAGATGTTTCAGCTGCATCATCACTTGCTAACAAGACCATTCTATCACCACCGTAACTAAGGTTTTGGTTCTTTATAGTTTCATCACAGTTGTTGGTTTGCAGCCTTTGATGACTTAGAGGAATGGAGGAATCAATTATTGTATCCACTACCAAATACGTCGTTTTATATCTGGTGGCATTACCCATAAAGGCACATTTATGTCCTGCGAGATATTTATCTCCACATTTCCAAAATTTCCCTTCTTCTTTACTTTTATTACGCATTGGTGGGGGAATATATTTACTTGAATTTTCTATGGATGTTTTATTTGATTTCCCTTTAGCATAACTAACTACCTTCTCATTATTACAGCATTTTTCATCTTATCTCTTATGGATTACTGCAGAATTTTTTTTTTAACTGTTTTTGACTTCTGCACATGAATTTGTGAATTTTGCACAAGAATTCTCTAATTGCTGAAGCTTTTCTTGAATTTTTCTAATCTGTTCAAATTTTTTTTTTGGATCTTCACGTAATGACACATAGTGTGGTAGTTTATGTCCATAGGCTTGTAAACTACGTTCGTAGGCTTGTAAAACAATGTTATGTGCCATTGCTTCAACTTGTCCTCAATATGGCTCTGATATGGCTCTGATAACACTGTAGCAGCAGAATTCGTAGATTTGGTTACTGTAGCAGCAAGATTTGTAGATTTGTAGACTTAATAGCAAAATAGCTTTAATTATAAAAATACACAAGGTATTTATAATAATAAATATTTATTGATATGATATATGACGATTGAATGATTACAATGAGATTCTGCTTTTATACCTATGCAGGTACCTTTTCACGAATGGGCATGTCTTTTAGACATGCCTTTTAATTAACCTAATGACTATTTAACATAATCCTAATTGATTAGCTAGTAATTACATTTATTTGTATTTATTCCATTAATGACTATATTTATTACTTTAGTTATGAATTAGGTTCATAACATGGAACGTGGAAGTCTCGAACCCGGTTAGTATTTGTGTATGGTTAATAAAAGACAAGTTTATTTTGCCTTTGGTAAGGAAATGTATTGGTTATTATGTGGCTATAATGATTTTTATCCTATTTTTATTTTCCTAGTTTTATCTTGGTTATAAGCATGGTTTTATGACATTTTATTCAATGATATTTTATTTTTTTCTCTCATAACTAAATAAATAATGAATGATGACCTAGTTGATGTTACGATAAGTAATGAGAGAAGGTAGTAGCCTTTCTTGTTAAACCTTATATTAGATTTTAGTCCCTCATGTTCAGAATTGCATTTATAACCTATAGGTTGCATATATACCAAGTGTTTGATAGAATGTCAGTCAGAGTTGGGGATAGATGAGTCAAGTCCTGGTCCTATGTTTTGGTTTATAAGCATTGTCTTAATTTATTTTATGAAATGCTCCTGAAGTTTCATAGTTTTTTGGGCATAGGCCTAGCCCCAGCCCTGGAAAATATCCAAAATTCTCGTAGTCACTGGCATAACATTGGAACAAAAAGGCCACAGTCGCATTTATGCAGGCCTATGGGAGCGACTGGGAACCCATAGTTGTTTGGAGGCCTTGGAAAGGGATTGAATTGGGCTCTAAGTGAGGAAAAATATGAGTTGTCATAAGGGTTGGCTACCTAGAGGAGTTGGGTTACTCTTGGAGGTCCTCTAGTACTTGAGGGAATTTAGTAAGGTCTTGTTGTGTCAACTCCATTTCCTTAAATTCATCTAGGAGGTTTAGTCATATCATAGTGAACCTCAGATCATATTTACGTCGAGAAAGCTGCTGAAAGTGGGTAAATGTGGGAGGAGAAGTTTACAGGGTGGTATTAGAGTGGGTTGCGCTCTCTTTCAGTCATAACTGATACCATAGGGTGGTATCAGAGCATGGTTTCACTCTCTTTGGTTAAGGACTGGTGTTTTTAAGGTTATGGTTGCCATGAACATGATCACAATATACAGTTGGTATGGTCATGCATGATGTTGGTGTGATATAATTCTATTACATGGATATGTTTATGATTATATATGTACATTCTAATGTGGACTAATCTTGCAGATGAGATAAGTCTACCCTAAACATCACTGAGGTACGGGTTTTATTTTTGTATCTATTTGGTTTATCTTACATGGTATACTTACAGGAAGAAGAGAATTAAAGTTGAAAATAAAAATGGTAGACTACATTTCCCGTGACTCTCCCTACAGATCAGTTGGGCAACAAGGAGAAGAGTATTCTCCTCGCATAGGAGACACATTGAGGAGCTTAAGGGCATATATCAAAATTTTCAAAGAAGAAAATGGCACTTTGTTTGAGGCTCATGAAAGACTTAGAATGAGTTAGGAGAAGAAGGTAGAGGTTAATGCGATAATCCTTGAGATCTTGTCAGAGTTGCAGAAACAAGGACAAATGACAATCCGTCAAGATCAGGAATTGAAAACTAATGGAGGTTATGGTAGAATGTATCTTTCTGGATATAGATTGGATATAGGGGGCACATTTAGAGGTGGCATATAACTAGATACACCTGATAGGAGGACTGATATGTATGGGCATCATTATAGTTCCTCATCTAGAATACATTGTCACAGCCATCACAGTCATCATCCTTATAGGAGGAGGGAGTATTTTCCTGAAGAGTTCAAGAAAGTGAAGGCTCCTACATTTGATGGAGAGATGAAGAAGCCAGAAGATGCAAAGGCATGATTTCTTGGAATGAATAAATTCTTCATATTTCATAACTATTCAGAAAACATGAAATCAAAGATAGACATATTTAGTCTTAAAGGGAATTCGGGAAGAAGACTTGATTTGAGATGATTTCAAGAGGATATTCAAGAATAATTACCTATCGTAGAGGTACTATGATGATATAGCTAAGGATTTTTATGAGCTACATATGGGTTCTATGAAGATGATGAGTATACTAGTAGTTTCTTGGAGTTGTTGAGGTATGTGCCATATCTCAAGGAGTAAAATACTAAGATCCATAGATTCATCAATGGATTTCCAACAACATATAGAAACCAGAATGAATTTGATGAGCCTAGATCACTAGAAGAGGCCATCTGTAATTTGAAGCATTGTTATATGAAATCAAATCGAAAAACTCAACCTAATCATCACTTGAAGGGAAATGAGAAGGTAAAAGGAAAATGGCCCTCGAAATGGGGAAGACCTCAAGACCGATTTGAGAAAGAGAATGTTTCTCATTATAAGAAGTTTAGTGTAGTTGAGAAGGGACATCTTTCACAACCTGGAGAGTAGTAGACTAGAGCTGATTGTAGAGCACCATTGCAGCATTGGATATGTGGCACAGATCATCGTAAGAAGGAATGTCCATTTTACCAAGGAGGTAGAACTCATATCTATAGTGCTCAAGAGGAACAGATAATTGGAGACATTGTTCATAATATTCCTTGGATTTATGTAGTTGTGGAGAATAGGCAGAAAGATCTCCAGGCATCTATCATTGAGATGGACGGTAAGCTTTGTGATCAAGTTATTTCTATTTTGATTGATCCTATATCTAATTACATTATGTTAATCCTGACCTGGTGGATAAGTGTAGCTTGAGAAAAGAAGTGCATGCAAATTCTTGGTTAGTGTAGTTGGATATAGTACAAAAAGGATATGTAATCATTGGGTAAGACCTTGTGCATTTGAGTTTAATGGTATGCCTACAAAAATGCATTTGAAAGTACTGCAATTGGGATAGTATAGTATGATTTTGGGTATGGATTGGTTGTATCTTCATAGGAATAGAGTAGAGTTCTATGACTAGGTTATCGAGTGCATGGACGATAATAGAGAGAAGATAATCTTACAGGGAAATAAGAATCTTACTATAGTGAGGATGGTCACAACTATGCAGGTTAAGCACAGTTGCAGAAAAGGGTGTGTGATGTTTGCAATTCATATTTCCAGTAAAAAGGGTAAGGATGTTGAGGATGAAAAGATATTCAAGAGGAACCCTATATTTCAGTAGTTTCAAGATGTGCTTCCAACAAATATTTCAGTGTTTCCTTCGAACAGGGAAGTAGAATTTTCTATTGAGTTGGCACCATGGGAAACAATAGGGTCAAAGGAACCTTACAAGATGAGCACACCAAAATTGGTAGAGTTGAAGTTTTAGTTGAAGGAAATGCTTGATAAGGGATACATTAGGCCACGTGTATCACCTCGAGGTGTACCAGTGTTGTCCATGAAGAAAAAGGATGGTACTCTTGGATTGTGAATTTATTGTAGGAAGTTGAACAAGGTGACGATCAAGAACATGTAGTCGTTTCCAAGAATTGACAACTTATTTAATCATTTGAAAGGAGCACTAATGTTCTCAAAGATAGATATACAATCATGATATCATCAAGTACACATAAAAGAAGAGGACATCTAAAAGAATTCCTCTAGGACCAGGTATGGGCATTATGAGTTTGTTGTGGTTCCATTCTATTTGACTAATGCTCCAGCTACTTTTATGTGTTTGATGAATATTGTGTTGCATCCTTATTTGGAAGATTTTTTTATTGTGTTCATTGATGAAATCTTAGAATATTCTAAGAATGAGAAAGAGCATTCCGAACATTTAGTAGCAACGTTGAGATCGCTAAGATAGAATCAGTTGTATGCTAAGCTTAGAAAATGTGGTTTCTTTAATATAGAAGTAAACTACCTGGGATATGTTGTTTCCAAGAATGGCATAGTAGTAGACCCAGAAAAGATAAATTCTATGATGGAGTGGGAAACTCCTAGAAATGTAGATGAAGTCAGATCATTCGTGTGCTTAGCAGCTTACTACAAGAGGTTCATCAAGAAATTCCCACACATTGCATATCCTGTTACATCATTGCAAAAGAAATGTAAGAAGTTTGAATGTACAGAGGAGTGTGCAACCCGTTTTGAGTAGTTGAATCAGTTGTTGAAAAATGATCCAACACTAGATATTGCAGATCCATAAAAAAAATTCGTAGTGTGTACATATGCTTGCAAGAGAGGTCTTGGTGGAGTCCTTGTGTAGGAGGGACGGGTGATATACTATGAGTCCAGGAAACTGAATGAGCATGAGAATAAATATGTGACTCATGATCTTGGTTTGGAAGTTATTATTCATGCCTTGAATATCTTGGCACATTATATTCTTGGAAAGAGGTTTTTGTTGATGAGTGATCACCATGGGTTGAGATATTTGTTTCATTAACTGAATTTGAATGCCGAAAAAACTAGATGGTTGGCTATCCTTAGAGAGTTTTACTTTGAGATCAAGTACATTAAGGGAAAGGAGATAAGGGTTGCAGATGCTCTTAGTAGGAAAGTACAGTTGAACCATGTCGCAACATTGAGCTCATATGGGACAGATTTGCAGGATCAGATCTTACAGGTAGGGCAGCAAGATGACAAGTACAAGGAGATTATGTATAGGCTACAGTAGGGTACATGTAATCAGGATATGGATTATCATCCTACAATAGATGGCTTGGTGAGATTCAGGGACATGATATATGTGGTTGATGATAGTGAACTCATAAAACTTATCTTAAGGGAGTTTCATATAAAATCATATTCAGGTCACCCATGATATCAAAAGATGTTGACATCAATAAAGAAATTATACTACTTGTTGAATTTGAAGAAGGAAGTGACAGAGGGTTTGTGGTGAGATGTTTGGACTATCGCCAAGTCAAAGTAGAGTGTAAGAATTTAGGTTGGTTGCTTCAGCCTATTCTGATTCCAGAATTCAAGTGGAAGGTCATTTCCATTGATTTCATTATAGGTCTTCCAAGGACATCGAGGCAGCATTATTCTGTCATGGTTGTGGTTGACAGGTTGAGAAAGGTATCTCACTTCATTCCAGTGAAGACCATTTATTCGAATAGTGAGGTAGCACATGTCTTCATTAGGGATATCATGAGATTGAATAGTGTTCCAAACAATATTGTGTTGGACAGGGATGACAAGTTCACTTCCAAGTTTTGGAAGGAGTTGGTTGCAAGATTTGGAACAAATTTGTCTTTCAACGAAAATTATCATCCATAGATAGATGGAAATACAAACAGGGTCAACAAGATACTCGAGGATATGTTGAGGATGTATGTTATGCATCGTGAGAGGAGATGGGAGGATTACTTTCAATTCGTTGAGTTTGAATACAACAAAAAATATCAAGAGTCACTGAGGATGAGTATCTTTGAGGCACTGTATTGGCAGAGTTGTAACACTCCCATCAACGGTAGTGATTCAGTGAACAACGTACTTGTGGGACTGGACATGTTACTAGTAGACATGGAATAGGAAATGCAGGTTATAAATAAGAATCTAAAGGAAACAAAGGATAGGCAAAATTGTTATGAAAACCAACACATGGAATTTAAGGAGTTTCAAGTTGGGGATCATGTGTATTTTCACATCAAGCCCAAGAAGAGATCCTTGAGGATCAAATCATGTGCCAAATTAGCACTACAGTATTACGGGTCTTTTGAGATCCCTCAGAGGATTGGACCAGTAGCCTACAGACTTGCGCTACGTGTGACAGTGAAAGCCTGTGATTTTTTCATGTTTCATTTCTTAAAATATAATTAAAGGATGTTGATAATGTTATTGATTGGTCTGTATTTCAGGTGGAGAAAGAAGGATAGTCCCAGTCGTAAAATTAATGCATATTGCAAAGGAAACATCTCATGCTCTGAAACAGAGCACTCGAGCAGGTTAAACTAGAGTGGAAGAACTTTGGGCCTAATGAAGCTACATGGGAGATGGTTGATCATATGCAGGTTATGTATCCTTCATTTATTGTTGGTGAAGACAAATAATTTTTTGTATTTGTAGATATTTATGTATGGCTTCTATTATGAATATCGCAATTAGCTAATTTTTAAAGCTCCAATAAGCGGTATGGTTTTCATACTGTCATGTTTATCGTGATGGTTTTTCTTTGAGTAGTTTGTTATTATAAATACTGCAATGAGATAAGTTATAAATCTCCATAACTAGTATTTTTTTTCTTTTCAGCGCCTTTGCTGGGTCTAGCTGTGGTTTAACACTAAGGACGATGTCCCCCTAAGGGGGAGGGGTCTGTAACAACCCCAACTTAACTGTCCATATAATAAAAGTCAATAAAGATAAAATAAGACTTCGGGCAAGGGACACTTATTCCAAGATGAATGTTGGGAAAAATATCCTAGTGGGCATCACTTGTTGTGTTTATGGCTAAGGGAAATTGACAAAGGAAGGCCAAGGCTTTAAAAAGTAAAAATGGTATTTTTGGAACATTATTAATGAAAATAATGGAAATTAGGAGAAAAGGAAGGTGAAAGTTTATGGGCTTCATGTGAGGAGGAAAATGATGGAAAATAATGTGAAATGAAGAAATTATAGGCCATGTCAATAAAAAATACCTCAGAGAATCAATGGGAAAGCTTTGGCAGCTTTTTTTTCAGTTCAGTTTTAGAATTAGTCTTAGAGAGGAGAAAGCACCAAGACGAGAAAGAAAGAAAGAAAGCAACGAAAGGAAAGGAAAGGAAAATTAAAGGAGAAGGAAAGGAAAAGGAAAGAAGGACACAAAAAGAAAAGGAAGGAAAGCATCTATCAGCTTCAACGGAAATACTTGTAGGTAACATATTGCATGTGTGATTTCCTAGCTGTTTTTGAAATGCATGGTATGTGCATGTTGGTATATGGTTCTTTTGATTTCATTAGAATGTATCTGGATAGGTTTCGACCATGGATTTTAGCCTAGCCATACCATTTTCAGATATCCATGAATCGATGGGATTATTCTCAATTTTGAGAATTGGATTTTCATATGGTTTCAGAATCTGAAGGGAGTTCGTATTAGGAAAAATCCGAAAGGCATAGGAATCCCTTGACCCATAATGGAAGGCTACACAGTAAAACCTAATCGTGGAGAAAGGAAAATTCATCTAGGATGGTGAAGAAATTCTGAGGCATCCAAGCTCGGTTTGGTTTTTTGATCTCGACACCAGTTTTGGTGATCACGGTATGGAGAGTGTGGAGGTGGTTTAACCACTTGATTCTCTTGGTTGTCTTTAGATTGGTTTATCCCATGAGATCTCACATTAAATCTTGGAATATGGCACAGGGGTGATTGGCTGAAGAGATATTTGGCTCAACCAATCTATGGTTGAGTGGAATGTGGATGTCTCGATCCCGGTTGGTATTTTCCTTTGGTTAATAAAATCTAGGTTTATTTTTATTTACGTGGTTATATGCTGGTTATAAGCATGGTTTTATGACAGATTTGTGTCATGGAGTGTTTCATGTTTTCACTCATAACTGAATAAATAATGAATGAAAGACCTAATTTATGTCAATACAACTAATGAGAGAAGGTAGTGACCCTTGTTGTTAAACCTCAAATGATTTTTCAGTCCCTCATGTTATAACTTGCATTCATGACCTGTAGGTCGCATATCTACCAAGTGTTTGACAAAATGTCAGTCCTAGTTGGGGATGGTTAGGTTAAGTCTTGGTTCTATTTTTTGGTTACAAGCATTAAATTCATGTATTTTATGAGTTCTTGAATTTTCATAGTTTTATGGGAAGAGTTCTAGCTCTAGCCCTGGAAGATAACCTTAATTCTCACAGTCCCTGGCACAACAATGGCACAAAAAGGCCACAGTCACATTGATGCAGTCCTATGGGAGTTACTAGGAACCCATAGTCACTTAAAGGCCTTGGAAAAGGCCCGACTAGTTCTCTAATTCAGGAAAAAGATGAGTTGTAATAGGGGTTGGCTACCTAAGGGGGTTGGGTTACTCCTAGAGGTCTTGTGGTACCTGAGAGAAGTCAGTAAGGTCTTGTTGTGTCGACTCCATTTCATTAAAGTCATCTAGGAAGTTGAGTCATATCATAGTGGCCCTCAGCTCATGTTTACCTTTGGCAAGTCAGTCAAAGTGGGTAAATGAGGGAGGACGCGTTTACACTTACAAGAAATTTAGTTTTTAAGGAAGGTGATTATTCATTGTGGAAATGATGTGTTTTTATGAAACCAACTCACAAAAATAGAAGAAAAGATAGATCAGTGACTTAGAAATCAACGTCTTTGAGGGGGAAACCTCCTTTACATTACATAAATGAACAATTCTTTGATGATACAAATGACAAAACCTACTTTCTATATATAGGCATTTAAGGTGTCCTAATATAATCAGATCCTACATAATTTAAGGTCACAACAATAACAATAATTGGATTCTATGGGGAATAATAATAACAATATGGGGACTACATGGGCACAAAAATAGAAATAAAGAGTTACACTAACAATAACAATAATGGGATATACTATTATTATAGGGACCTAACATGCCCCTTGCCTTCAAGCAAGTGTTGTCCTCAACACTTGAGTAGCTTTAGATGCTTCTATATAAACATTATCATCAACCAATGAGGAATATTTAGCTGGTATGTTCTTACACTTGATGAGATACTTTGAAATTGATCGATTTCTCAGTTGTCAAGTTCTTGTTTCAGTGATTGCTTCAGGTTCCAATATGATTTTTCCTTCCTCGTCAAGTGTTGGAAATATCATTTGAGCTAGGAGCTTGTCACCTATAGCTTTCTTTAAGGATATTGGATGCATTTGGGAAGATTCCATAAGCTCCACTTTGTATTCCATAGTACCAATCTTTTGCAACACCTTGGAAGGACCATAATACCCTCTTGATAATTTATTATCCTTCTTTTCTTGCTTCAGGAACTTTTGTTTGTATGGTTGTAGCCATAAAAAACCAGTCTCCTACATCAAAACTTCTTTTGCAGCAATGTTGATTTGCTTGTTGTTTCATTCGACTCTGCGCTAAAGTGAGGTTATCCTTTAAGAGTTGGAGAACTTGTTGTTAATTCTCAATGTGATCTTCCACTACTTGAACCTGTAGCGAGTATAATTGTGCAATTATGCCTTGTTGTTCTCTCTTAATAAGAATTTTCAAGACATTAGACCTAATTATCTTTCTTGGTTTCCCTGCAATACCCCATAATTTAGCTTCCTTTCCTTCCCAAAAAAAATTCAAGAAATGTTCTTGAAAATTTAAAGTTGTAGTCCCCAAGGATTGTAACCATAATACTCCTAGTACAACATCAGCACCACCCATTGGAATAAAAAGCATTGGACTATTCAATACATATTCCCCCATGGTTAGCTTGATATTATGGCACATTCTCGAGAAATTTACAATTCCTCCATTTGCAACCATCACTTGAAACTCTTATGCTAGATATAGGAAGAAATTCAATTCCTTGGCTATCTTATAATGAATAAAATTATGGGTACTACCCGAATCAATCAGTACTATTACCTTTTTCTTCTTGATGTGTCTTTCAATATTGAGAGTTTGAGGAGTGGTAATTCCCACCAATACATTAAAAGATATCATTGGATTCGTTTATTCTTTCTCTAGGGTTGGTTCCTGGTGTATATCATTTTCTTTTGAATTTTCTTGTTCCTTTTATTCCTCCTCTTGTGATAATCTATGTAAATTAATTTCTTCTCAGCACACTTATCACCTTTAGTGTATTTTATATCACAACTATAACATAGCCCTTTTTCTCTTTTTTCCTCCAATTTTTGTGGTGTCAACCTTGTAGTTTGTGGAAGGCTAGGAGCGACAACATTTCCATATTTATAGTTGTGATTGGTAGAATTACTTGTTTCCATAATTTTTCTTTCAACTCTTCTTGCCACAGTGAATGCCTTCTCCAATGAATTAGGTTCCCAAAGGAGAACCTCATGTTGGATGATATCCTTTAAATTCCTTATGTAGAAATTAATCCTATTCTCCTTTGGAATATCTACTACCTTGATATTCAATTTTTGGAAATCCTCAATGTGCTCCATCATTGAACACTTGTTTGAGATTTATCAATTGGCTAAAGAAGGCATTTCTATTTGTATCCTCGTAATGTGCTATCATTTCATCCATAAAAATTGACCAAGTGACAAGTGGTTTATGAGAACAAAGCCATCAATACAATACAAACTAATTTTGTTCTAAATATAAAGTTGCAATGTGTACCTTTTGTGTGGTTTGCACATTATGGAGTTCAAAGTATTGCTCCATTTGTAGTATCCATGTTATCGGATCCTTTCCATCAAAATTCCTCATATTGATCTTTGGAATATTATGGGTTTTCGATCCAACGTTAGAGTCTATGAAATCATGATTAACATTTATTTTTTTTCTCATCATGAGTTTCCTCTATTACCTTTTCATGATTAGGAAGCTTTTCTTGTAGCAACTTTGTCAAACCTTCCTTCAAACCTTCAATTTTTTCTTCTATACCATCAATCTTAGCTTCCATTTCATCAATATTAGCTTCAATTTCTACTTTTAAACCATCCATATCACCTTTTATTTCATCTTTAGTTGTTCTTTGTCAGATCAAAATTTGTTGCACTTGGTCCCGTAACTTTGATATATCGTGTTGCAATTCTTCCTCTTCATGGATCATAGTAGAGTTTTCTGAGGGCCTAATGCATGTAGAATTATTTTTTGGAGGTATTTTATAACCCAATACAGATATATATGCCTCAATATGCTCTTGGAATCATTTCAAACTGATTTTTTTCAAACAAAATGTTATGCAAAATATTTTGAAAAATACACACCTTTTTCTTTGTTTTAGTAGCTCGATATTGAAATGGTTGTAACTCTGTAATTTAGGATCTCCAATATCTGAACTTAGGTCCTGTGGTATCCCTCTATGTCATTTTTCCAATGCCATAGGTAATACCTAATTTCTATTCTTCATGATAAAGCTATGCCCAATCTCCCACAATCACATAATAATGTGTTGGTTTAGTAAGGCTCACTTGTACGGCATGTTGCGTGTCACTATTTTGACATTCAGCTCTGAAATCAATACAAACAAAACTACAGTCCGTGCAATTTTATCCACCTTTTACAGAATTCCAATCTGATGTCTGAAATGAAATTTATGATGATTTTACACCAACTACTTGTTTTAGATGAAATTACGGAGCCTGCAAAAACCCTAACTTCCTCAGATCATATATCCGCAAATATAGTGAAACAAGATCTAAAATTTTTACACGACATTCCTCTGAATTTCTGCTCAAATTTTGAACCTTTGTATAAAAAAGGTATAGCGAAAATCCCAAGATTACTTATTTGGAGCAACGAAACCCTAAAATCCAAAGCTCTGATACCAAATGTTATGAAATGAAACCAGCTCACAAAAATAGAAAAAAAGTTATATCAATGACTTAGAAATTAGCCACTTCAAGGGGGAAACCTCCTTTAGATTACATAAATTAACAACTCTTGGATGATACAAATAAAAAAACCTACTTTCTATATATAGGAGTCTAAGGGGTCCCAATATAATCAGAGCCTACATAATGTAAGGGCACAAAAATAATAATAGTGGGCTTCTATGGGGCACAATATTAAGAATGTGGGGACTACATGGGCACAACAATTACAATAATGGGGTTACACTGACAATAACAATAAGGGGTTATACTAGTATTCTAGGGACCTAACATGTGTTTTTCTTGAGTTTTCATATGGATATATTTCTCCCTTTTATCTCTTTACCCTTTATATTTCCAATTGTTGTCTCACATTATTGATTGGCACCTCCTTGTAAGGATGCATACGAACCCACATTTTTGCATAGTTTTAGTAAACTATGTGAAATTTGATAAAATAAAATTTTCATTTGAAGAAACTGTTCAAAATATCTAGGCTCAATTGAAAGGTATGAAGAAGGAATTACATTCCATGGTGGAGTACAAAGGAAAATTAAGCTCAAAGATGATACGATTCATGAGGCAGTTGGAAAAGGAAGGTAGAATCCTCAGTTATAGTCAAATTCCGTCAAGGCCAACTCAATGACTTCACCTTTTTGGGATTTTTATCATTTAGGGAAAACAAGCACATCTCAAGGACATGACACTCCTACCAAAAACCCACCCACCACTAAACATGGAATAATACTAGGAGAATAAAAATGAATAATTTCACACAGAGTGAATATAATACAATTGTGTCACCATGGAACTAGAATTGAAATGTTCCTTTAGTTACAACTAGTTTTTCAATCTCTTAAAATATACATTACAAAATATGTTAGTTAAAGATATAGTATTTGAAAACTCATACCAATAATTCCATTACTAACACATAAATGTATCTCTTGAATATAATCTAATATAAGATATTTTTAAAACTCTTAATATGTAGAGGTATAATTTTATATCTTGTTCCTCTAAATAAAAAAACTAAAATAAAATAAAATAAAATAATAAATAAATAAAACATATCTAAAATTAATGAAACAAAATTAAATATTATATATATATATATATATATATATATATATATATAAGAGTTAGGGGTTAAAACATAACACCTTTAAACCAAAATATATCACGACTTATATTTAAAAAATGATAAATTAAACAAATTTTAATAAGTTGATGTAGCCATTTGTATTGAGATCTTTAGGAATAAAATGCATGAGCATTTTAATAATGTGTTTTATTTGTTGTTAAATATTTCTCAAGTAGAAACAAGTGCTACACAGTAGCTAGTCTTATAGCTTAATTTAAATCCGGTTTTACTGATTGGTAGATTGGTAAATTGATGTATTTTGTTAATTGTAATTATTATTTTTTTTGCAGATATGAACAACTTTGTTACTAATTTCAATTGTTAAAATATTATTTTTTTCACCATAAGAGGATTTTGACCTAAAACTATTTTTTATTGGTTATTCACTTGTTTTCTTCATATTTCATATGTGAGAAAACATGTGAATAACGCAAAACCCAAAAGCATTTGACATGAGTGAAAGTTCACCGCCTTAAAAACTACCAACAATGATATAAAAGTGGTCAAGTTTTGTCAACATACACGTGATGTTGTAGTTGCATGTTACCATCTTAGACATTAAAAGAAGATAAATGAATAACATTTAATATTATAATTTTTTTTATTTAAAAATAAATGAAAAATTAAATAAATATTCAACTAAATGATGAAGCATACAATCAAATTGAAGTTATTGATAATGTGATTGAATTGGTAAAAAAAATTATTAATTTGATTGAAATTTTAAATTTATAAAAATTTCTACTTTTGTTTATAACAATTTAAAAAGAAAAAAAACTGTTATGACAATAATAAAAAAATTATTATAATATTACATTATTTCAAGATATTTTATAATTTTTTTTATTTTCTTAAAAAACATAATTATTGCAAAGCTTATTATAGAGTATTGGCAATTAGGAGTTTTGCATTTTTATAAAAAAATCAATAAAATATTAAAAAAAAAATTCACATTTTAGAAATTGCAAATGTGATGAAAGAGTGTTTCATATTCACCATTCTAAATAAATAATATAACATTATAAAAATATTTTTAATAATATTATATTTTTATAGAATTTTGGATTCTGTGATCCATCGTAAAATTATGAAGAATTTTTCCTATAATAATCACATACAAATGAACATTTTCGACACGTTTCGAACCAACCAATGTGGTTCATCATCAAGACTAGGTGAGAGATCAGATCTCTCACCTAGTCTTGATGATGAACCACACTGGTTGGTTAGAAACTCGTCGACAATATGCATTTGCATGTGATTATTACCAAAAAAATTCTTCATAATATTATATTTTATTTATATTTTAAAATTAAATGATAAAGATATTTTTTATAATATTATATTTTATTTATGATTTTTAAAAAATATGTAAAAAATATTATATATATTTTTTAAATTTATTTAATTGTATATTTATTAATGAAATGTTATAAACTAAACACACCAAGTTATTCACACTTCATAAATGTTAGCAACTTCAAATTTATCGAGATGTTGTTGATAGAGATATTTGTGAATTAGGTGCACATGTTTACCATGCTTGTCATCTCCATCATTATCATGAGCTATTAACTCACAAATTGATTATGTTATTTTGTTATATATACATAGTATTAGATTGAAAATACCCTAATGGAAGTAGATTTGGAGTCTAAATAAATTCAAACTAAATAAAAACTAATGGTGAAGAAAATTTTCTGTTACAAAATGGTGTAGCTCACCCTTTCAAGCTCATGAATATGTTGCAGATTGTTGTGGACCTTGATTTCTTATCACACTATCATAATAACAACAACTGATAACAACAACAATAATAGGTGAGGCTATTATGTAATTATTCCAACTTTGTCTTACTAGTGAAGGAGATTACTCGATATCGATTGGGAAAATAGCATAGTAACTTTATCACAAACAACGAGAAAGGTCAAATTCAAAAGAGGTAATATGAGATAATTAGAAAAATCATAAGCCTCCCTTTCCAACTATACGGTCTAGTGATTGTGGAGTACTCTTAAAAAAAAGGGTCAAATTCAAAAGAGGTAATATGAGATAATTAGAAAAATCATAAGCCTCCCTTTCAAACTATACGGTCTAGCGATTGTGAACTCTTAGAAAAAAACAGTTTCTGGAGTGGTAATGATATAGTCCCTGCGATATTTTGATTGGAAATGTGAGTCAAATCAACTGTAGTAGTCCCACCCATGTTGATGGGTTGAGCCTTCGAGTATTCTTACGAAGCAACCTGACAGTGTACCAAACAACCTCATAACCTTGACACAAATTTTAAAACTTTCTGCAATAAAATATTAACTTACAACCCATCAAATTGATAATAAATATATTATTATTTTTTTAAAATAATAAATTTCAATTTTTAATGTTAAACTTCGGAATAATTTTTTACTCAACCCAAAATAATATGGGTTTGACCCAATATTGAATGTCATATTTGTTAGTGGCCAGATAATAAAGCGTTATCACTGATCTTAAATAATATAATAACCTTCGTGAGAGACCAATAATATAAAAGATTTGGTCCTTAATAAAAACATTATTGTTCATATTAAATACTATAGTAATTTTTATGATGAGATGGCACGATTATTATTATTTGTATTATTGGGTTATATTATTAGATTTTTCTTATAGTTTATTAGATGTAATAATTATAACAAAATTAATATATTACATTTTAATTTAATTCAATATATTCTAGTTAGAGGTTATTCCTCTTATTAGTCATTCAATTAAATTTAATATAAAATTATGGACAAAATACTATAAAAATTATGTATGGATATTTTAATATACGTGGAATCAAACGATGTCAAGTGAAAATATTTTAATATACATCAAAATGAAATCAAAATGAAGTGAGTACATTTCGTACAAGTTTTATATTTAGACGTGAGTATAATTAAATTGTGTTTGAGTGAATAAAATTATGGTATTGGACATTGAAAAGAAAACAAACTAATTAGTTATCAAGTAAGGTAGTCCCACATGTGTTGCTAGGTTGAGCCTTTCACTATTTGTACTAAGCAACCTCACAACGTACCAAGCAACCTGACACCGTACTAATCAACCTAAGAGTCTTGACACAAATTTTAAAGTATTATGCAATAACATGTTAAACTTAAAACCAAATCAAATTTATAATAAATATATTAATTTATTTTTTAAAAATAATAAATTTCAGTTTTGAAAGTTAAACTTTGGATTAATATTTGGTCCAAACTCAAAATAATATGGGTTTGACCCAATACCAAATGCGATATCTTTGTTTCGCATATCATCTTGTATAATAAAGATACTATTAAATATCGTATTACATTAAAATTTAGGAATTTATATGGCTATAAAGAATTAGAGGGAAAAATAAATTAAGATATTATAAGGAGGTGATCAAACCGAAATTTACAAAACCAAAATTAGTTATCTATCTTGACTAGTGTTAATGTAACCACCCCTCCCACATTTACCCAATTTCACCATTCTGTCAAGGTAAACATGAGACGAATAGTTATTATGGCATAATCCGACCTCCTAGATTCATTTAAGGGAGTGGGGTCTACAACTGACACTTACTAACCACACATTAACATCCTACAAGTCACTCAGAGGCTGAACAACCACCCCAGGTGACTAAACCCTGAGTTAGGGTTGCTCTTCCCAACACTTAACACCCAACTGCATGCATGACAAGGCCTCGGTGCATTTGAAGGCCTCCAACTACATGCACAACACTACCAGAGTGTGGTTGTGACCCAACTTGTCTAGTTTACAGGGTGTGGTCCCAATATCTCAGCCACCTTTGTAGGTCAACCTCGATACCACTGGGCAGAACTGCCTATAACTTCTCAGAATTATAAATGACATAAAGATAATTTTAAACATACAAAACTTGAACAAGAACTTGACCTAACTAGGCCCAACCATGGTAGTTATTTCGTCAAACATAATGAGCATGTGAGTTATAGGTCATGAATATGAATACCATCAAGAAGGTTTAATGCCCTCTCTTAATAGCTGAAATAACACTTGTTAGCCCATGCATTCATCAACCATTCATTAACTTATCAAAGCATAATAAGAGCGATAGTCAGAGCACATCATAAACCATGCTTATAGCCAACATACAACCAGAATTAAATCTGATAGAAAAACTATCAAGCCACATAATAACAAGTACAAATACTCATGAATCAGGTCAGGGACTTCTATGTACCACCCGACCTTAGATTGTGCTTACCAAATATTTCTTTTGGAAAATCACCCCCATGCCATATTCGAAGCTTGAATGTGGGATCTCAAGACATAAACAACAAAGGATTTCTGGAGATTAAACTGCCTCCACCCTCAGGCTAATGTGATCTCGCCAAAACCGATCAAGAGATCATGAAACCCAAACAAGCTTGGATGCCTCAGAATAACTTCACCATCCCTTGAGGAATTTTTTGGTCTCCACTCACTTGTCGAGGGGTTCCTGGAGAAAACCATCGCCAAACCCAACCCTTGGGAATTTTCTTGAGACCAACTTACTGGATCTAAAATCTTTTGGAAATAAAAATATCAACCATAAAAGAATCCCATCATACCATGACCATCCAAGAAATGGAAATGCAAGGCTGAAACCATTGCCAAAATCAGGAAAAAACCATGCCAATGACAACAAATGAACCAAATTAAAAAAATGAATGTACCATGCATTCACACCTCAAATAGGAAATCACACATGAAACATGTTACTTGGAAAATCCTCTTGTTGAAGCTACTTAATCCAACCTTCCTTGCTTGTGTTTTGCTTTCCTTTAATTTCCCTGTCCTTACTTTATTTTCTTTATCTAATGCTAGAGTGCTCCAAGAATCCTATAAGCGTGAAATAGTGAATAAGAGCCAAAACTAGAACTGAAAAAAGCTGTGAAATGATCCTTGGAAGCCTTTTTATCATTGAGGCCTCTCTTTTCTTCATTTTCCTTCATTTTCCCTCTCATGCAAATTTATGTCTCTTCACCTTCCTTTTCTCCTATTTTCCTTTGTTTCATAAATACATTCCAATTAATGCCTCTTTTCATTTTCTAATTTATTTAGCCATAAATAAACCAAAAGTGACCCCAAATGTGATCTTTTCCCCACCATTCAACTTGAAATATGTGTCCCATGACCTTGGCCTTATATTTGTTTACATGGAAACTTAACTCGAGGTTGTTACAAACCCTTCCCCCTTAGGGGAACACCGTCATCGGTTTTCTATGACACCTATAACAATAAAATCACTAAAAACAAAACATACCACATATGTAGCTTTATATCCCAACTCGTTGCAGTATTTACAATGACATATTGTTGAAAACATGACAAACATGTCATTTACTGTAGCTTTAAATCAAAACTCATTATGATATTTTCAATAACAACCACATATACTTATGCACATTTTATTCAACCAAAAAATAAACATATTTTTCATGGAGCTTTATAAATCCAGCTTGATACAATATTAAGAATAAAATACACATACATACATATGCACATTTTCTTTAACCAAAAAATAAAGGATATAATACCTGCATCAGAAACAAGGGATTTCATAGGCTCACAACTCCACCCTCAAAGTAATACTAAGATTCACCTCCTTCCCAGGAATTCCATAATCCACTACCAAAGTCAAACCTCTATCCAATTTCTAGCGCTACGACCCTTGCACTACCTATTCCCTCATTGAACAGTTACCGACTCATTGTTCCAGGTCACACTCCCAATGTGCTTTTGATTCCATCTGGAAATGACAATGGCCAAAAAAAAATATTCCTCGACCTTCCCTTTTCCACTACATAGTCCCTCAAGCTATCTGATCACCCCCTTTCATACAATCACTCACCTTCCAAGTTCCCCAACATCCCCTTCTTTGCTACACATTCCCTCATGAAATCCATCCATTGGTAAGGTTTCCTTGTATCAGAAGGTCCAAAAACCAAGGCATATCCTTGCCTAAAAACCATCATACCAATCATAACATGCTCATGGAAATCAATGGAAATTATTGGGTACCAATGTCCCACAATTCCATACTCCTGAAGAGCTTTCCCAACATATTGTTTCCTATTCCAATTCCTTTTTGTTGTTGTTGGTAATTCTTTCTCTCAGTTTCAACTACCAAAAACAGGAATTTCCCTCCTTTCTTGTACCAAGAACACAAATTTTAGACTAAAAAGGAATTGAATTAAATTCAAATTAGACCTCATCGATGGCCCATCAATAAGGTACACTCACAATTCTGTTTACTTCTCGTCACTACAAGTCAAATTAGCTCTTTGATTAAATCATCATATATAACATATCACATCTGGTTAACTCAAAAATCAACCATCATAAATCAGAATCATAGATCACATGTGTAATTAAAAACTAAAATAAAATACTTATACTTATATTTCATTGATTCTTTGCTCTTTACTTTGTTCTTTTTCCTTTCCATGTACACATTGAATCGATTGTCAAACCTGAAAAGCACATAGTGCCTTCTCTTCTCTTTGATCATGTGTACACACTGGATCGGTTTCCAAACACCGAAAACACACAGTGCCTTCTCTTCTCTCTAATATCGTACACACACTAGATCAGTTGCAAAACCTGGAAAGCACCCAATGCCTTTTATTCTATCTAATCTCGTACACACATTGGATCAGTTGTAAAACCAGGCAAGCACCCAGTGTCTTCTCTTCAAAGCAACAAGGGAATCTACATACCAAATCACCTCCTCCCTTAATATCAATAACAAGGGCCCAAATAGTCCCATACCTACATATCCCATCACATTGTACAACACATACCCATGCACAATGTACAACACAATGCATACACCTACACCTGGTGTACAACACAACACATACACATAAATTGAGTACAACATAACAAATACATAATGCACGTAACATAGTACCACATGTATAACATGTACACAACACCACAAGTAGAACATCTACATAACACCACATATACACAACACCACATGTACACAACACCACACGTACAACATGTACACAACACCACATGCACGTGTACACAGCACCACCTGCACAATGTGTACACAACACCATATGCACACAACACCACATGTACAACATGTACATGACACCACATGCACACATCAGAACATGTACATCATGTAGACAACACCACATATAAAACATTTACACAACACCATATGTACACATCATCGCATATGAAAAATTCACACAACAACATATATAAACAACACCACATATAAAACATGTCCACAACACTATATGTACACAACAATGCATCTGTAACATGCACACAAGAGCAATGTTGCACATCTGGAGACCACACTGACTCTATCAGGAAACCTTTCTTCCAGTGTCTTTCCACTATCCATGCTTTTCCTAACATGCCACAAATAGCACTTCTTTTATTCTGTTGATGTATCCTTCAGTGTTACCTTCCATAGCATAATATTAGGCATAACATAAGAACATAATATCAAATCATATCAACATGATACTAACCTCATGGATCTGTGAGTGCTACTCTTCCCACTTGATTCCTCATAATACGAGGAACCTCTTCATGAAATTCACCTTCATAAAGAGTCACTTCTCCACAGGAATGATCCCTAATGACCTTGTCACACAAAACCATGCATACATACATATATACATATAGACATTAGTGTGAAAATTCCTAAACCATAATCCTATTGCAACAACTAAAAATGATTCTTCTAATTGTAAATTTAATTTAACAATATATTTGTGTTTTTCTACGTAAATATTCAATAAATAACATTGCAATCTACACAAATAAAATTGTGGAAGAATAAACACTAGATGAAATGATAACACACACACATAACATTGACACAATTATTTTTGGACAAAAGTCCCTAGAAAAAAAATGAGAAAATATGAGTACAAATTGATGCTGAAATACTAGAAATCTTACAAACAAAAATACTGGCACAAATATAGTGAAGAAATTTCCTCACCCCATAGATAATCTCTCAGCATAACTTTCCTTCATAAATACGACGCTCTGATCCTCTATGTTAACCTCTACGCTACTCTGCATATTTGGTTAGACATCTAGCCTCAGACTGGATTTTGATGAGGTAGTTTTTCCTTCTTCTGATTGGAAAGATGCTTCCCCAGTACTCTGGGACTCCTTCCTGGCCTCTAGAACTGAAAATGTATCTCCTCCAAAAGAAATGATTTTTCATCTAGATACTACTGAGTTTCCCCAGTGTCAGCCTCTTTGTGGCTCTTCTATCTCTCTTCAAATGCACTCGCTAGATATGGAATGCCTCCTCCAGCCTCACTATCTCTTCCCCTCTCTCACTACTTCGATCTCTTTGACTCTCTCTCCGACAATTGACTGTTACTACTTTGGAAATCAATCTGCAAATGAAATCGAACTCTGCCAAGTGTCTTATCCATCATGACATCGACCTCCTCATATAGTCCTCTGTTGGAGCACCAAGGACCAAGATTAAAAATTAATTAATGGCTAGGATAATCTTGGAGTCGATCTATGTGATTTTCTAGACTATTATTGCCTTATCTCAGTTAATATTGATTAATTAATCATATTCCCTAAGTTTAGAGTTAGGAAATATTTTAAAATAGATCAATAATCTAATTGAGACACTTCTAGGCAGAATTTCTAGAAACGATTTATGGGTTTTTGAGATCTCGTGTATTCTAGCATCTCCACAAATTTTCATGGCTAGAACACATCCGATGCTACAAAATATAACACTACGTCATAGGGAGGAATGTGTTCTTGTGTTGCACTTGTTGCCACAACACCTTGTCTCTACATCATATCCTATCACGTTGCTAATGTCTGGCTACTCCTTTTGACCAACCACTGCGTAACTATGATATACTTTTCATATTTGTTGCTTCTGACCCTGCTAAACTTCTACCAACACCGCATTTGCACTGCAACTCTATTGTTGTTGTAAATGCAACATCTACAAGAGAAAAACATCCAAAATATTGAATCATCTATGATCAGTATAATGCATCTGTCACCAGAATCTTGACTGCTACTAGCCTCTGCACTATCCACTAAGGACTCTACGTTGTTGTTAACTTTGCACTGTGCCAATGCACTGCTGCCAACTTTGGATTGTGCTCCCCAGTATCTGACTGCTACTAGTCTTTGCATATGTCACTCTAACATCTAACTGCATCAATTGTCACTGATCCATCCCACTACTGAATATTGTGGGCCCTCATATTGAGGTATTTATCCAAAAGGTGGACTCATCAAGGATCTTGCCCATTTTTAGCTCTCTATGGTTACGAAACCAAGTCATCGCAACTCACTCTTGGAGGTATGTGGGTAATCATGGAAAAATCTATTGATATTGTTGCTCTTACTTCTCCGTTAATGCTTTTGCACTTCTGCTGCAAATCCTGCAATAATGAGTCTGATCTCCCCATATCCTAAAGCACTAGCTCCCATAGGTTTGATCCCTTTGAAGCTACACTCCCTCTACATCTTGACCTTTCTATGGGAAATATCTCTTCTCCCTCCTCGCAGCTCGCACTGTCCTCTAGCACTGGAAATTGGACTCTGAAGTTTCGCACTGGGAATATTTTGGGTCGAAATGCACCTTCATACTACAACTGGGAAATTTTCACTGCCTTTCTCACTGCAAATAGTTCTACAACTGTCTCACATGTATTGATTTCAACTAGCATTGCAACCATCTAATGACAAATTATGTCTATGGACACCGAATGTGCTACTATGATATTATGGGATCTTGTAGCAAAGGTGATGGTCCCACTGCAACAATCAAGAACTGATCTCCTTGTTGCAACTACTTCAGACCCTACCCATATGGCACAAAATAGTCTCACTCCTCCACCTCCTAGATCTCATGCCAAAATCTCTCCTTTTGAGCCTATTCCTTGGCTATAACCCTTCATTTCTTTGCAACTTGCACTAGAAACTCGCACTACCTCTGACATTTATTTCCAGCAATTGGAGGTTGAAGTGTTGCCGATATATGCATTATGGATAAATCACACAACGTCCTTTAGAAATCTTGTACGTTCATCTCTGCAAATCTGCAAAATCTATGAAACTAAAAACTAGAGAAAATAAACCCAAAAATATCCCTCTTTCTCGTTGCTCGACTATTGGATCTGCTACTTGCACTCCCTTATGGAGTGAGAATATTTTCTCACAACTACTGCCAATATGCAACTGGAAAAATTAGATCTCTAAAACTCAAGATACCATGAGAGAATTTTTCCCTTTGTTGTGTGTGCTTTTCTTCCACGTGACACAGGTTATGCACTAGAAAACTACTACAAATATCTCTATGTCCAACTAGATATCTTCCCAACAAAAATATTGTGCTGGTCCCTTTTCCTCTGGAATCAGTCGATATGGAAAACTCAAATTTTTCTGCCTCTTAGAAAAATCGAATCTCATCAAGTAAATCAACCTCTTGGAAAAGTGATTGCACTTCCCTTGGGAATTTTGATTTGTTTCCCACATTGAACATCGAGATTCCTTCCTTTCTCTTTTGAGCTCTCCATTTTATCAACTATGCTTTAATACCATGTGAAAATAACTAAACCATAATCATATTGAAACCAATGGAAATTATTCTCCTAATTGTTAATTTAGTTTAATAATTTATTTTTTGTTTCTATGGCAAACACAGATAAATAAGACTACAATATACACAAATAAAATTGCAGACGAATAAACACTGGAAGAAATGTTAGCACACACACATAGAATTGACACAAATATTTTTGGACAAACCCAACAAAAACACAATGCGATAGTGCAGAAACTAAGGGTTTTATTATTAAGCAGTAGTGAGAAAATCTAAGTACAATTGGATACCAAAATATTGGCAATCCTACAAAGAAAAATACGTAGAAATCTAGTGAGGAATTTTCCTCACCCCATAGGATATCTTTTGACCAAACTTTCATTCAGAAATACAGCCCTCTCACCCTTTGTGCCAACCTCAACATTGCACTGCATAGTTGGCTAAACATCTAGCCTCAGAATGAATTCTATTGAATTCGTTATGCCTTCTACTGAGTGGAAAGATGCTTCTCCGACACTTTGGGAGTCCTTCCCGGCCTCTAGAAGTGAAAATGTCTCTCCTCCACTGAAAATTGTTTTTTCCTCTAGAGACTACTATGTTGCCCTAGCGTCAGCCTCTTTGTCACTCTTCTGAATCTCTGCAAATGAACTCGCTAGATCTGGAATGCCTCCTCTAGCCTCATTATCTCTGTCCCTATCTCACTGCTTCGATCTCTCTAAATATCTCTCAGGAAACTGAATGTTGGTACTCTGGAAATCGATCTGCCAATGCAATTGAACTCTTCAAGTGTCTTCTCCATCACCACATTGACCTCCTCTTATAATCCTCTGTTAGAGCACCAACGACCAATATTAAAACATAATCAATGGATAGGATCATATTGGAGTTGATTCGTGTGAGTTTCTAGACTTTTCTTGCCCTATCTAAATTAATATCGATTAATTAAACATATTGCCTAAGTTTAGATTTAGGAAATATTTTAAAATTAGTTAATAATCTAATTTAGACACTTCTATGTGCAATTTCCAAAAAAAATTTATGGGTTTTGGATATCTCATGTATTCTAGCCTCTACACAAAATTTTGTGGCTAGAACACATCTGATGCTACAAAAACTAACAATTAGCATAAAAAATCATTATCCTTGATGACCCTGTTAGAAAACGACATACATACATACATGTATACATATATAATCATTAGCATAATCATAATCATAATCACAACACAGTTACCGACATTCATAAGATCAAGGTTAAGAGAAATCCTTTTATCTGTACATCACATGCACAATATTGATAACAACAATTCCCAACACAACCAAAGCATCTGATACTTAAAATTGATATACTTTACCTTTCCTATTTCCTTTCTAATGATTGTCTTACCACCATCCATTTATCCCAATGGACAGGACCAGTCCAACTGGATATCATATTCTTGCCTTAACTTCCCTTACACATGCATCGGGCTTCATCTAGGTCTTACATTACCTTTTGGGTTTCATTTAGCTCTCCCTGAGCTCCATTAACTTTCCTCTTTTCCCTGTTAACCCCGAAGGCCCTCAAAACTTAAAAGGCAAGAACAAGAAGAAAAGAATAAGAAAACCATGAAAAACAAATTGCAATACGACACCATAAATAATCAAAACTTCAAATCTATCACAAACAAGTCACAAAATATCAAAATAAAAAGACTAGAAATGGACATCGTGACTCAACCCCGCGGCTTCCTAGTGGTTCCAAGGGAAATCTCAACCCAAGCCTTGTCAAGATTTCATGGAAGTCTATTTTCCATGCAATTCCCTGCATCGTACTTCTATAAACACATAAATGTTAGTGCATAAATAAATATAGAATATACAAGTTACCTTACCTTCTTGTGTCAAGCACGTTGCCTTGTGACTGAACACATATGCATATGATCTCTCAAGGGTCTCCAATTCCTCGACGAATCTAGCCATAACTAAAACCAATTGTTATACCTATAAAATACATGTTCATGAATGTAGCACATATCCACACAATGTTAGAAAAAATCAACATTAATAGGACTTCCTGTATTCATGCAAGGCACCCATTTGTTTGGAATTGTGGTTTCCAAACATATCCAAAGCAATTCTCACCCAATTCATTTCTTTTACCTTTTCCTTACATGATTGAGTCTTATTATGTACTATCACATCACCCAACTATTAGTTATATAAACAAATCAACTGTTACCTTGTCATACTAATACCAAGCATGTTTCCTTGAAACTATTCACAGATGTCAGTGATGTGTTCCAAAGGTCAAGAAATCATATCTATTAATTCAAAATCAACTTTTACCAAGACTAACAACCATGTCATAATCTTAATCAACTCAGAGTGATTAGTCATAATAATACAATTAGCACCCACTTGTGCTGAAGGTGATATCAGTTGTATCAACACATAATGTGTTAGTACAACTGTCTTAAAAAAAATCATTCCTCACGAAATCTCATAGACACATAGTCATATCATGTAATTAATAAAATATTCAAACAACCAATAAACATATCATGTTAGCTAAACCAAATAGATGATATAATCAAACTCATGCTTCAATGTATCTCAGGGGAGGCTATCACATCTGCACAAGTTAGTCTATATTAGTATGACACAATATGACAAATATATTGACTCATACCTGAATATCATAACCATAACCATCTGCATAGGCCAATCCATGTCAGCATGATACATAAAACATCAATATCTTAACTGAAATGACCATAACCATCAATTTTCTGACCACAATGCATATAACAACAAGTTACTGCCCTTCATGACTATCTAGCGCATGTGCATATGCCCGCACTGATTATATAGCATCTATCATGCATGTAACCACAAAAAAAATAAAATGATTGAAATTCATAGAACCAAAATACATATAACAACCATTAACTATCATACCTACATGCAAAACATACAAAACTATATGATTATTTGCTCTTACCCCAAGGTCCAGTGTTGTAACCTCACTCTAATAATCTGCATCTCCTACTCCATCTTAGCCAACATATCAACATCACGATGACACAAATTGCATAATTACCACCATGATGCATGACTAACCTAGTATGAATTCATAACCATATACATTTGGCCCATCCAGTCCAAGTGTTTGAACCTGGAAGCTCTGATACCACCCTCTGGTACTAGATATTACCCAAAGAGAATGAAAACTCACTCTGATACCAATTTGTAATCGCTTTTCCCAAATTTACACAATTGCACCAAACTGCGAGGGTAAACATTAGGTGGAGTTACTATGACATGAACCGACCTCCTCACTCCATTTAAGGAAGTGGGATCTACAATTGAAACTTATTAACCATAAATTAACATCCTCGAGGGCCTATAGGTCACCGAGAGGCTGAACAACCACCCAAGGTGACCAAACCATGAGATGGGTTTGCTCTTCCCAACACTTAACCCCCAACCTCATGCATGAAAATGCCTTGATGCAGTTGAATTCCTTCAATTGCATGCACAACACTATCTAAGTGTGGTCATGACTCCTCTTGTCCAATTCAGAGGGTGTGGTCCCTATATCTGAGCCACCTTTCTAGGTCAGCCTCCAGAGCCCTACCCAAAACTACCTATAACTTCTCAGAATTATCAATGACATAATCATATTCTAAACATACAAAACGTGAACAACAACTTGACCTAACCAGGCCTAACCACGACAGTCATTTCATCAAACATATAGTGAACATATGAGTTACATGTCATGGATAAATATATGATCTTAAGAGTTAGAATATCATCTGAAAATCATCAAGAAGATATTATACCCTCTCTTAATATCTTCAATCACTCTTATTATCCCATGCATTCATCAACCATTCATTAAATTATCAAAGCATAATAATATTGATAGTCGGATCACATCATAAACTATGCTTATAACTATCATATAACCATAATATTAACCATGACAGAACAACCATCAAACCACATAATAATAAGTAAAAATACTCATGAATCACAATAGGGAAAGTAACTCTTATTAACATATGAAAAGGCCAACCAACTTAGGGACTTCCATGTACCACCTGACCATATATTAGGCTGAACCAAATCTTTCTTTCAACCAATCACCCTCATGCCATATTCTAGGCATGAATGTGGGATATCGATACATAAATAACCAGTGATTTTTGGAGACTAAACCACCTCCACCCTAAGGCTACCATGATCTCGCCATAACCAATCAAGAGATCACGAAACCCAAACAAGGTTGGATGCCTCAGAATTCCTTCACAGACCCTTCAGGAATTTTCCTATCTCCACCCACCTGTTGAGTTCTTCTTGGAGAAAACCATCTCCACCCGCAACCCTTGGGAATTTTACTAATACCATCTCACTTAGATCCAAAATATTTTGGCAAACCAAATATCAACCATAAAAGAATCCCATCGCACCATGGCTACCTAGGAAATGGTAAGGCAAGGCTGAAACCACTATCAAAACTGGAAAAAAACCATGCCAATGAAAACAAATGAACCAAATTAACAAATGCATGTAACATGCATTCACACCTCAGCTAGGAAATCACACATGAAACCTCTTACCCATAAAATCCTCCTGCTAAAGAAACTTCATCCAACCTTCTTTGCCTGTCTTTTGTTTTCCTTTTATTTCCTTATCCTTCTTTTGCTTTCCTTTCTCCAATGCTAAAGTGCTCCAAGAATGCTCTAAGTGTGAAATAATGAATGAGAGCCAAAACTAGAACTGAAAAAAGTTGTGAACTGATCCTCATAAGACTTTTATCATTGAGACCTCTATTTTCTTCATTTTCCTTCAATTTCTCTCTCATCCAAATCCATGTCTCTTCACCTTCCTTTCTCCTGTTTTCCTTTATTTCAAATAAATGTCAATTAATTCCTCTTTTCCTTTCCTAGTGTCCTTAGCCATAAATAAACTGAAAGTGATCCCAATGTGATGTTTTCCACACATTAAGCTTGGAATGTGTGTCCCATGACCTTTCTCTTATATTTATTTACATGGAAACTTAACTCGAGGCTGTTACAATTAAGAATAAAATTAACATTTTAAGATAAAAAATAATTCTCATGACCTTCATAGCGAAGCGAGGCATTGATCAATTCCCAAAATTCCATGGGATGAAATAATATATCACTTGTACAATATTAAGAGGGTCAATGATGAAAATCACTTCTCTTAGACTATTCATCTTACTCACATTCGTTTTAATTTTCAAAATATTTGTCACATTACCAACCATCTTGACCTATTAATTTATCCAAACTATGGTGATCTGGGGATGCGTCTCGTACTTATTTTTTTGCATAAAAATAAAACGTTAAATAATTTCAATTAATATATTATCTACTTAAGTTTTAGTAAAACATATTAATCCTATCTCTAATATAACACCAAGAATTTGTGGTCTGCCAAAGATTCATAAAGATGGTGATCCGTTAAGACCTATTGTTAATACCACCACTTTGCCCATATATGGGTTTTCCAAATATGTAGCTGGAAAATTAAGACCCCCTATTGGGAATATTGAATCCTTCATTAAGGATTCCTATGACTTTGTTAAACACATCAAGAATGAAAAAAGTGGAAAAGGATGAATCAATCGTGAGTTTTGATGTGGTTTAATTATTCATGAAGATTCCCTTAGAATATGCGATCAAGTTTCTATATGAGGTGACATACACTGAAATAGCCAAATTTACTAAGGTATGTCTTTAATCTACGTTCTTCAACTTCCAAGGTGAATATTATGAGCAAGTTGTAGGTATTGCAATGAGCCCCCCCTCATCGCATATTCTAGCTAAATTATACATGCAAACATTTGAAAATAAAGCATTAGGTTCCTACTCTTTGAAACCAAACTATATGGAGAAGGTATGTCGATGATACTAATGTTAAATGGAAACATAGTAAAGAGAAACTCAATAATATCCTGAAACATTTGAATGGAATATCTGAAGACATCAAGTTCATAATGCAACTTGAAGACAATAATTGTATTCCCTTCCTTGACATATTAATTACTAGGCATGAATATGGGAACTTAGGGTAGCACGTATTCAACAAAAAAAAAAAAAAACCCATACTGATAGTTGCCTACACACAGACTCTCAATATTGTGTTTCTAAGAAATTTTGGATCCTCAATACCTTGGCCTTAAGAGATATTCAGATATTGGGAACAAACATTAGACCACCTTACTAAAGTCTTCAGAAGAATTGGATGTAAAAACAAAGACATTCTTTAATACATTAGGAGAGGAAAAAAGAATAAGAATCCTACCTCACCTAAATCCTCTCATAAAGCAGAGAACTTGCAACCCTCCATTGGGAATTTACACATTCCATATATTTGGGGTGTGACTAATAGAATTGCTAAGATCCTCACAAAAATAATATTGGCTATGTATTAGGAATTTGGCTTCTATGATCCATAAAATGTGTATAAGAAATTTTCGGTGAAAAACACATGTAAGAAATTTTTGTCGACGCGTTTCGAACCAGCCAGTGTGGTTCATCGTCAGGACAAGATGATATATCTGATTAAGAAACCTATTAAATAGATAAGGAAAACTCCAACTAGCCATTGAAAAAATGGCTAGTTTGACTCGAAAAAGAAAATGCATAAAATTTTTGTCAAATTTTTATTAATTTTTAATTATAATTCTAAAATATTTTAATTTAATTATATTTGAAGATAATTTAATATTAATACTTCTATATAATTTAATATCAATAATTTTATAAAAATAATTTAATATTATTTTTATCATAAAACCTTAAATTATATGTTCTCCTATATATATATATTATAAATAAATAAAATAAAATAATAAATAAATAAATAGATAAAATAAAATAAAATAAAATAAAATTGAAGAAGAAGAAGAAGAAGAAGACATTTAATATTATTAAATAGGTAATTTCCAAATTAAATCATAAAGAAGAAGAAGAAGAGTAGATTAAATCATTTAATATTATTAAATAGGTAATTTCCAAATCAAATCATAAGGATAATACTAAAAAAAAAAATTGAACAGACCGGGAGAGAGGAATCAGCAAGAGAAGAAAGAACGATCAGAGGGAGAAAAAAGGAGAAGGAAAAAAAAAAAAAGAGTGAAGGGCAGGAATCCAGCATCTGCTAACACTCCACCCATCATCCCTGTTAAGGTTAATTAGCCTCTTTTCGATTTCCAAGGCTTCCCTTAACTTTCAGTGGTGGAAATGGTCAATCCTTGCAATAACCTCAGTATCTTCAATACAAATATGATGCTTTGTTTTTTCAGCATGCAATGTAAGGTAGAGGACCGAGATCTACCATGTCTAAGGTCAACAACATGTTCATGAATTCTTTAATTAATTGATCGACCAATTTTAGCTACTTAAGGTGTCCCACAGGAACACGGAATCAAGTAAACACCCTTACCATCCAATGGGGCAATCGGGTCCTTAGGGTGCACCAGTGTTGTTTGTGTAGAAAAAGGAGGGTAATCTTAGAATGTGCATTGATTACAGGCAACTGAACAAGGTGGCGATTAAGAACATGTACCCATTTCCAAGGATTGATGACTTGTTTAATCTGGTGAAAGGAGAAACAATGCTCTCACATATAGATATGTGATCAAGATATCATCACGTACACATAAAAGAAGAGGACATATAAAAGAATGCCTTTAGTACTAGGTATGGGAATTATGATTTTTTTGTGGTTCCATTTGGTTTGAATAATGCTCTAGCTACTTTTATGTGTTTCATGAATAATGCATTGGATCCTCATCTAGACAAGTTTTTTATTGTGTTCATTGACGACATCTTGGTATATTCTAAGAATGAAGAAGATCATGTATAATTTTTACCAACAATGTTGAGATTTATTAGATAACATCAGTTGTATGCTAAGCTTAGAAAGTGCAGTTCATTTCAGACAAAACTACACTATTTGGGACATGTTGTTTCCAATAAGGGCATAGCAATGGACCCGAAGAAGATAAATGCTATCATGGAGTGGGAAACTCCTAGAAATGTAGAGGAAGTCAAATCATTCACGGGCTTAGCATATTACTACAAGAGGTTCATCATGAAATTCTCATGCATTCCATATCATATTACATCATTGAATAGGAAAGGTAAGAAGTTTGAATGGACATAGGAGTGTGTAGCTAGTTTTGAGCAGTTGAAGCAGTTGTTGACAAATTCTCTAGTGCTAAATATTGTAGATCCATAAAAATAATTTGTAGTGTGTACAAATGCTTGCAAGAGAGGGCATGGTGGAGTTATCATGCAGGAGGTACAGGTGATAAACTACGAGTCCAAGAAACTGAATGATCATGAGAAGAAATATGTGACTCATGATCTTGAGTTGGAAGCTATTATTCATTCCTTGAAGATGTGGACACATTATCTTCTTGGAAGGATATTCGTGTTGATGATAAATCACAGTGGATTGAGATATTTGTTTGATCAACTGAATTTGAACGCCAGGAATCTAGATGGTTGGCTACCCTTAGTGAGTTTGACTTTGAGATTAGGTGCATTTAGGCAAAGGAAAAAAAGGTTGCAAATGATATTAGTAGGAAAGTACACTTGAACCATGTTGCAATAGTGAGCTCATATGGGACAAATTTACAGGATGATATATTACACGTTAGGAAACATGATGAAAAGTACAAGGAGCTAATGTAGAGGCTATAACAAGGTACAGGTGATGAGGATGTGGATTATCATCTTACAACAGATGGCTTGGTGAGATCTAGGGACAGTATTTATGTGTGAGATAATAGTGAACTCAAGAATCTTATATTAAGGGAGTTTCGTGTAAAACCATATTGAGGTCACCCACGGTATCATAAGGCGTTGGCATCAATAAATAATTTATACTACTGGTTGAATCTGAAGAAGGAAGTGGTAGAGTTTGTGGTGAGATGTTTGTATTGTTAGAAGGTCAAAGTAGAGTGTAAGCATCTAGGTCCATTTCTTTAGCCTATTCAGATTCTAGAATAGAAATGGGAGGTCATTTCCAAGGATTTAATTATAGGTCTTCCAAGGACATTAAGGGAGCATGATTCTATCATTGTTGTGGTCAAAAGGTTGAGCAAGGTAACTCACTTAATTCTAGTGAAGACTACTTATTCAGCTAGAGAGGTACCGCAGGTCTTCATTAGGGAGATTGTGATATGGAATGGTGTTCGAAATTCACTTCTAAGTTTTGGAAGGAGCTTTGCAGGATTGGGAAGAGATTTGACCTTCAACACAACTTATTATCCATAGATATATGGATAGAGAGAGAGGGTCCATGCGATACTAGAGATATGTTGAGGATGTATGGTATGCGTCATCAAAGGAGATGGGAGGAGTTTCTTCCATTGGTTGAGTTTTCATACAACAATAGATATCAAGAGTCACTAAGGATGATTTTGTTTGAGTCATTATATGGGCGAAGTTGTAACACTCTAATCAGTTGGAGTGATCCAGTGAACAAAGTACTTATTGGACTGGACATGTTGGAAGACATGGAATAGGAAATGGAAGCTATAAAGGAGAATCTAAAGGAAACACAGGACACACAGAAAAGTTATGCAAACCATCACAGGAAATTTAAGGAGTTTCAGGTTGGGGAGCATGTGTTTTACACATCAAGCCCAAGGAGAGATCCTTGAGGATCAGATCATGCGCCAAGTTGGCACCATGGTATTGCAAGCCTTTTGAGATCCTTGAGAGGATTGGACCAGTGGCCTATAGAATTGCACTACCTCCAATAGTGAAATTCTGTGATGTTTTTCATGTTTCACTGCTTAAAATATATGTAAAGTATGTTGATCATGTTATTGATTGGTTTGTATTGTGGGTGGAGAAAGAAGGATAATTCTAGCTGGAACCTAAATGCATATTGTAGCGGAAACATCTCGTGCTCTAGAAGATAGCACTTGAGAAATTTTAAGTGCAATGGAAGCACTTTGGGCCCGATGAAGGTACATGGGAGATGGTCGATCATATGTGGGCTATGCATCCTTCATTTTTTTTATAGTGAAGGAAAATAATTTTTTTAAAATTTTACATATTTATGTATGGTTTATATTCTAAATACTGCAATGAGCTAATTTATAAAGATCCAATAAGTGGTATGGTTTTCATATTGTCATGTTTTTCGTGATGGTTTTTCTTTGAGCAGGTTGTTATTGTAAATAATACAATGAGATGGGTTAAAAAGCTCCATAAGTGGTATTTCTTTTCTTTTCAATGGTTTTTTGGGGTCTAGGTGTGGTTTAACACTAAGGACGATGTCCCCCTAAGGATGACAGGTTTATAACAACCCTGGGTTAAAAGTTAATATAATAAAAGTTAATAAAGGTAAAATAATACCATGAAAAAGGGTCACTTATTGCAAGTTGAATGCTACGAAAATATCCTAGTGGGCATCACTTGTTGTGTTTATGGCTAAAGCAAATTGGCAAAGGAAATTGCTAAGGATTTGGAAGGGCAAAAAGGTATTTTGGCACATTATTTATGAAAATAATGGAAATTAGGAGAAAAGGAAGGTTAAAGGTCACAGGTTGCATGTGAGGAGGAAAATGAAGGAAAATAATGGAAAATGATGAAATTAGAGGCATCATCAATAAAAATACCTCTGAGAATCAATGGGAAAGCTTTGGCATCATTTTTTTAGTTTATTTTTAGAATTTGTCTCAGAGAGGAAAAATCACCAAGAGGATAAAAAAGAAAGAAAGCAAGGAAAGGAAAGGAAAATGAAAATAAAAATAAAAAATGACAAGGAAAGAAAAGGAAGTCAAGGATCAAGCGACTTCAACAAGAATACTTGCAGGTAATAGATTTCATGTGTGATATCCTATCTAGTTTTGAAATATTTCATGGTATGTGCATGTTGCTATATGGTTCTTTTGCTTTCATTGGAATGATTTTTGCTAGGTTTCGGCCATGAATTTTAGCCTAACCTTGCCATTTCTAGATAGCCATAATGTGATGGGATTTTTCTTCATTTTTTTATTTGGATTGTCGAATGGTTTCAGAATCTGGAGTGATCTAGTCTCGAGAAAAGTCCCAAAGGCATAGGAATCCATTTACTGGTAATGGCAGGATACATGGTAAAACCTAATGGTGAACACAGGAAAATTCCTCAAGGATGGTGAAGAAATTATGAGGCATCCAAGCTCTGTTTAGTTTTGCAATATCCACACCAACTTAGGTGAGATCACAATATAGAGAGGGTGGAGGTTATTTAACATATGGATTCCCTTGGTTGTATTTGGATTGGCTTATTCCATGAGATCCCACATTCATGCTTGGAACATGGCACAGGGGTGATCAAATTAAGAGAGATTTGGCTGAACCAATCTATGGTCGAGTGGAACATGGAAGTCCCGAACCCATTTGGTATTTTCCTATGGTTAATACAAGCTAAGTTTATATTTCTTTTAGTAAGGAAATGTACAGGTTATTAAGTGGCTTTAATGGTTGTTGTCTTATTGTTATTTACCTGATTATATGATGGTTATATGCATGGTTTTATGATAGATTTTAGTCATGGTGTTTTTCATGTTTTCACTCATCATTGAATAAATAATGAATGGAAGACCTAATTTATGTTAATAAAAATAATAATAGAAGGTAGTGACCCTTATTGTTAAAACTCCGATGAGTTTTCAGTCCCTCATGTTCAAACTTGCATTCATGACCTGTAGGTTTCATTTCTACCCCAAGTGTTTGACAGAATGTCAATCCCAGTTTTGGATGGTTAGGTCAAGTCTTGGTTACATTTTTTGGTTTAAAAGAATTTTATTCATGTATTTTATGTGTTCTTGATGTTTCATAGTTTTATGGGAAGAGGCCTAACCCCAGCCATGGAAAATAGCCTTAATTCTTGAAGTCGCTAGCACAACAATGGCACAAAAAGGCTACAGATGCACTGATGCAATCCTATGGGAGTGACTGGGAACCCATAGTCACTTAGAGGCCTTGGAAAGGGAGTGACTGGGGCTCTAAGCTAGGAAAAATATGACTTGTCATAGGGTCTGGATACCTAGAAGGGTTGGTTTACTCGTGGAGGTCCTGTGGCAGCTAAGGGAAGTCAATAAGGTCTTGTTGTGTCGACTCCATTTCCTTAAAGTCATCTAGGAGGTTGAGTCATATCATAGTGTCCCTCAGTTCATTTTTACCTCGGGCAAGCTGGTGAAAGTGGGTAAATGTGGGAGTAGGTGTTTACACTTACAAGCACTTTAGTTATTAAGGAAGGTGACTATTCATTCTGGAAATGATGTGTTTTTCTTGAGGTTTTCCAGGGATCTCTTTCTCCATTTTCTCTCTTTACCCTTTAGATTTCAAATTGTTGTCTCACATTAGTGATTGGTACCTCCTTGTAAGGATGCATATGAACCCATAATTTTGCATAGTTTTAGTAAACTAGGTGGAATTTGATAGAAGAAAATTTTCATTTGAAGAAACCATTCAATATATTTAGACTCAATTGGAAGATATGAAGAAGGAATTGCATTCCATGGTGGAGTACGAAGGAAAATGAAGCTCAGAGATGATATGATTCATGAGGCAGTTGGGAAAAGGAAGGTAGAATGCTCAGTTACTTTGAAATTCCATTAAGGTCAACTCAATAACTTTACCTTTTGAGAATTTTATCATTTAGGCAAAACATGCACATCTCAAAGACATGACACTCCTATAAAAAAACCGACCCACCACTAAACATGGAAGAATACTAGAAAAAAAAAATGAATCATTTCACAAAGAGTGAATATAAAGCAATTATGTCACCATGGCACTAGAATTGAAATGTTTCTTTAATTACAAATAGTTTTTCACTCACTTAAAATATACATTACATAACATGTTAGTTATGGATATAGTATTTCAAAACCCATACCAATAACTCCATTAATAACCCATAGATGTATTTTTTAAATCTAATATAATATAAGATATTTTTAAAACTCTTCAATATGTATAAGTTTAATTTCATATTTTGTTCTTCTGAATATTAATATTAATATTAAAATATTATTAATAATAATAAAATAAAAATGAAATAAAAAGTAAATAAAACATATCTAAAATTAATGAAACAAAATTGAAGATTATTAAACTATGAATATAAATAAATTTTGTACGTTTTGTATATATGTATATATATGTTAGGCGTTAAAACTTAAACCAAAGTATATCACGACTTATAACTTAAGAAATGATAAATTATCAAATTTCGATAAGATAAGTTGATGTAACAATTTGTAATAAGATCTTTAGGAATAAAATATACGAAGATTTTAATAATGTGTTTTCTTTGTTGTTAAATATTTCCCTAAGTATAAATAATAAATTCATGGTGATGATATCTCTCTAATTAAGATATCCTTCGCAGATATTAATAAAATTTTGTAGCTACTATCCAATTAGGTCATGTATATCTGCATGTTTAACCTTTTTCCAAGGATATTTTCATGTTTAGTTGTCTAGCTAGACTTTTTTTAATGATGTCAAGACATGATGACAGATCAACTTCATTATGTATAGATGTTGAATGGTATCATGGTTATTTAGTCTATGTGATCATGTATACATGTTGAATGGTATCATGGTTATTTCTTCTATGTGATCAATCACGTTAAGGAACAACATTTTTTTTCAATTTTTAGTTTTAAGGTAAACAATTATATTGTTTTAATAAAAATATATAGATATTAAAAAAAAAAATGGTTCTACATATATGAATTATTATAAAATATTTATATATTGAATTTATATAAAATTATCTTTTAAATTAAAAATTTATATAAATTGTTTTATTATTTTACAAATTATGTTATAAATTAAAAATTTATATACAATTGTTTTATTATTTTACAATAAACCTAATGGTGTTCATTCAATAATGACAATTAGATCATGTATATTTGCATGTGTAACTATGGTTAACTATTTTTTTTTTTAATTCTGTCTAAAACCTCAAGGGACATCTAAATTATTATGTATACATGATAAATGGATATTGTGATGAATATTATTGTGTGATTATTACTTTAAGGAACACTATTTTATTATGTCTAAAGACCTCAAGGGACATCTAAATTATTATGTATACATGATAAATGGATATCATGATGAATGTTATTGTGTGATCATCACTTTAAGGAACAATATCTTATTGTCCATTTTCCATCAATTTTGACAACTATGTTATTATGTATACATGACGAATGAACATCATCATGAATCTTCTTATGTGATCAATCACTTTAAGAAACACTATCTTATTCTCTATTGTCCGTTAATTTTGAGGTAAATGATAGTAAACACTAATGAACAATTTATATACCATTATCAAACGAAATATAATATCTAACAAAATATAAATCCACAATTTATATAGATCAACCATTTATATACAATTATCTTATAATTTTTTTATTAATAAATAATACAATAAACACAAAATATTAATCTAATGATAAATATGTTTAAATCATTTGTAATGTCTACATTATTACTTTAAAAAGGCTCAAATATTATATTATTATAAAGTATATTATTTAAAATTTATTAAAAACAACATATTTTTTCTTTATAAGTTTAGGTGGTATTCTTATATTACTTCTTTAAATATGGCAGGAATTACAATATCTAAATCCATATGTAGATGGTCTCAACATTTCTATAGATAAACCTGGTTCATTGACCATCAGGTTGCATTATAATAACCAGTCCAAAAACGAAATTGTCCAATATTGTCTAATAAAGTTAGCTATACTTGAATCTCTTTATGATCTCTATTTACTAAGTTGGGAAGACTTAGTTAGCTTAGTCAATTTGAGTTGTGGTCAAACTTGAGGCATGTAGAGTTCACTCTAAGTTTTAGGGGGTTGAGTTGTAGTTTATTTTGAGTTGTAATTGTTTAACTTAATTATTTGAGTTAAGATTCATTTAACTAGTTTTAACTGATAGATGAGCTAGTGAGAGGTCCAGTGAATTAAATATGATTTAATTCACATGAAGTGATCAATAAAATAATTTATAATTCACTCTAAATATTTTTTTCATGTTAGTTCTAAGTTCTAAAGAAGACCCAGTTTAGATTGGAGTTAAAGGGAAGTAGACTATCATTTGTATAATTAGAAAATTGTACAAGTCATGCATGAGGTCATCAGGATGCCTTAGATGTATTGCACAATCAATCAGTTGTAATTTAATAATTAATAGGGTCTCAATTCCCTCAGTAATGTGTTAGAAATGCTAACAATACAAGGGCAAGGAATTGGTTAAGTATTGGAGCAAACCTGCTCAGATTAGAGTGAGACAATCAGAGATAGTGCAGGGAGCTCTCAAGCCTAAGAGAAGCAATGTATTATTTCATATTATTGACTTAATGCAATATGCATATAACAGGGTTTTTATTTGAGGCTTTCCTGAGATACATCTTTGTGTTGTGTGATTAAAATTCCTTATCTTTCTTCTTCATGTTATTATGCAATCATAATTGGTTTCTCCAATTTGTAGAATATATTCAAGTATTTTTTTTTATCATATTGCAATATCAGTTGAATCTATGTGGATTTTCTGCATGGTATCAGAAAATTAATCACTATAGAAGAGAAGAACCAGAGTTTTTTTTAACAGGTGAATCGAATTTGCAGATTTATTCTTGAGGCCCAACACTAGGTCAGTATGTCTTTCTGTGGATTGAGACTCGAATATGCTCTTGATGGTAGTTTGATTTACATAGCACAGAAGTGTTAGTATAATTTTCATTGATGTCAATATCCATGAGATGATGACCATTAAGCATAATTAAGGCAAGCACGATGAAGAAAAGTCAAAGGCATCAATGAAGAGGTCCTTTATTCTATTTTTGCAATCATAAAGGATTAGGCACATTAAAAATAATTTTTTGATATAATTGATGAAAAAATATTTCATAAGACCTCCACCATCTGAAAGAGAATATTTTTAGTTTTCCAACGAGCTATTACTCAGCCCGAAACTCTAATCGGTTTGAAATCTATTGAATTTATAAACTAACACTTAATTTATGGTCTTGGAGCCAACCTATTCCAGCCTACCTAAGTCGGCCTGCTTGTTCAACGCTTGAACTACTATATATAAGTGATCCGATTTCAATTCTTGATCATCAGTTTGATCACAATAATAAAAAAATGAGCTACAGGTTCACATCTCGTGAAATTTCAGGAAGAAAACATAGAATTCAGTCAAAAATTTCAGAGATACCTACAGGAGACCGAGGAGCAAGAAAAAATCATTTTGGGAAAATTCTTTTGAGACAGTCGTGTGTTAAGGGTCACACTTCTTATAGGCCGCCATCATTACAGTGTAGACCTTGTTGTAGCTCTGGATTACCCTCGGTGCATTCTTGTTGTGGCTAGACCCCTGTGCACCTGTTTGTAGCATAGGATTAAATCACAGTCATAGGACTTAGTGCATACTCCACAGACTTGTGCATATCGTTGGACCCGTAGAAATTTTTGTGAAGACTCTCGGAATAGTTGTAGACCTCATGAAGCTTGACTCAGACCTATATACTTGGATTGGAGCAGCCTTTTCCTTGGCTCAGACATGTCCAAAACTCAATGAAGATTGGATCTATTAGCTCAAAAGTGATGCATAAATTTGTGGCTTGAAACAGTGGCTCGATACCCATACAAAATAGCTTGGATTTGTCTTCTTGTGGCTCAAACAAGTGCTATCTTCTCACTGTAATACACTCCTAAAACACAATGCCTAACTACGTTCGGACTCACTATTATACACATATTTAAGGGTCTCCACTACAGAACTCGGTTATGACATAAATTTGGAATACTAATCTCACCATAGGTAGCTACTCTTAGCAACAGAGCTTAGAAACCACAATTATTTTTTGGGTTTTGGATTAGTGGAGAAAAATAAGACTAGTTATGGAGGCCTAAGGCTTGGTCCTTGATATACATGTGTATATATGTACTAGACCAGTGTGGGGGAGACAACTACAGAACATAGAAGAGATTGAATATTGTAGACTGAAGAATATGTCAAGGACATTCAAGTAAGTACTATTCTAATTCTCTACCAAAAGAAGACAAGAGGGATTGGTGTCCTTGGGGTAGGAGCCCCTAAACACAAGGTTGGTGTCTTGGAGAAGATAAGGTCGAAGCCCTAGAGGTCAAAGCCTCATTAAGTCCAAGTTAGTGCTTGGAAATCATTGTAATCATTCATTTGTAAAAGGATCATTTTCCTTCCTTCTATAATAGATTATTCATTTCTATATTTTTTGTGTAGAATCTAACTGGTTATAGTAACAATTTAAAATAAATATTGATTCACCCCCCTCTTAGTATTTCCAACGAGAAGGACATGATGGAGGCTATGTTGGAGGAAAAAGGACTAAAGGAATTCATAGACGTTGATATTCCTAGGCCCACAACAGCAGATGCTCAAAATCTTGATGCATGGTAGAAGAATGTAGCAAAAGAGAGAAGGATTATGTTAGAAATTGTATGAGATCATATTGTCTTGAAAATCCATGGAAAGTCAACTCCATATGCTATGTGGAAGACCTTAACAGATATGTTTCATAATAACAACGACCACAGGAAGCTGGCACTGAAGGAATATCTCACAAATATCAAGATGGAGAAGGGCGAAATGATACCAAAATACTTGATGAAGTTCACTCAATGTCGCGATTATATTAGAAGTGTTGGTGTGAATTTTTTTTAGGACAATATGGTGAGCCTAGCACTTCTAAACCTTCCAAAGAGATGGAAAAGCTACCAGGATTCGGTGAATGGGAGGGAGAAGCTACCAAAGTGGGAGTGATTGTGGTATAACTTAGTACAAGAAGAGATTAAGCAGAACACCAGAGATGGATCCTCATAAAAGACTAATGATGAGGAAAATTGTGCCTTGGATGGAAAGGAAAAGAAAGGGAAAGGGAAGGCATCCCATTCCAAATCATATTTTGGTCAAGCAGGCAAGAAGTAAGACTTGTCAAGGGTAAAATGTTTTCACTATCATGAGCTTTGACACTATGCTACAAAGTTTATGCGCAAGAAGACTGACAAGAATCCCTCAGGAGGAGCAGCACGTAAAGCACTTGCTTCATAGTTCGAGTTGGATTTTACCCTCATCACATGCATGGTGTCATCGGCAATGGGTTTTTTGTGGTACTTGGATAGTGGAAGTTCATTCCATATGACTAGAGACAAATAATTCATCAGTAACATGGAGGAGAAGGATCTCCAGATGCACATAGAGATGGGAGATGATGGGAGGTATAGCGCTACTGGCATAGGTACAATTAAATAAATTATGTGCTTCATAAGGAATTCAATAGGAATTGATAACACCTCATAACCCACAGCAGAATGGGGTTGTAGAAAGGAAGAAAAAAACTATTATGGGAGCAGCATGAGTGATGTTGCATGATTAGGGTCTATCATTTCATATTGTTGAACCTCAAAACTGTTCTTAATTTGACACCCTTTCCCATCATTTCTTATTCCTTTTTCAAAAACTCATGACTTCAATCAGTGATAATTGACATATTCCACATTAGAGAAGACATTTAGATGACCTCTACTTTATATTTCTTATGATTTAGATAAATTTTTATAATTAGCTAGAGAATGCATGCAATTTTGTAGCTAACCTTTGTTTTTGCAGCCACCGTTATTGTTTGACAGGTTTTGAGAAGAAAATGAGGAATAGGGTCATATGGGTATCTCTGGATTGATCCACACATGGATCATATCCCACTTACCTATTTGAATTCAATGAGGAATCATGCCTACGCTCACGATCAAGATCGGTCAAAGAACGAGATCAGCAGACGAAATACTCTCGATTTTCTCTGACATAGCAAATCGAGAGATAGCTATGAATAATTTGCTTCTATTTAGACTTATAATTTCAGTTTTCTTTTCTATCTATATGCTAAATTCCTCAAACAGTTAAATCCAAAAAGTTGTATAAATACCGGTTTGTTGAAACCGAGAAACAGACTAATTTTTGTGATAATTCGGTGGATGCTTTCAAACTCTGTTTTTCTAATAAGAAGACTAGTTCCAAATATTTGGTGCATGCATATTCTAAGTAGATTTCCAACTATTTTAACTATTGGTGATGCCTTAACTATTTTCTGTCCTAAATGCAGGAAGAAACATGCTTTAAGAGAATTTCCTCTTGATGTAAAATTCATAGAGACCTATGTTATTTGTGCAGAAAATCATGAAAAAAAAAATGTCCCTCTATATGAGGTCTTAAGGCTGTTTTTCGAGAAGAAGTAGCTCAATCTCCAGTAGATCCTCTTTTTTTTGTCTCTATAAGACCATGGCAGGGCCATAAACTCAAGATTTTAATAATCAAATGTATAATCAACCCCCACCAAACAATTGGAATTCATCAGGGCAGAAACCTTGGTCCCAACCTCAACCTTGGACACAATGGATGCAAAATCCTTATGGCAGATACTCTCATTATCACTAGTATCCAAAATCCTGTCCAAACTATCCTCCCCAAAACTTTCCACAACAAAATCAACCACCCCAACTCCAAAATAATAACCCAGAACTTTCATTACCATTTCCAAAAGTAAAAAATCAACTACATTCCCAGCCATTATCAAACCAAAATAATAAAAATGATCAAACTACTTATAACGCATACGAACAAAACTTCCTAGCTTACATGATTACTCCACTAGATCTTAGCAATGCCCAACTTAGATCTGGTAGAATATTAGAAAGGAAAAATCCTTTTGTTCGTTAGGTCCCTATATTACTAGTGTAGTCCCTTATTTTTGTTAGTGTAGCCCCCATATGGTTATTGTTGTACCCCTGTAGCCTGCATATTGTTATTATTGTTCCCTTACATTATTATTGTTAGGTTGGCTAGGATTATATTGTGACTCCATGGACTCCTATATATAGAAACGAGGTTTTTTCATTAGTATCATCCAAGAATTGCTCATTTATGTAATGTAAATTAGGTTTCCCCCTCGAAGTGGCTTATTTCTAAGGCATTGATCTCTATTTTATTCCATTTTTGGAGTTGGTTTCATAACATTTGGTATCAGAGCTTTGGATTCTAGGGTTTCACTTCCAAACATGCCATCGTGGCATTTTCTCTGTAACGTTTTTCTATGAAGGATCGAAAGATGAAATTTTTATCACGTGAATATGAAGTCTGGAGAAACTTTGTGTAAAAATTTTAGATCTTGGTTCGAAATATTTTCGGAGATATGATTTGTGGAAGTAAGGGTTTTCTAGGCTCTCGAATTTCATCTCAAAGAGGTGTCCATGGTAAAATCTTCATAACTCTCTCTCTAAGCATCGGATTGGAATTATGTAAAATGTGGCCATAGGTAAATGGATTGAAGCTTCCTGTATATCAATTTTAGAGCCAAAGGATGAAACAATGACATGTGGCACATCGTACAAGTTTTCTCTACTGAATCAATCCATAATTAGGTCATTGTGGGATATTGAGCATAACTTTTCCTTGAATAATCCAAATCAGGATAGACCAGTGGAATTTGAAAGACAATTTATAGGGCTACTATAGGACCGAATTTCAGATATTGAAGATCCGAAATCATATAGATAATTCAGTTTCAATATCGAGCTCCTCAAAATCAAGAAAAATGTGTGTATTTTTTTCAAATTGCATCAGTCTTGTTTGAAAAATCAGTTTGAAGTGATTCCAAGGGCATATTGAAGCATTGTTCTGAGTATTGGGTTCTCTAATGCCTCCAAAAAGGAATTCTACACCTATTAAGCCCTTAGAAAATTATACTATGATGCATGAAGAGGAAGAATTGCAGTATGATATATCAAAATTATAGTACCAAGTGAAACAAATTTCGATCTTACAAAGAGAAATAAAAGATGACATAGATGGTTTAAAAGAAAAAATTAAGGCTAAGTTGGATGGTTTGAAGGATCAAATGAAAGCTAATATGGATGATAAAGTAGTGGAATATCACATCGAGCATCAACAACAAGTTCTCCAACTCTCAAAGGATAACCTAACTTTGGTGCAGAATCGAATGAAACAATAGGAAGATCAACATCACGGTGAAAGAAGTTATGAAGGAGTCACAATAACAATAAATCGACAACTACGAAATCGATCAATTTCAGAGTATCTCAGCAAGTGGAAGAACTTACTTGTTGAATATTCCACATGGGGGGATTAGAATTTTATACAGAAGCATCAAGAAATAATCAATCGTTGAGGACAACACTTTTTTTAAGGAGAGGGTCATGTTAGGTCCCTATATTACTAGTGTAGTCCCTTATTATTATTAGTGTAGCCCCCATATGGTTATTTTTGTACCCCTGTAACCCCCATATTTTTATTATTGTGCTCTTACATTATTATTTTTAGGTTGGCTAGGATTATATTATGACCCCATGGACTCCTATATATAGAGAGGAGGTTTTTTCATTTGTCTCATCCAAGAATTGTCCATTTATTTAATGTAAAGGAGGTTTCCCCCTCAAAGTGGCTTATTTCTAAGGCATTGATCTCTCTTTTCTTCTATTTTTGGAGCTAGTTTCATAATACTATTGTTATTCAAGAAAAATATGCTCTTGATGAATAAATTTCTCTACAGAAAAATAAAAATTCTGGAGAAGGGACATCCCTTCAGCAGAATCAAAATTATGAAAATTAAAAACAAAAAGATCCAATAAAATCAACTCCTATCATAGAGCAACCTTCAGTATCTGTTTATAGCCCTCCTTTTCCTGAAATATTACAAATCGATAGAGGGGTAGAAAAAAAAATTGTTTCCTAATTATGATTTTCTAGATGATTTGAAAAATGTCTGTATCAAAATCCCTTCTTACAGGCTATTAAAGAGATTCCTGTTCTAGCCAAAACAATAAGAGAGTTGATCATGAAAAAATCAGGAATAAAAATAAAAGAAATAAAAAGGATTCAGTTAACAAGAAAAATTGTTGACATTATGATGGGAAAAATATCCATACAAAAATATTTGGACCTAGGAAGTCCAGTTGTAAAAACACATATCAATGGTATTGAGATTTCAAATGCATTAATTGACTTAGGAGTAGCCATCAACATCACAAGCCAACAAACTATGGAACAACTTAGGCTTCCAAATATTCAATACACGCCACATTACTACAATTAGAAAATAGATTAGTAATAAAGCCAGATGGTGTATTAGAAGACATATATGTGTCTGAGAGTGCAAGCTTCTGTGATCCATAACATATTAGATTATAAATCTTTCGGGAAATCACATGAGAATTTTAGGACCGACGCGTTTCGAACTACCAACTGTAGTTCATCATCAGGATAATGAAGAAAGGCTGATCAGACACACCTATTTATACCATGAGGAGAGAAGCAACGGTCAAACCCAAGAACAGTTAAAATCAAAATTAACCGGTCAAAAATAAAAATAGAAATAAAAACATAACAAACCCACCCCTAAAAATACTAGTCAAAACTAAAAACAATATAAAACCAAAACCAAAAACTAAAATGACCCCAAAATATAAATAAATAAATAGATAAAAATAAAATAAAAACACAAATCCAATAAAAGACAAAGTCCTCATAAACGAAATTAATCTATAAAACAATAACGTTCAATTAGGATAAAAAAAATAAAAAATTAATTAATTAAATTAAATGAATTAAATTAAACATAAAATAAAATAAAATAATAAATATAAATATAAATAAATGAATAAAAATAAATAAATAAAATAATCTACCAATAAGTAAACTAATAAATAAAATACTGACAAATACATAAAATTAGGATTTGTGTTTTTATTTTATTTTTATCTATTTATTTATTTATATTTTGGGGTCATTTTAGTTTTTGGTTTTGGTTTTATATTATTTTTAGTTTTGACTAGTATTTTTAGGGGTGGGTTTGTTATGTTTTCTGTTTTTATTTCTATTTTTATTTTTGACCGGTTAATTTTGATTTTAACCGTTCTTGGGTTTGACCGTTGCTTCTCTCCTCATGGTATAAATAGGTGTGTCTGATCAGCCTTTCTTCATTATCCTGATGATGAACTACAGTTGGTAGTTTGAAACGCGTCGGTCCTAAAATTCTCATGTGATTTCCCGAAAGATTTATAATCTAACATATATGTGTCCTTATACTCTTGGTAATATCCAATTGAATTCATGATATTAAATCCCAAGAACAACCTATGGGGGCATCCATTAATTTTAGGAAGACCTTGGCTAGCAATAGTCGATGCTTTCATTAGTTGTAGATCTGGTGATATGTTTATTTTTTATGGTAACTCAACAAAGAAATTTATTGTATATCCTCCAACAAAAATAATCACAAAAACAGGAAATGAAGAATGGATGGAAGATGACAATGATATACAACCTCTCTTTAATATTTCTCATATTAGTGAAGAAAGTCAAATTTTAAATTCAATAGAAAACTTTGAAACATCTTCACAATGTGAATATGATTATAGTTTTTAAGAACAATGAAATATTGAATACTTGTCATCTAGAAAGATGTCTTTATTTTCTATGGAAGAATTTGGTAACTCTGTAGTTGAAATATTTCCAGGAAAATCTTTAAACATAAACAAAAAATTGGAGTAATTCCAACAAGAAGTGTTAATCAAAACATTACAAAAAAAATCTTTTGCATATGCATGGGAGTACACTGATATGAAGGGAATTAGTTGTGAGACTTGTATACATAATATCTACATTTAGGAAAAATCTAGGCCTATCAGACAACCTCAAAGAAGGATGATTCCAAATCTTAGGGAAATTGTGAAAGAAGAATTACAAAACTTGTTGAATGTAAACTTCATTTATCAAATTTCAAATAGTCAGTGGGTTTCTCCCTTGGTGATTGTGCCTAAAAATAATGGTAAATGGCAGGTATGCATTGATTATCGAGAATTAAATAAGGCTACTCTAAAATATCATTTCTCATTTCCTTTCATAGATCAAGTATTGGACACATTAGCAGGTAAAAATTATTTCTCATCCTTGGATGGTTTTAGTGGTTACAATAAAATTCAAGTAGCACCTAAAGACCAAGACACGACTACATTCCCCTGTCCATGGGGAACCTATGCTTAACGAGTACTTCCTTTTGGATTGTGCAATGCACCTGCAACAATCCAAAGGGTAGTATTAGGAATTTTCTCTGATCTAATACATGATTGTGTGGAAGTATATATGGATGGTTTTACAGTTTATGGAAATTCTTTTGAAGAGGCTCTTCAAAACTTGGAAGAATTTCTTAACAGATGCAACGAATCCAATATTTCATTAAGTCATGAAAAATACTTTATGATGTTTACTGAAGGAATTGTTTTAGGACATCACATTTCAGGGGATGGAATTAAAGTAGACTGATCTAAAGATGAATTCATCTCCAAATTATCAATTCTGAGTTGTCAAAATGATGTTAGAAGTTTTCGAGGTCTTATAAGGTAATATAGAAGATTTATAGAAAACTTCACTAAAATTGCATCCCCACTCTTCAAACTGCTTACCAAAGATTCTAAATTTAGCTGGAATCTTGATTACCAATTGGCATTTGAAACTTTAAAAGAAAAAATATCTAAAGCACCCATATTAAGAGGACCAGATTGGAAAATAACTTTTCACATTTCAACAAATGCTTCAGATACAGCTCTGGGAGTTGTATTAGGAAAATAATATTTGATCCCCTGTGCCATTTATTACACAAGTAAAAATTTGACTTCTGCTGACTTAAATTATACTGTAACTAAAAATTAATTTCTAGTTGTTGTCCATGCTATTAACAAATTTAGACACTACATCACTGGCTATGAAACCTTTATTCACATAGATCATTCTACAATTAGGTATTTAATGAATAAATCTATCACTAATAGCACAATCACAAGATTGTTATTACTCCTACAAGAATTTAACATCACCATTCTAGATTGACTTGGAAAATAAACCATTGTTGCTGATTTGTTGTCTAGAATTCAAAACGAAAATAATGATAATCTAGTAGAGGATAATTTTCTTGATGAATATCGATTTGCAATATCTACTAAATCTCCATGGTTTGCAGATATTGCTAACTACCTAGCTACAGAAAAATTACCAGCATACTTATTTCCTAGAGAGAATAGAAAAATAATTCAAACAAGTGTAGTATATCATGGGTTAATTATGAATTGTATAAAATAGGTCGAGATATCATCATCAAAAGATGTGTTTGAGAAGATGAAATGCCTGAAATCCTGAAAGCATGCTACGATGAACCTTGTGGTGGACACTTTGCTTATAAGAGGGTTTCCTATAAAATCCTTCATTTAGGATATTATTGGCCATCCATCTTTAAATTTTCCAAGGAGTATGTCAAAAGGTGTGACAACTATCAAAGAATGGGAAAAATTGTTCCTAGAGATGAAATTCCCTTACAACTACAAGTACTCATCAAACCTTTTGAAAAGTGGGCCCTGGATTTTGTTGGACCAATCAATCCACCATCAAAGAAAAAGAGGTACATTCTGGTTTTCATTGATTATGTCACTAAATGGGTAGAGGCTAAAGCACTTTTTGTTGCTAATGAAAACGTTGTTTTTCATTTCTCTGAGGATATTTTCACTTGTTTTTGTGTCCCAAGGCAAATTGTGACAGAGTAGGGACCTAAGTTTACATATAAGGTGGTGCAGAATATTTTTGATGAATATAAGGTCAAAAATATAAATTCTATTCCATATCATCCACAAGAAAATGGTCAATTCGAGTCCACTAATAAAGTGATCGAAGCAATCCTCACAAATATTGTGCATCTACATAGGAAGGATTTTGAAGATAGGCTTCTTGAAGCCTTATGGGCCTACCAGACTACATGGAGGAATACAACAGGACATACTCCATATTAACTTTTTTATGGGAAGAAAGTCTTATTTCCTATATAATTTCAGATCAAAACCTTCAAGATAGCAGTCATATTGGGACTTGATTTATCATAATCCCAAAAAAATAGAATGGAGCAACTTAATGAGCTTGATGAGATCAGGCAAGATGTAGTTCAAATAACCAACCTAATCCAGCAACAAAGGTCCAAATGGTGTGATAAGTACATAAAAGATTAAAAAAAAATCAAGCAGGAGATTGGGCACTTTTATTCAATTCAAAGTTCAAAGACTTCCAAGAAAAATTTCAGACTCATTAGCTTGGGCCTTATGAGATCAAAAAATGATTTGACATTGGAGCAGTTGGGATAAGGAAAATTGATGAAGAAAAGGTACCTCTTCTTGTGAATGGGCATCGATTAAAAGTCTATCATAAGCCAATTACAAAGGAGGAATTTATCAAAAAAGTTCAAGAAAATACTAATATGAAGTTGATGAAGAAGAATCCTTTTTCTTCCCCAACCTAGTATTCCTTTTACTTCTCATATATATATATATATATATTAAAAAATAAAATAAAATAATTGTATAAGTATGAAAACCAATCAATGATTGGCATCCTTAAACAAAAAATACAAGATGAAAATCGGATTTTTGGCATCTTATATTTTCCCCCATTCTAAAAAATCCCAAATTCTTTGTTCCCTTTCTTTTTCTAAAGCAATAAAAGAAGTAGCTACAGAATTGCTGCAATTCTACGGCTCTTAGAAAAATCTGTAGTTGTCATCACATTCTACAGAGCTGTTAAATTTTTACAGCCTATTGAAGTAGAATATATTGAATAGATGCAATTGAACACTCCATTGAAGATCATGCTCAAAATACACCTAAATAGTCAACACAAAAAGAATACCAACAATGGTTAGTTCCAAGGTATGTTACAATTTTTTTTTAAATAATAAGACCAAAAATATTAGTGTATATAATTTAGATGATCATATGCTGCCACCTCAATATGTCATCATTATAATTGATTGTATTTGGATTCACTTCAAAATTCCATAACCCAACCACTGCATCTGTATCATATCTCATAATAATAAAGACTAATTTCATCCATTCATGATTAACGGTCATATCTCATTTCCATAACCCACTCATCCACATTCCTAAACCCTTGTCGAATATCTATTTTACCTATACGTCTCTACAAACTCTTGACACCCTTAACTCAGAGCCAAACCTTCAATCCACTTGATCAAAGAAGAAAATTTCTGAAGGTGAAAATCCTTATGACAGAGACATGGGTCTAATAGTTAGAACCAAACTTTTGGGAGTGAAATTCATGGAAATGCCGCAGAAGGTGAAATGGAAACATTTCATAGAGAAATTCGACGGGTTCCATAAGGATGTGACCAAGTCCTTTGCAAGATCTTTCGACGGGATAGAGGTCGAAATTGGGGACATTAAATTCTTATGAATAGAATCCTTCATAGTTGAAGCCACATAACTTCCAAAAAATGGTGAGATATGGTTCAATAACAGGGAAATTCACGGCAAGGAATGGAATTTTTTTTCTAAATAATCTAGGTATGGACAATATTGTTTATAAGAAATGAATTCCCAGTTCAACAGTAAAAAAAAAATGGAGAAATGTGTTGTTAATTTTACACAAATTTGTTACTTGCAAGGGTAGATTTAGTTTTATGTTTGTTACCATGCCCGACTGTTAATGGATTTCTTGGAGGATGGAGAAATAAAATTCCCATACTTCCTACTGAATAGTCTAAAAAAGATGTTAGAAAATGTAAAGAAAAGAGTCCAATTCATAGAAAATACCATGCAACATCATCGACTGATAAAAATACTCATTGAGCTCCATCTAAATAATATAGGAGACTCCTAGGAGAGTTTCCTAATCAGAAATCACTTTAAATATGAAGCACCAAAACAGCCTAAGGATGATAAAACCAAAAGAAGTAGAAGGATAAATTTTGATACATGCATTGAGGACAAATCCTCACCTCAAAAAAATAAATAAGAAGAAGAACTCACCATTGCATAGTTAATGAAAAATAAGAAACTGAATGGAGTAAAAAAGAGAAGAAATTTAAAGGAAAAGGGAAAAGTTACAAGATCAGAAATTTTAATCCCACCATAGCCAAGGAGAATCTCTAAAATGCATAAACCCTTGAAGAAGACACCACCATAGGAAGTAGAGTTTGTTAATTTAGATGAAAAACCCCAAGTGACATCGCCCATTATTGTCTCTCTGACACAAATCCTATACACTCTCCTATACACAGTCCAAGCATAAGGATCCCAGAAATTGACCCAGTATAGCAAGAGATATATGACTATATTGATTCATTGGATAAAAGACATGCAAAATTAAATCCAAGTGTGGAAGAGTAGCCTATCATTGCACGAGAACCTTTGGTGAATACTTTGAAGCAAGAAATCTATGAGCTAGAGATACTGAAAAGGCACATTAAACAAGAAAATTAAACCTTGAAGGAATGAAATCACTTGGAGAAGGTCATCAGTGACAACACTATCTTAAATTGGGGATGTGGTATAAAAATAACAAGAAAATAAAGAAAAAGAATAGATTTTTGAACAGGAAATTCATAAGCCTAAAGTACAAACTCCTCATGAAGAAACCAAGAATGGAAATCACTTCAAGGAAAGGAAAGAAGAAGAAGTTGGATGCTTTGGCAAAGGTATGAGAAAAAGTGTAGTAGAAGGTAAAGTCTCACAATTTTGGGAATTGCATGAGGAAATGCAATGGTATCTTAGTGGGGGTATGTTGAACCTCAAAATTGTTCTTAATTTGACACCCTTTCCCACCATTTCTTCTTCCTTTTTCACAAGATCATGACTTCAATCAGTAATGGTTGACATATCCTACATCAGAGAAGGCATTTATATGATCTCTATTTTATATTATAAATTTTCTTATCATTTAGATAAATTTCTGTAATTAGCTACAAAATGCATGCAACTATGTAGCTAACCTTTGTTTCTGCAGCCACCATTATTGTTTGACATGTTTTGAGAAGAAAATGATGAAGAGCGTCATATGGTATCTTTGGAATGATCCACACATGGATATTATCCCACTTACCTATTTGAATTCAAAGAGGAACCATGCCTACGCTTATGGTCAAGATCGGTCAAAAAACGAGATCATCAGACGAAAGACTCTCGATTTGTTCTAACATAGAAAATTGAGATATCGATATGAAGAATTTTCTTCTATTTATACTTATAATTTTAGTTTTGTTTGCTATCTATAGGCGGAAATGTCTGAAACATTTAAATCTAAAAACCTGTATAAATATCGATCTATTGAAACCGGGAAACAATCTATTTTTTGTGATAATTCGGTGTATGCTTTCAAACTTGTTTTGCTAATAAGAAGACCAGTTCCAGATATTTGATGCATGCGTAATATAAGTATATTTCCAACTCATTCTATTGTAGAGGGCTCCTAAACGGAAAGGAGGTTTTTCTTAATTGTTTTGTAGTTTATTTTCTGTCATTTAAATTCATATTGTTTCGTAATTTTATTCTTGTCAATTCATAGTTAAATTCACATTATTTTTATAGTCAAATTCCTATCAATTCATAGTTTAAATTTCTTACTATTTTATAGATTACTTTCATGAATGCTTTCCGAAATTAGTTATTTTCATTTCCAGTTTAATGTGTAATCTTATCCTCGCTAAGTCATCTCAAGAATGTGAATCTCTCATTTTCCAATTGGATAAGATTTGCGAATTCGGTCATACATCCATCTTAGTTTTCTTTTAAACATGATTTGCACTTGCCTTTGCCATTTCAATCGGCACTTTCATTTAAATTCTTAGCAATAGAATTTATTTTTTCAGTCCATGGAATATAATTATATTAAATTTATCTTTCAAACATTCTTAGATTTAAAACTAGGACAGAGTTAGAGTATAATTGTGTTATAAAATAGATCAAACGCTTTGTCTTCATAGAATTAAATATTTCAATGGATAATATAGAAAATGATTTCATATTTGTCATTTGAATGCAATTATATTTAGAATAGTGCTCTGCTATAAATCAATTAAATACTTTTCCTAGATGTTTTGTCGACCTAGATAGATCTAACATTTTAACCATTCAAAGTTTGATTTATTTTTATGCAATTTATATTAGTTAATTAACATTTCATTTTCTTCCTTATTTTAGATTTCATATTTCATTCATTTCATTAAAATCAATTTGTAAGTAAATTCCTTTTCTTATAATAAAAACAACATTTCCTTTTCTTCCTTCTTTAAGAATCAATTTTCATCATTAAAATTAATTTAGATTTGGTTGTTCACTAGCATTTAAAGATTTTATCTAGAAGCATAGATTTCATTTCAATTCTTAAAACTTTAGGTAGAAGATACAAAACCATCAAAACAATATAAAAAATACACAAAGAAGTAAGAAAGAAGGTTATCTAATCATATAAAGTGCACCACACTTTGTTAAATTACTAACCTCGGTCGATAATTTATGATAGAAATTTAAGACATTAAATTGACCAAACACATATGTAGGTGGAAGCATGCAATACAACAGTATTTGTGCAGAACATAAGTACTCATCAGATAATTGAGATGAGTAAACCAGAGGAAGACTTTTCAGGTAAGAAGCCATATGTTGTGCATTTTAAAATTTTTGGTTCATCAGTTTATTGCCATGTAACCAAAGATGTCAGGAAGAAGCTAGATCCAACAACTTAGTTGGGGATATTTTTTGGGTGCATTGATATACCTCACAACTATCAGGTGTACTTTCTGGCACACAATATGTCAGTGGTCAAAAGAGATGTGAAATTTGATGAAGAGAAGGCCATGAAAATTTCCCTTGAGAGGGAGCTTCAGTTGCATGGAGTTGAGGAGATCTTGGCTCCAAAATAATAACCTCAAGACGTGGAGCAAACACATGCAGAGGAATAGAGAGTGGAAGCACCCACTCATGTAGATACATCCTAAGACATAAGGAAGCGCACCATAGATGCTGACATGTTGGTGCTTGATGATAGAGAGAATATGGGAGAACCCAGATCACAATGAAGGGAAAAAAGGTCCCCGTAGGCTTGGTTTTATTGAAATCTTTTGCAAAATATTTATTCTCACTCCTCCTATAAGGATGACGAAAGTGATGATGATGATGTATCTTTGAACCAAAACTACAATAGAATTCATCAATGCTAGTCCACCTCTCAGTTGTATCCAAATATCTTCCACCTTTGATTGTGTCATCTCTATCCAATATGTAACCTGATTGAGACCTTCTACCATATTACCTATTAGTATTTTCCTCATTTCCATTACTTTTCCTCAGTCGTCCCTCCTTCTGCAAATATTAAAGACTCTGAAGGATAATTGCATTAACCTCTTCTTTCTTTTCTTGAGATCTCACAATCCTTTCCTGTATCTCAATCAACCTGAATTATATTTTTTACAACTTCTAATTTTTTCCTTTAAAATTCTCAGTGTATCTGCTAAATTAGAAGAGTACTCCTCTCCTTGTTATTAAACTGACATATCCCATTCCATTGAATTCACATCAGGCATGTAAGGGGATTCATGTGAACTGTATTCAACCATTCTTCTCTCCATCTCTGATCTTCTATCTCCTAAAATAATTCCATGTTATATATACCAAATAGAAACATAATAAAAATCATACCTCAATGAAGTTCAGGGGAGGTTATCTCATCTGCACAAATCAATTCAAATTAGCACATTGACATCAATCATATCAACATATCAACATCTCAACATCATGCATAAAAACTCAAACTACGTCACTGACTATATACATGACAACCATAGCCATTGAAATGCATGCATAGTAGACACACATATGAGTGACATGCATGCAAAAAAATCACATCTAGCCCATCCTGTCCAAGTTTTTGAACTTGGAAGCTATGATACCAACCTGTAATGTCCCACCCCACATTTACCCATTTCTACAATATTGTCGGGGTAAGCGCGAGACAAGTGTCACTATGATATCAATTGACCTTCAAGATATATTTATTAAAGTGGGGTTGACTAATCGAAAACTTGCAGACATTCCCTAGGGACTACAGACCACTTAGGAGCCAGAAAACCACCCCAATTGTCATTCCCTGAGCTGGAGCTATTTTCATAGTGGAAACTCACTAACCACATGCATAACACAACATCAGTGCAGTTATGAGGTCCCAAAACATGCATAGGTTTCATTTCATGTGGTTATGACCCAAAAAATATAGTTCTATGCCAGTGGTTTCAAGATCTGAGCCACTTTTTCAGGCTAGCCTCCATAACATTACCGAGAACTACTTCTAACTCTCCAAAAATGTAAACAACATGATGATAAGGCCAAAAAATCAAAACTAAAGCAATAACTTGACCTTGACATATCTATTCCATCATAAACATTTCATAAAACATATGGTAAACATAAAAGTTGTAGGTCATGAATTCTTATATGATCATAAATTTCTGAACTTCATCTAAATGTATCCAAGAAGGCTTAATTCCCTCTCTAGATAGCTGCAAAAACACTTTTTATACCATGAATTCATCAACCATTCAATAACTTATCAAAACATGACAAGATCCATAGATGGAATACATCGTATAACCAACATATAACCATAATATAAACCATGGAAAATCTACCAAAATAACCAATACAAGTGCTCATATATCACAGTAGGAAAATAGATCATATTAAAAAATTAAAATGCCAACCAAGTCAGGGACTTCCACATACTTCCCAACTAAATATTGGGTTGAATCAAATCTCTCTTTCATCCAATCAACCCCATTCCATATTCCAAGCATGCATGTGGGGTCATAAGGGATAAAAAAAAACCAAACTTGAATTCCAGAGGCCAAACTATCTCAACCCTAAACCACAATAATGTCACCTATGCAGTCCATAAATCACTAACATCAACCACACCAGTCTTTACCCAAGCTATCTAGGGCTCTAGGAACTAGTAAGTCAAACTAAAATTAAATCATGGCTCCAGAGAATTTGTTCCAACCTATGGCTCCAGGGACTAATAACTCAAGCCACAAGGTTTTAGAGTTTTCAACTATTTCTCTTATGCCTTTTATTATTAATATCCCTTTTTCTTAATTTTCCCTCTAATTTCCCTTGCATGCAAATTTGTGTCTCTTTGCCTTCATTTTCTCCTATTTCCCTTTATTTGAATAATTAAATGTCATTCTTTTCCTCTTTTCTTTGCTAATTCCTTTTCCAAATTCTCTATCCATTATTAATCCACAATTTATGGCCACTATAATTTTTTCCCACCATTCATTCTAGAATGTGTGTTCCATGACCTTGGTATTATTTTATGTACATGGAAAATTAACGAGGGTTATTACATAAATGCTCTAGGTGTTGTTGGTCTTCCAAACCCATAGACCACATCTGTCCTATTGGATATTTTGATGGTGCCTCTGCTCGTGGATCATGTAGATGTAGAGAAATCATATCCCTTTCTCCTTCTAAACATTATCACTTCTATTTTTATGGTGTATTGGGAACTCACATGCAGGATGAGGTGTTGGCCCTTTGGGGTGTCCCTTGTTGTGCACTATGGCTTATTTTTGTTGAGATTGTAATCATAGGGGATTCGAAAGTGATAATCGATTGGGCTCTGTGGGCTCTCTTTATATTTGTTCTGTCATTGTGGCACTGGCTAGAACAAATATCTTCAATGAAGGTTGCCTTGGACTCTCTATCTCAATTTTCCACATTTTTAGGGCGCAGAACACATTTGGAGACCAACTCTCCAAGCACGGGTTCTTTTATTTTCCTGGGCAGTTACACTATGAATGCTTGGATCAGGGCTCCATCATCAACTCAAGTTCCTTCCTTTCTATATGAGGGCTTCTTGAATACTTTTAGGTATTTTGGTAGCGATGCACACTTTTTTTTTCTATTTTCTACATTCTCTATTCTATATGTTGATTGATCGTGGGATTTTTCTTCTTCTAGGGAGTATTTATAGTCCATCATTTTGTATGTAGCAGGGATGTTTTTTTGGTATTTCCTACACATATGTTCCCCCTACTCACAGGAAGTTAAATATGTACTATTTGATGGGGCCATCATGTTGATCTCCTCACTAGTATCTCTATTAGCACTGATTGGTTGATGTAGATCGTAGAAATATGTAACAACTTTTGTGGAAATAAAAGAGTGTTACTTTTTCGTGTGGAGAAAATGTTTATGAAAACATATGTTTATAAATTAAAATTATATAATTTTATGCTACTTCAATTTTTAATATAAATTTATATTTTAATTTTTTTTTATATCATTATATTCAGAGATGATCTCCAGCCCAGTATAGGAGAGATGTTGTTGTCTTGTTTAATATTTTGACTCCATAAAATTATATTAAAATAAAAAATTAATAATTATAATTATCAATAAAACATTTTGACTTGGTCAAATTACATAATACTACAACTAAAAATAAAATAAGATAAAACAAAAAACACAAAATTAATAATTATAATTATAATTTATATTTAAACTAGATTTCTTAACTCTGTATCTACCAAGAGCCAAAAGTTTTTGTTTGGAATCCAATGAAATTTATTTTGGCCAAATCTTAAATTTTATGGTTTGAAATGGGCTTTTGACTTCATATATGGGTTCAACACCCTAAAAAACCCCTAGGGCACTCAGATTGTGGATATTTTATAACTCAAACTTGTGATTCCAAGAAATCCTTGTGATATTCTAGATAAATTAAAGTGGAAAATATGCCAAAAAACCTTCAAAATGTAGAAGAGATAGACTACAAAAATAAAATATTTCAATCCTAAAAAAGAAGTGATTAAAGTAAAATAATTTACTTTTCAAATTTTAATATAAAATATTAATAATAATAAAATAGTCAAAAATAAAATTTAAACAATGAAAAAATTGTGTACGCACACACACATGCACAGAGAGAGAGAGAGAGAGAGAGAGAGAGAGAGAGAGAGAGAGAGAGAGACCCATTATAGATCTATTTTAGCCACAAATTTATCAAACACTAAAAGGGATTAAATATCTTTACATGTAAACATTTTATTTGAAGGTTTTCATTCTAGAAATAGGTTTGCATATCAAGAGAGTTTATCCTAATGTAGGAGCATCAAACCATATGTTAAGAAATTAGAAAAAATGATATCTATAAGAAATGATTGAATTGCTATTTTGTTATTTAAAAGCATGGGGAAAATCATATTGATGAGGGGTCTTGGTGATTATGTTGATATCTTTATGGATAAAATCATGGATCCAAAGTGATCCATGACAGCATATTTTCCCAATATAAATTGTAGACTTCAAGCATTGAAAAATGGTGAGCATGGAATGATAAACATGCCCTTCGAGGTTGCATGTAATAGTATAGGGATTAAATTAATAAATTTTTACTTATGTTTTATGTTATTTCATGTGCATGAATCATGGTTTGGTGCATGAATACATGTGGTCTATGAACGGTTGTAATTTCACCCAGCTATTGTTCATGATGAATGTGATTCATCTAGCATAATGTCATTCTTGCAACAAATTGTATTTGCATCATTAACATGAGAAATTGATGTTGCATGCAGAGAGCTCTTTACAGGGGTGATGATAGATGTGAGAATGGAACAAAGTGTTTTATTGAGCCAAAATTTGGCTTGAAAGGATGAAGACATGAATCATGGTGACAAAGAAAAATCATGCAAAGTGAAGGTCTATGCACAAGAAGGACTATTTTGAACCCATAAGTTGGTCGAACACCCAAACAAGGTGGAAAGGAGGAACATGGAAATGATCCACATTGGGTCTGAGTCAGTGCAGCCAAAATATCTATAGTGATTGGACGTTGGACATAGTTTGAAGTCGATAGAAAAGTTTCTGTCTGATCAAGAGATCATGTGTTATTCTCAAAATTTAAAGTGCTCGAAACTATACCGAACCTAAGTGACCAGAAAGGCTTCCTTGTGAATCCAGCACCGTGAACGGTTCAAAAAATCGATGTCGTATGAGGAATATATCACATTCTGTTTGTTTTCCCAAACATCAAATATTTTGTGGCTGGAATGCCCAGTCAGCATATAGGTAGAGTCAGTAGATGGCATATTCTGGGGAATATTCCCTTTTCTCATAGTCAATTAGAATTTGACATGTGGCTTAATTTGGGTCGCTTATTTTGTGGTAAGAAATTGGTTTCTGACTATTGATGTTTTGAAATGGATCATTGGATGAGAGACATGTGGCAAGCCTGGATACTTCCACGTGTCCTTAGGAGGCTATGACAAAAAAAATTTGGAGTTCAGGGGGTTTGACCCCATGACCTCCATAGCGCCTGTGAAGACCTCCAACCATTCATCCTACCAGTTGTTTCTTAACTGTATAGTTCTCTGCATAATTTTATTGTTTTATGTTTTGGAGGTTGGGGGAGGGGACCACTTGCGGTCCCAACCTACTAGCGGCCCCACAGGAGTGGTCACAAGAAATGTTAAAACATCGTGGCAAAAAAATTTAAAACTGACGATCACATTCAATGTTTAATCTGGTGGGTTAGGTGGTTGCGATCACATGTCATGGTGACATCAAAACTGCAATGAAACGGTTATATAAATTGTAACCTTTGGCAGATATTTGAAACTATCACATGGGTGCGGTGTAATGGCATTTAATGCCATGGTTTGCGAAACCGTATACCTCCGGGTTCCATGGCAACGCAACAGAGTTTTCAAACGGTTAATGTGGAGTTAACAACGGGGGGTCAGCATGTGACCACCCCGCCCAAACCATTCAATGTCTATGCTAACGGTATTTCTAGCGGAAATAGTAGTGAAGCCCTAAAATTTAGGTATTTTACTATTTTTAGCCACAGTTAAGTGCTAGTCTCAACTTTTAGCGGAGCTTTTCTAGCTGACATTAGGAAGAATGTATGGGGAGATCAATTTTCGAACAATTTGGGTGAAACAAGAGTCTCCCTAGACTAATTTGAGCATTCTAGAGCCACTGGTATAGAGAAAACAACAATTAGAGGCTTGTAAACACATGTAATTTTCAATTTTGAGCATAATGAAAAAGAGGGACATGTCATTGGGAGATGGACCAGTAGATGTAGCCCAGGAGGGATGAATTGCTTCATCATGCCTATTGTATGAAACTTATGTGTGATTGTATTTCTTTGTTATACACTATTTTTCAATTTTTTTTAGGCTTATATTCATGCGTAAAGTTCACAAATTCATCTATGTTTCATGGCTAAAACACTCATTCCTTAAGAAAACAAATGGAGACAAATTTTACATGTTTTTAATACTGAAAGGACACTTAGCACAACAAACTAATACACTTCTTTCAGATCAGGTTGGTATCAGAGCTAGAGTTTAATCTCTTTTTTTTTTGTGCAAATATTTGTTTAACTGTTTTCAAGGGTTTTCATGCTTACTAGGTTCAATCTTAAGAGAGGAGAAGGAAAATTGGTGGAAGAAATAGGTTCTCAAAGTGAGCCACAGTAAAGGAGGAAAATATTGCCATATTCTCCACCACCTAGTTCACCTCCAAAAGAAGAATAATAAGCAATAAGAATGTCTCCAGGAGAAGGATAAACCCATGAAGAGGTGGATCCAAAAGAAGAATAAAGAGTGTTCAGGAAATCATTCCTTGACATGACTGAAATGGTGAGAGTGATTTATCAAGAAAGGAATGAAATACTAGAAGGAGAAGGATCCAAACTTCACAAGGAAGGTCAGGGATCATCAGGAGGTCACAATGATGAAGATAAATCAAAGAAGGGAAATGGAGGAAATCGAGGCAGTGAAAAGTCACCATTCTCACCCTCATCATTATCATCCTCTACTTCATCTTTAGTACACCAATCACACAAGTCAAAGAAAACTGGTAAAATTCATTTTCTAAAACTTGATGTTAAGTTTGAATCGCCAATGTTTAATGGTGAAGTTAATGCAGAAAAGCTTGATAATTGGATTAGGCAATTGGAGATCTATTTGAGAATTCAGAACCTTCATGATGATGATACCAAAATCCAACTAGCTTCATTGAGGATGGAAGGTGCAACTCTTATTTGGTGGGAAGCCAAGACAAAGGAGGAGATCAAGAAGCATGGTAAGATTATACTATCATGTACTAATTTCATTACTGCAATAAAACAATAGTTTTATCCATTAGCTCACATGTAGAAAGCCATAATGAACTGGAAAAATTTTAGACAATTGAAAGGACAAAATGTAGAGGACTACACCCAAGAATTTGGGAGAAGAGCTCTCTTATTATGGGTATATTTGCAGAGTCAAGATACTTTTCTCAAGTACATAGGAGGCTTACATAGCTACCTAAGACATACTATTCTCATGTTTAACCCTACAATATTAGATGAGGTTTCTGTTCAAGCCACACATCTAGAAGCAAGAGGGAAAAGCATTACTGGTGAGAGTAGGAAGAAACCTTTTAAGGGGAAAAACAAAGATAATACCTCAAAAGGTAAGGGAAAAAATAACGCATTTTTCAAGAAATAAGAAGAGAAAGTGGTTTGTAAACATTGTTCAAGCGAAATCCATGAAGATAATTTTTTTTGGAAATTACATCCTGAAAAGAGACCCAAGTATAACAATAACAAAGGGAAGTAGAAAACTGCAGCTACAACTCAAAATGACTTAGGAGAGAATTCAGGCAATGAAACTAAAATTACAACCATGGGATTTAAGAACATGAAGGGGAAATAAATTGAAACAAAACCGAGTACTATTACTTCAAACTGTTACATACAAGCTCCAAATGAAGAAGAGAGAATTGAACTGTTTCATGTGAGGGTCATATCCAAACATACCAAGATTGACACATTGTTTGAAAGTGGGTCACAAGAAAAATTAATCTCTAAATACTTGGTAAAGAAACTTAATCTTGAGACCATTCCACATCCAAAACCATATCCACCTGGGTGGATTTGTAAGGATGCAAATTCACAGGTTTCAAAGAAGTGCATATTGCACTTTACAATAACTGTACATTTTGTTGACACGGTTGAATTAGATGTGGTTTCACTTGATATTACAGGTGTTGTGTTGGACGGTCCTTACTTGTATGATAGGAAGGAGATCTTCCATCGCCATGAGAACAAATACCATTTATTCCAATATGGAAAGGAGTACATTGTTAGAACACATCGCAAGAAGACAAATATTGCAATGGTAAATGTTGGACAGGTAAAAAGGCTGGTGAATTCAAGTAAGAATTTTGTTATTCTAATGATTAATCCTAAAGCAGATGTTAATCATGAGTCATTTGAAGATTTTGATCCTAAGTTGAAATCAGATTTATATGATTTAGTTGATGCACATCATGAGATGTTTAAGGAGCCAACATGATTTCCTCCTAAAAGGGAGATTCAACATGAGATTCAGTTACAACAAGATTGTCCTCTTCCAAACATCGGCATGTATTGCATGTCGATAATGGAGAATTTTGAAATAAAGAGGAAAATAAAGGACTTTTTGGACAAGGGACTCATAAGGCCAAGCACTTTTCCATGCGGTTCACCCATAGTCTTGATTCCGAAGAAAGATGGGACTTGGCGCATGTGTGTAGACTTCAGAGCTTTGAACAAGATAACGGTAAAGAATCGATACCCACTCCCAAGGATAGATGATTTTCTAGATCAGCTGAAAGAAGAATTTTTTTTCACTAAGTTAGATTTACGAAGTGGATATCATCAAGTAAGAATTGCAAAAAGTGACATATGGAAAACTGCATTCAAAACCAAACAAGGATTCTTTGAGTGGTTGGTTATGTTGTTTGGTTTGTGTAATGCACTAGCGAATTTCATGCGTGTTATGGATAATATTTTGTGTCCATTTCTTGATGACTTTGTGATTGTGTATTTAGATGATATACTCATTTTCAGAAAAACAAGAGAAGAGCATGTCTTTCATGTGAAAAAGGTGCTTGATGTTTTGAGGAAAAAGAAATTATTTCCTAAGATTTCTAAGTGTGAAATTGGAAAGACTTCTCTGATTTATCTGGGACACATTGTAGGAGGAGGTGACTTGAGAATTTATCCTTCTAAAGTGGAAGCCATTGTGAATTTTCCCACTCCCAAAACAGTAACCGAGGTAAGAATTTTCTTAGGCACAACTCAGTATTGGAGAAAGTTTATTGCTAGATTTTCTGCCATAGCAGCTCCTATACATGCAGTGACAAGTGTGAAGAAAGGATTCCAAAGGGGAGGTAAACAACAACAATATTTTGAAGCTTTAAAAGAAAATATCAATTCAACCTCGGTCCTTGCATTACCAAATTTGAGATAGCCATTCGAGATTCAAACTGATGCTAGTGATTCTGCCATGGGCGCAGTACTTTTGCAGCATGGTAAGCTTATCACTTTTCATTATGAAACATTCAATGGTATTGTAAATAATTATCCTACATATGAAAAATAGGTGTATGTGTTGGTACAAAGCGTCAAGAAGTGGAAACATTATCTGATGGGTAAAGATACAATTATACATACTGATCACCAACCATTACAGTACTTGCAGTTGCAAACAAAATTGCAGCAATCAGGACATTTCAGATGGATGGGATTTCTTCAACAGTTTCACTTGGTTATAAGGTACAAGAAAGGTATTTTCAATAAATTTTTTGATATTCTTTCAAGACCAATTATAATTTCTTCTAATTTTCTTGAAAACGATTCTATTGTACGTGAGAGTTACATAGAATAGTATGCGTCTGATGCTAATTTTCAATATGTGTATGGTAGTTTGAATGAAGGGAATCAAGTTGAGGAAAATGATTATCACATGCATAACAATTTGTTGTTTCATTTGGGAAAGTTGTGTATACCACAGGGAGATAGACTTAGTGTCATGAGAGAGGCTCATTCATCTCTTATTGCTGGAAACTTTCAGGTAAGAAAAACAGTGGTGCATCTACATAGGTATTTCTATTAACCTCACATGATATATAGTGTGTCACATTTTATAAGAGGATGTTTTATGTATGCAATAAGAAAGCATAGCAATAGGAAGCTTGGGTTTTACATGCCACTATCGGTACCATCAAGGCCATGCGAAAGTGTCTCCATGGAATTTGTTGGAGGTCTACCTATGTCAAGAAAACACCATGATTATCTTTATGTAGTTGTGGATAGATTCAGTAAAATGTGTATACTTATGCTATGTAGGAAAACCATTACTGTTGAACAAACTACTGAACTTTATTTTCAACATGTATGGGTTCGTTATGGTTTGCCAACTTCTATTGTTAGTGACAGGGATTCCAATTTCGTTGGAAATTTTTGGTCCAATCTTTGGAAGATGATGGATACAAAGTTGAAAAAGAGTACTGCTTTTCATCCAGAAACTGATGGCCAAACCGAGGTGGTGAACAGAACCATTTTCCATCTATTGAGAGGATATTGCAGAAAACATCCCAATTTGTGGGATGAAAAACTGAATTACATTTGACACGCTTACAAACAGGCCAAGCACTCTTCTACAAATACTTCACCTTTTGAAGCCTTCTTTGGGTATTTGCCAAAATCACCACTAGACTTCATATTTGAGAAGGATATTGCAATTGATGAGCATAGTGATATTGACAAGGCCCTAAATTTCATTGAGAAAATTTAGATTATCCATCATCAAGTTCAAGAACAACTTGAGAAGATTCAAAGAAAATACAAGGAGAGACATGAAAAACATAAAGTTGATCATAAGTTTCAAGAAGGAGATGAATTATGGTTGCACATAAGTAAAGAAAGGATGCAAGGATAAGGTAAAAAGCTTAAGCCCATTCATTATGGTCCATTCAAAATCATTAAACAAGTCGGTAATAATGCATTTCAACTTGAATTTCTTTCATATATGCAAATGTACTATGTTGTCAATGTGGAGAATTTATGTTTGTATGAGCCTCCTTTGATTGATGATCAAGGGAGTGATATTCAGCTGCCATCTATAGAATATTTCTCGCTAGAATTTCTAGATGAGATCAAGGAGGATTCCATCCTTGACAAGAGGACATGCACATCTAAGAGGGGAAGTGTCGATTATCTTCGAATTGGGCTCAAGGGCAGTAAACCAAGTAAGGCAAGATGGATGGAAGTGGAAAAGGTGAGGGATTTGTACCCTCATCTTCTGAACCAGTAATTAAAGTCTTCGGCGGTCCAAAAGCTTCCCAATGGGGAGGTGTGATTAGGAGATCATATGTTATGCTCAAAATTTAAAGTGCTTGAAAATATACCGAACCGAAGCGACCAGACAGGTCTTGTCTTTGCAAATCCAGCGCCACAAACGGTTTGAAAACCCGATGTCGTATGAGGAAGATATCATGTTTTGTTCATCTTCCCAAACAGCTAAAATTTTGTGACTGGGATGCCTAGTCAGCATACAAGTACAGTCAACAGATGGCATATTTTGAGGAATATTCCCTTTTCTCGCAGCCAATCAAAATTCGACACACGGCTTAATCTGGGCCATTGATTTTGTGGTACAGAATTGGTTTCTGACTATTGATGTTTTGAAATTGGTCGTTAAATGAGAGACACGTGGCAAGCATGGAGGCTACCACATGTCCTCAGGAGGCTATGATAAAATTTTATTGGAGTCCAGGGGATTCGATCCTATGACCTCCATAGCACCCGCGAAGACCTCTAACCATTCCGCCTACCAATTGTTTCTTAACTATATAGTTCTCTACACAATTTTATTATGTTATGTTTTGGAGGTTGGAGGAGGGGATTGCCAGCGGTCCTAACCCGCTGGTGGCCCCACAGAAGTGGTCACATGAAATGTTAAAGCACCGTGGCAACAAAATTTAAAACCGACGGTCACATTCAATGTTTAATTTTGTGGGTTCAGTGGTTGCGATCACATGTCATGGTGACATAAAAACTGCAATGAAACAGTTATATAAACAGTAACCTCCAGTGGAGATTTGAAACTATCACATGGGCGTGATGTAATGGAATGTAATGCCACTGTTTGCGGAACCATATATCTCTAGGTTCCATGCCAATGCAATGGAATTTTCAAACAGTTAACGTGGAGTTAACGGTGAGGGGTCGGCATGTGACCACCTCGCCCAAACCATTTAATGTCTATCCTAACGGTATTTCCGGAAAAAACAGTAGAGACGCCCTAAAATTTAGGGATTTTACTATTTTTAGCCACAATTAAGTGCCAGTCTCCACTTTTAGTGGAGCTTTTCTAGCTGACATTAGGAAAAATATATGGGGAGGTCAATTTTTGACCAATTTGGTTGAAACAAGAGTCTACCTAGAATAATTTGAGAATTATGGAGCCATTTGTGTAGAGAAAACAACCATTACAGGCTTTTAAACACATGTAATTTGCAATTTTGAACATAATGACAAAGATGGACATGCCATGGGGAGCTGGACCAGCAGATGTAGCCCAGGAGGGGTGAACTGCTTCATCATGCCTACTATGTAAAATTTATCTGTGATTGTATTTCTCTATTATACATTGTTGTTCAGTGATTTTTAGGCTTATTTTCATGCTTAAAGTTCAAAAATTAATCTATGTTTCATGGTTATAACACGCATTCCTTAAGCAAACAAATGGAAACAAATTGCACATGTCTTTAATACGGAAAGGACACTTATCACAAAAAACTAATACACTCCTTTCAGATCACTGTCACAAGACCAGGGATTTTGCCTATGGAGCCAAGTAGTCTTGGGATGTTGAGGCATGTGAAATTCCAAGACAAGAACGTGTAATAACTAAAGAAAAATTGAGATGGATAAATTGGGATATCATGAGAAAATTGTTGATATTTAAGTGAATATAACCGCATGTTATGGGCCGATAATCCATAGGTTCAAGTTGATTAAACTAGCAGGGTCCAAATTCGAGAGACCCCTAGAAATCATTTTCATCAAGTGGTATAAAAGCGTAGAATTTTTTTGTGCATAGTGTGGAAGAGAAGAAACAAAAGAATATCGAAGTTGATTGAATATCTGCTAAGATATTTTTTTTTGCTGTGCAGGTGATAACAAAGGAAGGTGATAATATTTGCAAAATCCTAGAGAAACGAGTGCTCATAAGGTTCTAAATAACATAACTATGAAGATACCAGATTACCAAACTCCAATAAAAGTTTGGTGAGGTATTGTCTAGCAAGAACAGATACTTGTTGTTGCAGAGGCTTGTTGTAGCTCACAAGTTAAAGATGTTATGAGAAGATAATAAAGCATATGACCGGGAGGTTATAAATATTGTATCGTAGGAGTCTAATGTAGGAGCATCGACTTATCTTTCAAGAAATAAAAAAAAATGATTTCTAGAAGAGATCATGAGGAAACCACGACTGTAAAAAAAAGAAACATGAATTGCTAATTTGCATTTAAAAGCATGGGAAAAATCCTATTACTTAGGGATATAATGGATTATGTTGAGAGATTTATGGAGAAAATCATGAATTCGATGTGATCCATGAAAATGTATTTTCCCAATATAATTTGTATCCTTTGGGTGTTGAAAAATGGTAGCCATGGAATGATACACATGTCTGCTAAGGCACCATGTAATAGTACAATGATTAAATTAATTAATTTTTATTTTTGCATTATGAGATTATATGTGCATGAATCATGGTTTTATTCATGAACACATGTGGTTTTCAAACTCTTGCAATAAAACCCAACGCTTGTTTACGATGAATGTGATTCATATATTAAAATATCATTCTTGCAACAAGAGGAATTAACACTGCATGTAGAGACCTTTGTGCAGGGGTAATGACAATTATGAGAACAAAAAGAAGCATTGGATTGAACCAAATGTTGGCTCAAGATCATGAATATAGACATCATGGTGACAAAGAAAAATACCACACAATGAAGGGTCATGAACATGTAGGACTAGTTTGAACCCTTGAGTGGGTCGAGCATCCGAGAAAGGTGGCAAGAAGCAACATGAAAAGGGTCCATGTTGGGTTTCACTTGACATAAACAAAATACTAGTAGTGTTTGAAAATTGGACCTATTTCAAATTCAATCGATAAGTTTGTACGTGATCCCAAAATCTTTAACTTTCAGATGAAATAAAGAATTGATGTAAAATTGCATCTTGACCATGAAACTTAAAAGGCATGAACATAAGAAGAGAGAAGCACATAAAATCATGCAAATAAGACAAGAAATTGATAACAAAGTTCGTCCAGGAGGGAGTACGTCTCCGAGCCCTGCTCAATCAGTGGGGATGCCCTATTTCATTAAGTGGCAAATAAAATAAAGGTACAAGCATCAATGCAAAATTACACCCTTATACCTCCATGGCTAAAAGTGGCTGAAAATTGGACCTCTGATGAAGAAACGGACAACACTGTTGGATTCCTGTCACCGAGAGGTGCAAAATCCATATAAAATTTGCCTAATTCTGACTTTAGACAGATTAGGTCTCTCTGGAAATCAGATCAGTTCATGGTTCCGCCCCCCTCCTGCAAAGCGCTCAATGTTCCACTCTATCTCGATAAACGTGCTGCTCCTAATTTTCCCTGGGCACACTTCTGAATTGAATGGTTTAAATAATGTTGGCTGGGTGGACTCCCCAAGGGAGCCGCTTGGCCCAACGGTTAAGATCCTGGTTTGAAGGGAGGGGGTCAGGCGGTCAAACCCCACCTCATCCAAAAAAAAAAGGTGACATATAGTTTTCAATACCTCGCAACATATTTTAAATGAGGGTCTAGGGGGTTGGACCCACATCGGGTGGCCTGCCATGAAACTTCTGTTGACCATGGTATATATATGGTATGTGGGTTGGGGCGGCGGGGTCACAACCGTCGACCCCACCCATATTCAAAGCTCTTGGTGGTTGGGCGGCAGGGTCATGACTGTTGTCCACCCCATTTTTAAATAATATTTTTTATGTAGTTGGAGCGAGGGCGGAGGTCATGGGCCGCCCTTGCCTTTTTTTAATTTTATTTAAAACAACCCTGCATTTTCAAATATTCTTGATTTTGACTGAAGAAGTGCTTTTAACTATCCCACAGTTTCGCCCAAAATCCAGCCAGAATTGGTCAGAATCCGGTGGCTGGATTTCTATAAATCTATTGCCTCCTTAAGCTGCCACATCACAAAGTCAACCCATAAACTTTGACTACCTCTAACTTTTTCATACGAGCTTAGTTTGACGAATCATTCGCACCATTGCGAGCAAGACGACAAGATCTTCAACTCAACATTGATTTTTCCACATGTCTAACAATTTTATTTTTGAGTCTTTGTACTTAAGCCACTTGTACTTGGACATGTGCGATCCTCCTGGATCAGTACGACAAGACCAAGGATTTGGCCCATGACACTAAATAGTATTGGGGTGTTGAGGTACATGAAATGTCGAGATAAGAATGTGTAATACCTAAAGACAAATTCAAGATGGATAAATTAGGAGATCATGAGATAATTGTTGATATTTAATTGAATATAGCCATGTTTATGGGCCCATAACCCATAAGTTCAAGTTGATTGAACCAGCAGGGTCCAAATTTGATAGACCCCCAGAAATCAATTTCATCAATCCCTCTAAGTGCTTGGTAGATCCATAGTTAATATGAATCTACAATTATATGATAACCTTGTACATATATTTTTTTTTGTTCGCCTGACCCACTAGGGATTTGAACACTAAATTTCTTCGTTTATGTCATACTTCATAACACAAGCATCCCCACTTAAGTTGCCCCATGAGCTTATACATATTAATTTTAATATGTACATATATTTCTTATTTATAGTTATATTAAATTTTTATGTATTTATTATAAGATATATATTTATACAAAAATATACGTGTGTGTATCTTATAATTATTTTCAAATATAGATGTACATTTAAGTAGGAAACTTTACAAATTTATTGTGAACAATAAATTAAAAAACTATCAATATTATTTTTTCATTATGTAATTTTATTTACCATATATTATAGTGTTCACCTTCAGTATTTTGTTTAGGGTTATCATTCCTATATTTTGTTTCAAGAAAGTTAGGAAAGCGAATTGGAAGGATGAGAAATAGGTGGGATGATATGACTCTCTTCTTATCAATCTAGTGAGTCTAGAGTTCAAGTTTAGGAAGGAAAATAAAAGGGACTCAATAATGAAGGAGCCTTCACCTGAACAAATTGAGGATGTTATGGTCCCTATGTGCTTACCAAGTGTAAAACAAAGTTAAGATGACATAAAGCTTACATGGTTGTGGAAAGTTTGAAATGGTGCAAAGAAATATTAAGTTCGAAGGATACTCATGAAAAAATTTAATGTTACTAAACCAATGATATAGTTAGATAGCATTAGTTTATTTGTGAAAATTTGTTAATGAAATGTAACTTATAACATAAGTTCTCCACCATGGGAACAGGCCATATAAGATCTCAAACTCAAACATAGGATAAAATGTGAAATGCAATGCATGATTTGGATGAAAATTTTGTTTAAAACAATGTTATGTCATAATTTTTTGTGCCTAATTAATTGAGTATCAAAGTCCATTACTACAAGTCCCTGCGACCAAAAGGGAAAAGACTAATAAGAAATTATAAAATGAACATAACCTTTTTTTATGGGACACTGATTGAAACAAACATTTTATTAATTTTAATGTAGATTATGTATTTTAAAATAATTTTATTATAGGATGGATATATATATAGGAGAGAGAGAGAGGGAGAGAGAGAGAAGTATATATATATATATATATATATATATATATATATATATATATATATATATATATATATAAAAGAGGTGGGGCCTAAATTATAGGGGAAAAAACTTTTTTCACAACATTTTTTCTAGTTAATTTTAATCAAATTGAGATTTTTAAAAACTTGAGATTAAGTTATTTAATCTGTAGAATTCTAATGGCTGGGAGTTTTTGAATCCATTTATGCATTCGAAAAGTATTTTAAACAATAAAAATTCAGAAATTTTCTTGAAATAATAAATATAAAATTAATATTTAAAAAATATTATATATGACCACATGGTCTTGGATACACAGTGATGGAGTGTTTTGTTAAGACACTCCTTGATGTGAGGTCACCCATTCAATTCTACCCCCCTTATGAGAGTGATATATCAGATATGATGAAGATATAATTCTACCAAATATATATATATATATATATATATTAAATTGATAAATTATAAAAACAATTTCATTCTTATTTTTTTAATTATATTTATATCATATTCTTTAAATAATTTATAATTAAATTCATTAAAAATACTAATAAATAATGTTATTATGAATTTATATATTTTACATTAATTTTAAATATATCTTTTCTTTATATTTTTAATAAATTTCATATTTTATCTTAATTATGTTCATAAGTAGGTTTATTTTGGAATATAAATTTCAAGAATTTAATTTAATTTAGGTATGCTTATTTTGGAATAGGGTTTTCCAGAATTTACTTTAATTATTAGTAATTATTAAGTGGGCCATGATGATTTAACATCCACAAAATATTCTAAATTTTTCTTGGTAGTATACATAAATCAAAGTTGAAATTTATCTTCAAAGTAGTTATAATCTTTTTTCCTTTTTGCTAATGTCGTGTCGTGTCGTGTCATGTCTTGTTGTTATGTAAACATTTTAGAGTGAAAGGGGATTTGATCCATCTCTATTTCACAAATTCAGAGTTAAGAGGGATCTAGGATGGTATATTTTATTAATTAATTAAAAAATTGTCATATCAACAAGTGCCATATGTAACTTGTGAATTTTTAGGCTTATGGTATTGATAAGACATGGTATTGGCCCATGGTATTGTAACAAAATCTATTTACAAATTGAAACTTTTTGTTTATTATGAATGATGTGTATTGACATTTAAAAACCATTTAATTTAGATAGTTATTCTTGTCTTATAATTCATGATTTAACTTTAATAAAAATATATAAATAAAATCCTTCAAGTTTTTAATTAATATATAACTACGAAAATGGCATACCTGTAATGGGGCCTAATATTGCACCACATGGTTGTGGGAATGTTGAGATAATGCCGGGCCCGCAAAAAAAAGCGGGCGCAATTGTCACAACCTCCATTTGGCCAACCTTTCACCCAACTCGATTGCAGCTTTCTCAGCCAAAGTCTTGGACAGGTAATAAAACTACACGTGTGATAAGCACCAGCTTTATGTTATGCCATATTTGACATACAAATTCAACCATACTATCCACACAATACCTAATTACATTAAGACGGCAGGCTCTCCTGCGGTTGAAATCCAGAGGAGTCGAGGTTGACTCGTCGAGAGTGGAGCCGGTAATAAGTTGTCCTCCTTCATTAAGCGGACAAGCTGCCACCACCGAGGAAGTGTAAACTAGGCGCTCACCGATTTTGCACGAGAGCAGGACTTCAACACATTCAATACCCCTTTCGAAGCAAGATCAACGGAATCAGCCTGTCCCACAATATAACATCATTAAGTCAAAACTAGGAAGGATAACAGTCATTTTTTTCAAAAAATTTCAAATAAATCAAAGTTTAACATTACATAATTTAAATTTAAAAAAGAAAAATTATAATTTCATAATTTTTTCAAATCAAAAAATATTAAAATATATGTAAATATTCTTCTTTGAATTATTAATAATAAAATATCGTTAAAATTTTTAAAGAAAAATATTAAAAATATATATAAATATTCTTCTTTGAATTATTTTATATTAAATAGTAAGTTTATGGAAACATATGTTTAGTATTAATATTATATAATTTTATTTTATTTAATCAAATCAAATTTAAGTTAAAAAATTAATAATTATAAATATAAATATAAGTATACTTATAATTAATATTTAAATTAGCATTTTTAATTTAGGATCTATCAAGCTCATAGGGATCAAATTTTTTGAGATGCAATTTTTTTTCAAATTTCTTGAAATCCATTTATTTTTAAGAGTGAAAAAATTTGATCTCTCAATACTTGTTATCTTAATACTTAAGATGGATCTAAGCAAGTTATATAACATTGTACTAGTATAGTTATATAAATTAAATGATTAATAAACACAAATAGATATTATAAAACATAATGACACATGTCACACTTTCAAAATTAAAAAAAAAAAAAATCATAAAATTTAACTAATCATAACTTTATTTTAAATTATTATTTTATTATTAATTATAAAAAGAACTAATATATGATTTTGAAAAAAAATCTTCCTCGAAATCACATCAAAGATCAAAGAGTCAACACTTTTCAAACTCCTTGTCCGTGGGGTCTTGGTTAAACGGTGATGCGGTGGGCAGTTATAGCACTCATCACATGTTCAATTACGGTAGAAATTCTTAACTTGTAAATAAAATTTGTCATAATAACAGGTCCAATACATGTCCAAACAACCATAATTCATATTCATATGGCACATGTTTGTACGACATTTTTAATTAATCAATTTAATTAAAACAACATAAATTTCAACCTTTAATTTATGATTACTACTAAAATTGTTTTAAAATATTACATAGAAGTTGAATTATTATAATATACTTAACAATAATTATTGATAACTAAATTAATATTTTAAAAACCTATTCCAAAATAAACATGTATATAGATAAAATCCTATTAATTTAATAATAATAGCAGTAATAATTATAGTAGTGGGAGAAAAGGAAATCATCATTATTTAAAATAGATTAAAGAATAAATATTAATAGTTATTATTTACACAATTTAAATATATTACATATTTTTAAATAAATTGAATCTATTTTTATTTAAAAAATGCAAATTTAATAATAAAAAAGTATAATTTCATTTTTTTTAAATATCAAATCTTATAATATAGTCAATAAAATAATAAAATATTTATTTGAATTTCAATTATTTTAATATTACTAAGTTTATAGAGTAACACAAATTCTTTGTGTGGCCCAATATGATGAATGTTTGTTCATGGTTGTGCAACAACTTTCAAAGGGTCATTGGTAGGGGTAGCAAAATATTTTTTGGTTTGGATGTTATGGAAGGTATGGAGTGATGTCTCTTTCTACACATTATACAACATCTCCACAACCGTGGAACACATTTTCTTTTGCACATTAGAGTCGTATTGAATGGGGGGTTTGTCCACTACATATTTCAGGCATGCTAGAGAGATGGAGATGCATCAGAATCTGGTCCTAGAATGAGAGATCTACCACTCACACCTAATATAAGTGAACATTGTCCTCTCAAATAATGTGGAAAAGATCACATGTGGTGGTATTCCATAAGGAGGTGGAATTTCTACTAAGGCATTATATATATATATATATATATATATATTAGGCCACAACTTGACCCTCTCTCCAAGTGGATTGCTTGGATGTGGAAGTGGGAGGTTCGGGCAAAGCTGAAATGCTTCACTTAGTTGGTTGTCAACAACTGACTCCTTACTAGGAAAAATCTTTCCAAGAGAGGTTTCATAGGTACAAACATTTTCCCTCTCTGCAAATCTGCCATTGAAGTTGTTGCTCACATTTTCCTAGAATATCCCTTCACCCTTTCTATCTATGAGGAAGTTACAACTTTTCTCAAGATCAATGGTTCGATGAATAAATCTTGTATCTTTTCTTCCCTTTGTAGCTAGGAAACTTACCACTTGGAACAAAAATGTATCTCGCTATAGATTTTTTGGGGAATTTGGCACTCTCAAAATGCCTGCATATTCAAGAATCTTGTTTCGGATCCAAGAGCTACCTCTCTTAAAAATTTCGGATACTCTATGGATATAGGTCTACTTAAAACTAAATCATGATGCCTCCTCCCACATTTACCCATTTCTAAAATCTTTCGAGAGTAAACATTAGACGATTGTCAATATGATATGACCCGACCTCCAAGAACCAAATATGGAAGTGGGGCTGACTAATAAAAAACTTACAGACACCCCTCTGGGACTACATACCACTCAGGAGCCTACAAGCCACCCTAGATAGCCATTCCATGTGTTGGAGCTCTTTTCATAGGGTAAACTCCCCACCACATGCATAACACATCACCATTTCGATAATGAGGTCCCAACTGCGTGCATAGGCATTCTTCCATGCAGTTATGGCCCAAAAACTATAGTTTTGTGCTAGTGGTTTCGAGACCTAAACCACTTTTTCAGGATAGGCTCAATACCACTATCTATAACTTCCTATAACTTTCCAGAATCATAAAAAACATGATGAGAAGGAAAACCAATCAAAAATCAAGCAAGGAATTGACCTAGACATGTCTAATCCATGATAGACATTTTATAAAACATATGGTAAAGATAGGAGCTATAGGTCATGAATGCATACGTGATCATAAACTTCTAAAATTCATATCAAAGTCACCAAGAAGGCTCAATGACCTCTCTAGCTAGATGCAACAACACTTTTTAGCCCATCCATTCATTAACCTTTCAAAAACTTATCAAAACATGACAAGAGGCATAGAAAAAATACATCATATAACCAACATATCGCCAGAATGGAAACCATGGAAAATCCTCCATAAGATCACCATCATAACCAGTGCAAGTGCTTATATATCATAATAGGAAAATAGTTCATATTAACATATTAAAACACCAACCATGTCAGGGACTTCCACATACCACTTAATCATAGATTGGGCTGAAGCAAATACCTCTTTCAACCAATCACCCTCGCGCCATATTCCAAGCATGAATGTGGGGTCATAAGGGTTAAAACAAAACAAAACCTACTAGTGCTTCCAGAGGCCAAACCATCTCAACCCTCAACCATAATAATCTCAGTTATATGGTCCATAAATCACTAGCATTAACTAGATCAGTCTCTACCCAAGTTTTCCAAGGCTCCAGTAACTACTAAATCAACCAACAGCTAAATCGGGGCTCCAGAGAATTTGTTCCAACCCATAGCTCCAAGGACTAATAACTCAACCCACAATGCTCCAAAGATTTTGTCCAAACTTGTAGGTTCCAGGAACTAGTAACTCAATGCTTGCTATTCCAGGGATATAGAGCATTTGTTCCAACCCAAAACCATAGGGAACCTTAGAAATAATAAAAAAAACAAGTGGGAAACCCAAAACACCATGACTATCCAGGAAATGACAAGGCAAGGTTGAAAACACTGCCAATCTAGGAAAATATCCATGCTAATGACAACACATAACCATGGAACGACATGCATATACCATGCATAAAAGAATAAACAAGGAAATCACACATGCAACTTGTTACCTACAAATTATCCCTACCATAGCTATTGATCCAACTATCCCCATTGCACTCCCTTGCTTTCCTTTTCTTTCTTTCTCCAATCCAAGTGAATGATAGAGTGATCCAAGCATGCTCCAATAATGCTCTAAGTGTGTAAGAGTATGAGAGAATGAGAGTGTGCTCAACTCAAAACTGTGAAAAATTTATAATGACAAAAATTTAGGCCAAAAAATGTGAATTGTTTCTTTGGTCCCTTTTTATCATTGATTTCCCTTTTTCTTCATTTTCCTTCATTTTTTCTCTAATTTCCCTTAGATGCAAATTTGTGTCTCTTCACCTTCCTTTTCTTCTATTTTCCTTTATTTTCATAATTAAATGCCATTTATTGCCTCTTTGTCTTTTACAATGCCTTTGCCAATTTCCACAACCATTATTAATCCACAAGTGATGTATAATATAATGTTTTCCCACCTTTCAGCTTGGAATACTTGTCCCATGACCTTGGTATTATTTTATTTACATGGAAAATCAATGAGGGACTATTACTAACTCCAACCCCTTGGGGGAACACCATCCTCGATGTTCAATAATACTTATAACCATAAAAACATGTTTCCCATAGAGCTTTATAACATAGTTAAATGAAAGGTTTACATCGTACTAACTACTGAAACCGTGAATACAATACTGCTTATCAGAGATTTATAACACAACTCGATGCGGTATGGAGCATGAGTTGTATTTGCTGCAAAATGCACTGAGGTTATGGTTGGAATTATCCATCTAGTTCCACCTAATCACCTGATTAACATCATGCACATATCGTTTAAGCAATGAAACATGGAAAACATCATGGAATTTCACTATTGGCGACACTACAAGTTGGTAGGCCACTGGTCCAATCCTCTCAAGGATCTCAAAAGGCCCACAATACCGAGGTTCTAGCTTGGCACATGATCCTATCCTCAAGGATCTCCTCTTGGGATGGATCAGAATTTGGATCAGGGCCTAAAATTAGCTAAAAACTCAAAGTGATCAAAATTGTTTCAAACCCAAATGATCGGATAGATCTCATCGCTAGGATTCTGTTGCAACTCGTTTAGTCAAAATCCGAGTTCGTATGACTGAGTTATGGTCTATTGTTCAATTTTCGAAACAGGTAAAAAATGGCAGAACAGGTACAGTAGCTGACTTGGCAGTCCAGTCAGCACCTCAGGAATCTTCTCCATATTTCAGCCAGTAGCACTATGATAAGTGTCGCGACCAGTTTCTTCAATGCTGGGGTGTGAAGGTGAAAAATGTCCAGTGACCTCCTAGGGTCAAATTCTCAGTTTTGGGTGCAAGTACAAAGTTTTTTAAATATGGCAGAAATTTTGTTATTTTAATATATATATATATATATATAATATAATATAATATATGAAAATTCATATATATATATATATGATATTTAATTATATTAAAAAAACGTTATAAAATTCCAACCAAATGCATTAAATCCTATGGTTCGAATGGTTAATTAAAACTCCAAAGGCCATCGTATATTATGGTAAAAAGCAATGTATGGGAGTGGGGCTGGGAATTGAACACAAGACCTCCACTCCATCAAACCAACCGCTTAACCATTAAGCCATGGCAAGGAGACTTGAAAGATTTTGCTTTGCGCCTACATTTAAAGTTTAGCTCGTCGTCCAATGGGGGTCTAGAGGGGGCCAGCCCTGTGGGCCAACCCCCTTCCCATGCACCCAAGTGCCTGAACCAAGCGCCACAATATTTGAATCTGGTAGGATTTTTTTAAAACAAGATTTATGTTAATTAAAATGTAATTTAATTGCATTAATCTTCATGTAATTCCCATTAGTGCTAATTGTGCTTAAATTAAGTATTGTGCTTATCTTATCCTAAACTCCGCTTATCCATAATTAATGACTGTTTAAATTGGTGGAATTTTAGGGGAGCATGCAAATTTTGGCAGCACTTCCACTTTTAGTGGAGTTAACTAGCAGAGTTTCCAGTTTTAGTGGAGAAAATTGGGCAAAATTGATTGTGCTCTATCTGGAGCATCACTTAACCAAATTTTGAAACTGAATAGTCAATTTTGGCTATCTTGGACATTCTAAAGATAATGGTGTAGCTTTTAGAGGCATTTGGAGACTTATAAGTGAAAAAATTCTATAGGGAAGTTTCATGGAGCCTAGGGCCACCAGGTATTGGAGGCATAGCTAGAGGAGGCCATTCTGAGAGAATGAATAGTGCATTTTGGATGATTGAAATGTTTTGGAAATAGTAAGACAATTTTCAGGAGTAGATGAAGACTTCTACATGTGTTTTTGCCACAGAATAGCTCAGGGAAGCTCAAGGCCACCAACAGAAGAGATCATGCCCAAGGGAGCCATGGTCCATTTCCAGTGATTGAACAATCAATCTAGGGGTATTTTCGTATTCTGAGTCCAATGGTATAGTCTTCAAAACCAATGGAGTTGAGAATCATATTGTAAAACAATTTGACCATTTTAATCCTAGAGAGCCTATGCCATTAATGAAGGCTCATGGAGATGTAGCCCAAGTGTTGAGGGCGAAATCCTTTATTATTTTTCTATTGTGAGTTGCTGGTTATTTTTTTGCAAATTTTTTTTTTCATGCCTTTAATCAACTTAAATAATTGTTAAATTTCTCACACATAAATCACTTAAAAAACACATAAAATTGACACAATAATTATGTTTCACAATTGGATTTATTAGCACAATCCTTAAGTTGTTTAAATGGAATAGAAGGTTCTTGCACATTAAAACAATTCAGCCACCTATTTCAGATTAGGAATTGATGCACAAGTATAGAAGCTCTCCAATGTGAGACTCCTTGAATTATCTATAATGATTTGCATAACTATTATGCTTTTCTTGTGCTTTCTTCATATTCTTCTTAATAACTTACATCTCATGTTCCATTTCAACCAACATATCTGGTTCAATCAGCACCATGTTCACTGGATCACTCCAACTAATAGGAGTATTACAATTTCACCAATAAATAACTTCATATGGACTCATTTTCAAGGACTCCTGATACCCATTATTATATGTAAACTCTAATAGTGGAAGATACTCCTCCCACTTCCATTTTTCATGCATGACATACATCCTCGACATATCCTCAAGAAACGTATTAACCCTCTTTTTCTGTCCATCTATATGTGGATGATAAGTTGTATTTAAGGCTAAATTTATCTCCAAACCTACAAACAACTCTTTTCAAAACTTGGAAGTGAACTTGGAATCTATATAATGATATGATCTTCTTGGGAACACCATGAAACCTCACTATCTCCTTGATGAATATCTGAGCTACCTCACTAGCTGAATTCATAGACTTCACTGTAATGAAGTGAGATACCTTGCTTAACCTGTCAACCACAACCATGACAGAATCATGTTCATATGAAAAACTGTAATGAAGTCCATGGAAATGAACTCCCATTTTCATTATGGAATTATAATAGGTTGCAACAAACTAGGGAGATACTTACACTTTTCTTTCACTTGCTGACAATCCAAACATATTGTGATGAAATTAGTCACCTCTTTCTTTAATTTTTGCCAATAATAGAACTCCTTAACTGTTATCAAGTCTTCTAATATCCTAGGTTGCTTGAATACGGCTTAACATGAAACTCCCTCAAGATAAGCTTCTTGAACTCACTGTTATTGGGCATGTAAATCCTATTCCTGAATATGACCAAGCCATATTCCACGAGGTGATACTCCTCGTCCCGATCATCTTCACCCTACTACTGCATTCTCTACTTCAGCTATTTATTCCTCTCTTCATGCTACCCTACATGCAATATATGCTCCTACTAATTTTTTCCATAAGAAATCACAACTGAAATGTGATTCACCTACACTCTCTTACTAAGAGCATCTGCAACCCTATTCTCCTTACCCTTGATGTACCTGATCTCAAATTCAAACTCACTAGGGGTGTCCAACCATCTAGATTACCTGGAATCTAGGTTTAGTTGGTTAAACAAGTACCTCAACCCAATATGATCACTCTTCAAATCAAACCTTATTCCAAGAAGATAATGTCTCCACATCTTAAATGTATGAATGATAGTTGCCAACTCAAGATCATGAATCTCATAGTTATTCTCATGTTCATTCAGATCCCTTGAATCATAATATAGCACCTGCCCTTCCTTTATCAGGACTCCACCAAGTCCTTGCTTTCAAGCATCCATACATACCACGAACTCCTTATCAGGATCTACAATATTTAAGGATAGAGAATTTGTAAGAATATGCTTCAACTACTCAAAACTAGATGCACACTCCTCAAACCACACAAACTTCTTCCATTTTCTCTGCAAATTTGTAATAGGATATTCAATCCATGTGAAGCTCTTGATGAACCTCCTATAATAACCTGCTAATCCCATGAATGATCTCACCTCATCCACATTCCTAGGAATTGGCCACTCCATGATAGCTTTAATCTTTTCCAGGTCGATTGGTATCCCTTCCTTGAAATAACATGTCCCAAGTGGTGAATCTAAGACTGAAAGAAATTTCACTTGCTAATATTGGCATATAGTTGATGTTGTCTCATAATCTCAACACCGCTACCTTGTGTTCTACATGCTCTTCCTCATTCTTGTAGTACATCAATATATCATTAATAAAATCTATCAGAAACTTGTCCAGATAACGACGCAACACAATGTTAATAAAACACATGAAAGTGTTTGGAGCATGAGTAAGACCAAATATAACCACCATAAAATCACAATATCCATACCTCGTATGAAATGTAGTCTTCTAAATTTCTTCTTCTTTGATTCACACCTGATAATATACTGATCTCAAATAAGTATTTTAAAACACTATTATCTTCTTCAGTTGATCAAATAAAACATCAATCCTCAGCAACAGATACTTTTTCTTAATAGTCACCTTGTTCAAATATCTTTAATAAATGAAAAATATGAGAGCACCATCCTTCTTCTTTAAAAAAAATATTGGTGCACCCCAAGGCAACACACTTGGCCTTATGTATGTTTTTTCAAGAATCTCCTTACGCTGAAACTTCAACTCCACCAACTCTAGAGTGCTCATCCTATACAGTGCCTTAGATGCTAATGGCACTCCCGAAATTAACTCAATAGAAAATACCACTTCCCTATGAGGAGGAAACTCTAGAATTTCTGTTGGAAACACATCTTGAAACTACTACAATATAGGACACTTCTTCAAGACTCCATCACCCTCAATGTATTTCCCTTTATCACTATAAATATGAATTGTAAACAATACACATCCTTTCCGGTGATTGTGCTTTTCCTGCATAGTTGTAACCATTATCACTGATATATGATTCTTCTTCCCAGGAAAAATTATTCTTTCCCCATCATCATCCAGGCACTCAATATCCTTGTTATAGAAATATACCTTACAGTCCTATGAATGAACAACTAATCCATGCCCAAAAACATATTGTGTGATCCCAAAGGAAGTACATTTAGATGTGTTGATGTAGGCATACCATTCAGCTGAAATGCACAAGATCCCACCCAATGATGAACTCTTCTCCTGGTCCCTGTAGCCAACTACGCCAACTAGGATTAAGCATGCAGTTATTTATTCAAGAAACACTTATCCAGCAGGTCAGGACTGATATAACTATAATTATATCCGAGGTCAATCAAAATAGAAACAACTTGATTATAAATATTACCTTCCATCTCAATAATGGATGCGTGGTGATCAACCTGTCTATTATCCACTACCACATAAATCCGAGGAATAATTCTCCCAAAATCTCCAACTGTATGTTCCTCCTAAGAATTATAAATATGAGGTCTGTGACCCTAGTGTGATGTACAATGTCTCCTACAATGCTGTCCAACAAAATTCCAACACTAGAAAGGCTTCCTACCATCACCTGTATACTACTCCTCGAGCTTAAATCCATGTCATCTACCAACTACATTGAACTTCTTGTAAAATGTTATGTTCTCCTTTTCACCTCCATCTTGAGGTATTCCTTGCTTCTTAGCCCACTTTCCTTTAGTCTTATAATTACCTTTCTATTCCTTCTTAGGTTCAGTCTTACACTTAGACTACTCATAACAATGCTTCATCTTCCTGATTGATTCCTCCAATAACTAAAGCTCATCATACTCAATCTGATCTTTAAATGCTAAAGGAAATCCACTTATGAGCCTTTGGAACTTTTTCTTCTCATCCTTGAGGTGAGGTACATACCTTAACAACCCCAGAAACTTGGTTGTGTAATCTTCATCTGTCATGGAGCCCATCTTCAACTCGTAAAAATCCTTGGTATTTCTATCATAATATCTCTCTGACAAGTACTTATTCCCGAAAAGTATTTTAAACCCATGCCAACTAATCTCCTCTTCCTTAATGCCCCTGAAACGATTCACATCTTCCCACTAGATATTTTATTTTCCTTTGAGATTGAAGATAATGATATTTCCTTTCATATTTTCTGAATAATCATGCAATTTGAAGAACTTCTTCATCCCAAGCAGCCATGTTTTTTCATCTTCTGGTTTCTTCACATCCCCATCAAAAGTAGGAGGCTTGGTTTTATTGAAATCCTCTGGAAAATAATACTTCTCACTCTTCCTATAAGGACATTGGTAGTAATGATGATGATTTCTCTCTAAACTAAAACTAGAAAATAATCCATGAATGCTATCCTTCCTGCCAGGTGTATCCAAATATTTTGCACCTTTAACTCTGACATCTTTATCCAACTGTAACTTGATTGAGACTCGCTACCATATGCCATATTAGTCTTTTCCTCCTTTCCATGACTAATCCTTAGATTTCCCTCCTTCTGTAAATCTGAAAGGATCTGAAGGATGACTACATTAATCTCTACTTTCTTTTCCTGAGCTCTGGCAAGCCTTTCCTATGCCTCAATCAACTTGCTATTATTTTCCTTACAAATTCTGTTTTTTTCCTTAAAACTTATCACTGTATCTACTAAATCATAAGATTACTTTTCACCTTGATGCTCAAATGAACTATCCCATTCCCTTTAATTGACATCAAGCCTGTAAGGGGATTCGTGTGAACTATAGTCGACGTTCTCCATCTCTGATCTTCTATCTCCTACAAACATGCCATGTTAGATAAACCAAATAGAAACATAATCAAAATCATGCCTCAGTGAATTTAAGGGGAGGCTATCTCGTCTGCACAAATAAATCCAAATTAGCACAATGACATCAATCATATCAACATATCAACATCTCAACATCATGCATAATAACAAAAATTATAACACTGACTATATATATGAACGCCATCGCCACTGAAATGCATGCATAATGTACACAAATATGACTGACATGCATGAAAAATATTCAAATATATCCCATTAAATCCAAGTGTTTTACCTTGGAATCTCTGATACCAACCTATAATACCCCACCTCACATATACCCATTTCTACAAGATTTTCGGGGTAAAAATGAGTCGTGTGTCACTATGATATTAGCTGAACTTCAAGATATAGTTATGAAAGTGGGGAATACTATTCGAAAACTTTTAGACATCCCTCAGGGACTACAAACCACTCAAGAACCTGAAAACCACTCCAGATGGTAATGCCCTAAGCTGGATCTATTTTCACGAGGGAAACTCCCCAATTTCATGCATAACACAACAATAGTGTAGTTATGAGGTCCCAACCGCACGCATAGGCCTTATTTCATATGGTGATGACCCGAAAACTATAGTTCTATGTGAGTGGTTTAGAGATCTGAACCACTTTTTCAGGTTAACCTCCATATCATTTCCTAGAACTTCTTGTAACTTTCTAGAAACATAAACAAGATGATGATAAGGCAAACCAATCAAAACTCAACCAAGAATTAGACCTAGATATGTATAATCCATGATATAAATTTCATCAAATATATGGTAAACATAAAATCTACAAGTCATGAATTCTTATCTGATCATAAAATTCTGAACTTCATCTAAAAGTCTCCAAGAAGGCTTAATACCGTCTCTAGGTAGCTGAAACAACACTTTTTATCCCATGCATTCATTAACCATTCAATAACTGATCAAAACATGATAATATCCATAGATATAATACATCATATAACCAACATATAACTACAATAAAAACCATGGGGAATTTTCAATAAGATCACCATAATAACTAGTACAAGTGCTCATATATCATAGTAGGAAAATATCTCATATTAACATATGAAAATTCCAATCAAGTCAGGACTTCCACATACTACCAGATTATAGATTGGGATGACCCAAATATATCTTTCATCCAATTATCCCCACACCATATTCCAGGCCTGAATATGGTTTCATAAGGGCTAAACCAAAACAAAACCAAACTTGGATTCCAGATGAAAAACCACTTCAACCCTTAACCACAATGATCTCACCTATATAGTCTGGAAATCACTAACATCAACCATATAAGTCTCTACCCAAGCTATTGAGGGATCTTGGAACTAGTAACTAAACCCATAGCTAAATCAGGGCTCTAGAGAATTTGTTCCAACCTTCAAACACGGGACTAATAACTCAACTCATAAGGATCCAGAGTGTTTGTCCATACCCGCAAGATCCAGGATCTAGTAACTCAACCCAAAATTTTCCATGGCTCCAAAGTGTTTGTTCCAACCCAAATATATATGGAACCTGAGAACCAATCATAAAAACAAGTGGGAAACCCACAACACCATGGTTATCCAGGAAATGGCAAGTCAAGACTAAAACCATTGTCAATCAAGGAAAATATTCATACCACTAACAACACATAACGAAGTGACCACATGCATATACCATGCATGTCCAAATATCAACAAGGAAATCGATAGGAATTTACAGGGTTGTTCCTTAGATCAAAAACCAAATATCACTGCTCACAAACTGATCACAAATCAGTACACCAATATTATCACATGGATAAAACCCTTGAAGAGGGAAACAGTCCACGACTTGAGCCAACGTGGCCACTTCTAGCAATCTATTAATATAAAAATAAAAGTTACATATGTTTCTCTCATAAATGGTTACTAGACAAATGACCCTCCATGCTCTTTAAATAGAGATCATGGACCAATCGGGTGCTAAGCCATGGATTAAGTGTCGTTAATACTGAGCAGAGAGAGAACCGTCGGATCACTACAAATCATGTCCGTCAGATTATAAGTTACAAAAGTACATAGTAAAGAAACACACTTTACCTAACTTTACACTAGAATAAGTTATTCTTAACTATTTCCCATGTGTTAAAATATCCTAACATCCCCCCTTAAGAACAAATTTGGATAGGATTTAAGGATTTAAAAAGGTAACACAAAAGGAGCCTATTTCCTACGTGTCGAAATATCCTAACATCCCCCCTTAAGAACAAATTGGGATATGTATACACTCTTGGTTCAGGACCTATTACATGGTCTTGTAAGAAACAAAGTGCCATCTCTCTTTCTTCAGCAGAAGCAGAGTATCATGGTGCAGTTGAAGCCAGTAAGGAAGCCTTGTGGCTTCATCAGATCCTGTCTGAATTTGGTCTTCATTAACTCGGTTTTTTCAAAAAGGCATAACTTCTTCATCTGGAAGCCGTTTTTCGAGCCCTTTTTTTTTAATTATCATAACTTTTTGAGATATTTCCATTGGAGTAGTTATTTTTGAATTTTTATTGGCTTCATGTTTTAAAAAAAATAACTCTATCTGCCTTGTTCTTTCCCTTGATGCCTCCTTTAAATGGGAAGTCCATTTGATGGATGTTAAATCTGCCTTCTTACATGGAGATTTACATGAAGAAATATACATGGAACAACCCCCTAGCTTTATCCCAAATGACTCCATACTTGTTTTTCACCTTATTAAGTCTCTCGATGGTCTCAAACAAGCTCCTCGGGCTTGGTATGACAAAATGGATAGATTTCTATTAGATAATGAGTTTTCTAGGTGTCATTCTGAAAACACTATCTACACCAAGAAAGTGGGTAAGTCCTTCACCATCCTTTTTATTTATGTTGATGATCTTATCCTTGCTAGTAGTGATCCCAACCATATAAACCATGTGAAGTCTAGCCTCAAAAATAATTTTGAAATGACAGACTTAGGACACTTGCATTATTTCCTTGGTCTTCAAGTCTTGCAATCTGAAGAAGGTATTACCCTCTCTCTCTCTCTTCTATTTTTAATAGAATTCCTTCTAGTTCATATGATGACAACGAGGATGAAAATCCTCCTCCACCTCTTGAACTTATTCCTTTTACTCCACAACTTCCAAGATGGGTCTTCTCTACTCGGGATGTAGTAGGTTCTCTTCCAGGTGACCCTGCTGATCGACGAAGTACACGTTCTCAGTTTGAAAGAGCCTCTTCCTTATTTGCTCAAGTTCTAGAAAATCTTGATCCAAAAACCTTTGAAGAAGCCTCCAGTCATCCAAATTGGGATGAAACTATGAATGAAGAATATTGTTCCTTATTGGCAAATGATACTTCAGATCTTGTTCCTTTTCCGAAAGGAAGAAAACTTGTCAGAAGCAGATGGGTTTACAAAAAAATGTAGGAATTTATAGGGTAAGTTCCTTAGATAAAAAACCAAAGGCAAATTCTCACAAACTAATCACAAATCAGTACACCAGTATTATCATGTGGTTAAAACCCTTGAAGAGGGAAACAATCCACGGCTTGAGCCAACGTAGCCACTTCAGGCAACTTATTAATATAAAAAGAAAAGTTACATATGTTTATCTCATAAAAAGTTACTGAAAAATGACCTTGCATGCTCTTTAAATAGAGATCATGGACCAATTGGGTATAAAGCCAAGAATCAAGTGTCATTAATACTGAGGAGAGAGAGAATAGTCGGATCATTGAAAATTGTGACTATCATATTATAAGTTACAAATGTACATAGTAAAGAAACACACTTTACCTAACTCTACACTAGACTAATTTATTCTTAACTATTTCCTTTGTGTCACAATATCTTAACAAAATCACACTTCCAACCTGTTACCTGCAAAGTATCCTTGTCGTAGCTATTGATCCAGTTGTCCCCCTTGCTTTCCTTTGCTTTCTTTCTCCAATATAAGTTGATGCTAAAGTGCTCCAAGGATGCTCTAAGTGTGCAAGCATATGAGAGAATGAAAGTTTACTCAAGGGAGGAAACATGAAGCTGGGTTACACTTTTGTGAGAATCGGGGGAAGAAATTATTTTTCGGTAATAGTTCGGCCGAACACTTTGTAAAGTTCGGCCGAACTCTGTAATAGTTCGGGTGAACATTCTTATAAAGTTCGACCGAAATCGTGATTCCGTTTGTATTGACGGCTAGTTGACGGCCCTGGCAAACATAATTTTTGCCGGAGATTGGAAAACCGGCAAGAACAGTTCGGCCGAACTTTTACTTTTAAAATAGTTCAGCCGAACTAATTTCTATAAAATAATCACCCGCGAATATTTTCCGTTTACTGGTTTCATAATTCCACTGTGTTGTTCGCGCGTTTTCGTTGTTGGTGCATGCTTGTCCTAGCTGCTCCTCACGCGTTTTCGCTGTTGGCGCCTGCTTTCAACTGGTATAGTTACTTGTCCTAAATCACAGTTATGAAATTAGGTCGTAAATGAAAATAGAATTTCATGAAAAGCTTTTGTTTTATTGACGTTGTGGTCTGCTCCTTTAAAGGTAGATACTTGAAGGAGGGAATCCTTTAAATGTTTGAACGAATATATATGGGTGCCTTTAAACCAATGGTTCAAAGTTACTTTTTTATATTCTCTGTCTCCATGTTCTGTATTTGCAGCGATTTTTTTGTATTTCCGTTGGAAGTGTTTTCTCTCTGTGTATGACTCTGTTTGTCTGCCTGTGACTCTGTTTTTACAGTGGAGAGTGGAGAGTAGGGAACCAGAGAGCCGTAACATTGATATTGAGAGTTCATGATTTATTCTGTGGTTTTGGTTGAATAGATTAGAGTAGAATTTTCAATTTTCTTGCCCTTCCTCGTCAAAAGCCCATAACGCACCTTATCAATCTCTCATTTTTGCAATTGCCCTGATTTTTTCCTCCCATGAGATCATGTTACCTGTTTTTAATAAAGATATAAAGCTGCTAAATAGACAAACTAAATAACTATATGTGACAACATGGAATCCCAAATTAATTTTATACCTACAGAAATTGAAGAAGCAAGCCTTCTCTTTCACTTTCTATCTAAATCGACATAGAATGATTCTTTTAGGTCTGTTCTTTTAGTTTTCTTTCTCATTAATTATCTTCTATGTACTTTAATCTTTAATCTTTTTGCCATGTTCTTGGTCAGCAATCCCATTAATTCCTCTTAATAATTTTTATTTTTCTTTATCTTCTTGGTCCCTAATCGCATTAATTACTTATTTACAATGTTTTTAATTTTTTTTCCTCTTATTTTTGTACCCAATTCCATTAATCCCTTGGAATCATTCTAGTCAGTTGGAATCCTATAACGTTATCAATCCTCCCCTTGAAGCATTCAATTAGCTTAAAGGCGTCCATCCACCTAGGTAACAGTAACTTGTTAAGGCGTTCATACACCTAGTTATGGATTAACTTTCTGTAAAACAAGAAAGCCTCTCTGTCTTCTCTCTTTATCTGTATAAGAAGAGAAAGTTGAGTTTTTTATGATCTTATTTTCATTTTTTCAAATTTATACAATTTTAGGATTGGTAGAGAAAATCCATATCTCACAATAACAAAGTCAAATGTATCTGCCTGTAAACCGTGACTCAAATTCAAATGTATCTGCCTGTAAATCCATATCTCACATATTGCACTTATAAACCACTTATAAATTTTATACCGAAACTTATAAACTTAGATAATGCCTATTTCACAATGATAGATTAACCAGTTTAACGTAAATCAATTAAAAAACCATGAAAATTGTATATGTTCAACCATGCCTGTTATAGACTTCTGTTAATACTGGCATAGATCCATGTTAACCTAGATTTAATTAGCCAATGTGAAACCTCCTTATTTCAACCTCCTTATTTGCACATTCATATTCAACAATTTTTTTATGAACAAATGACACCAATTGTGTCATGAATAATTTTGTCAAATTTAATGTATGCATTGTATGTTCTGAAGACTCCAATGTAATGGATGCATTGTATGTATTTTTTGCTTATATATTTTTATGTTGTTTGTCATAGTAATTTCATATAGTGTATGAAGTTTTAAATTGTTTTTAAATTATTTTTATTATGTGTTGTATGTGATTTTGATTGAAAATGTTTCTTTTTTATTTATTAATTAAAAAAAATTATTAGAAAAATTATTGCTTTAAGCCTTACAATTTACAATCAAAATTAGAAAATGTATTTTTATCTAAACTATTTATGAAAAGTTTAATATTATTTGATCTTCTCTACCATGTCCTTTTTACATATATCTAGAATAATATTATTTGTACAGTTTCTGGTTTTTTTTAGTTCATTTTACTACCATAATCAAAATCTATAGAAATAATAATCTAAAATTATAATATCTTGAAATGGAGCTAGCCAACTCAAATATAGTATTGCAAATCCCTAGCTAAGTTAGATGAGGAGGCTATGTATTACATATGGTCTTGAATGAGCATTTGGACTCTTTAGATATCTAAAGATTCCAAATTCTCATTCAAGACCATATGTAATACATAGCCTCCTCATCTAATATATAAAACTTTAATCCATGTGCTTAACCTTAACATTGACACAAATGGAATTTACAATTTTACTCACTGCTTTATGATAGAAAAATATGTGGATGAATATTGCCCACATATCCAAAGTCAAAAGGGATAGATTAAAAAGGGATGCGCTCTGGTCATCTATAAAATATAAATTAAAGAAGCATGACATATTGGTAATGCAAATTAGATATCCGTACCAATTATGTTCATATAACACAACAAATAGATGATTCAATAAAATGTCACATAGAAGTCATTTATCTCATGGGCCGTCAACTTAAATTATATAATAATATTACATTAAGCTATAGAGCATTAAACGTATTATTTGAATGTGAAATTAAAATATGTGTAATAATTGTCCTTTAATAATAAATATAATAATTTAAATGTTATATCTAAGCTATATTTCATCTATGAGTTTAACGAACTTGAGATCAATGTTAAATTATATGCGAATAACGAATCAAACTTAAAATATTGAACTTAGTAAAATGCAGAATATAGTTAATAGAGTCGTCAAAATTTCAAATTCATACCTTAACAAAATTGTTAGATCCTTTTAAAGAAAACATGTCATATAATCAACTTTCATCGAAATATATGATAAACTCAACCCAATTTTATGAAAAATAGTATACCATTTTTTACATTTCACATAATACAAATAGATAAATATTACTTAAGTATTGTTATAAAGATTTAACTACCCATAGAGAGATGGCCAAGTGATTGAGACAGGGCATCATCACAATAAAAAACCAAGTACAAATTGGAGTAATCCTAGAATCATGCTTTACATAAGGTAAAATTGGGGAACTCATGACTTGTACTATAGATAAAAAACATTTACCCTTACCAAAAAATATAAGATAAAAATTGACAAACTACATAAGTTTAAGCTTAAGGGTATATAATCCTTCTTGCCTTCCATATAGATAATGAAAATGATTATTCCAAGTCTCATGTTGCTTCTCATGTTATTTTATAAACCTTGAGTGGAAAGAAAATAGGAGGGCAGAAATGTAAGAAATATAAAACATAATGAAACACAACGTAAGAAATAGAGAACATAATGAAACACGCACATACATATATCTCTAGACAATCAACACAATTATTTTCCTATGAATCCTTATGGGAGACAAGCAACCCTAAAAATTAATGATGCTCTAGACTCTTGTTTCCCTAGGAAATCCTTATGGGAGAAAAACAACACTAAAATGTAAACATGCTCTACTTTCTCTTTTCTGGTATGGAAAATATGTGAGTACAAAGAAAGAGGTAATCTCTCTAGAGTTAGTTAAGACTTTTAGCATGTAAGGTTGCTATAAAAACTTAACTTCATACATTTTTCTCTCTAACTTCACACTCCTAGTTGTATTTTCAACTATGGAACAAAATACAATAACACAAAATGGAACTCTTATTCCTCCTAGTGGCCAAGTATTTAACATAGCATGATAGCCAATTAGGTGTAAGATTTGACTATGTCAACCATTAACGAGGTTTGTGATTTTAGACCTTTTAGAGTCTTGTTAAAATTCCACATGTAGCTAGCTTGCCATGCATGAGTAATGGGGCTAAGATGTCATTCTCTCGTACCATGGTGGTCAACATGATAGGTCAACTTACTAAATGCATAAATTTTGAATGAACTTCGTTTGATGTTTTTCTTGCACCATTGGATATGTCTTTAAGTGTAGAATAATGGTCAAGATTTTGGCACAAGGGATAATCGTTTGACCCCCAGAAATGTCATTTAATACCTCAAAATGACTCCAAAAGGTTTTAGACCCCAATTCTCCACCCACCATTAAAATGACCCTACAAGTTGATTCTTTCAGTTTTTTCACTCTATAAGCATCCAAGTCTCATATTATTTTATAAAACTTGATTGGAAAGAAAAATAGGAGGGCAGAAATGTAAGAAATATAAAACATAATGAAACACAACGTAAGAAATAGAGAACATAATGAAACAAACACATACATATATCTCTAGACAATCAATACAATTATTTTCATATGAATCCTTATGGGAGACAAGCAACCCTAAAAAGTAATGATGCTCTAGACTCCTTTTTCCCTAGGAAATCCTTATGGGAGAAAAACAACACTAAAATTTAAACATGCTCTAGTCTCTCTTTTCTGGTATGGAAAATATGTGAGTACAAAGAAAGAGGTAATCTCTCTAGAGTTAGCTAAGACTTTTAGCGTGTAAGGTTGCTATAAAACTTAACTTCATACATTTTTCTCTCTAACTTCACACTCCTAGTTGTATTTTCAACTATGGAACAAAATACAATAACACAAAATGGAACTCTTATTCCTCCTAGTGGCCAAGTATTTAACATAGTGTGATAGCCAATTAGGTGTAAGATATGACTCTGTCAACCATTAACGAGGTTTGTGATTTTAGACCTTTTAGAGTCTTGTTAAAATTCCACATGTAGCTAGCTTGCCATGCATGAGTAATAGGGCTAAGATGTCATTCTCTCGTACCATGGTGGTCAACATGATAGGTCAGCTTACTAAAGGCATAAATTTTGAATGAACTTCGTTTGATGTTTTTCTTGCACCATTGGATATATCTTTAAGTGTAGAATAATGGTCAAGATTTCGGCACAAGGGATAATCGTTTGACCCCCAGAAATGTCATTTAATACCTCAAAATGACTCCAAAAGGTTTTAGACCCCAATTCTCCACCCACCATTAAAATGACCCTACAAGTTGATTCTTTCAGTTTTTTCACTCTATAAGCATCCAAGTCTCATGTTGCTTCTCATGTTATTTTATAAACCTTGATTGGAAAGAAAAATAGGAGGGCAGAAATGTAAGAAATATAAAACATAATGAAACACAACGTAAGAAATAGAGAACATAATGAAACAAACACATACATATATCTCTAGGCAATCAATACAATTATTTTCCTATGAATCCTTATGGGAGACAAGCAACCCTAAAAAGTAATGATGCTCTAGACTCCTTTTTCCCTAGGAAATCCTTATGGGAGAAAAACAACACTAAAATGTAAACATGCTCTACTCTCTCTTTTCTGGTATGGAAAATATGTGAGTACAAAGAAAGAGGTAATCTCTCTAGAGTTAGCTAAGACTTAAATAGCGTGTAAGGTTGCTATAAAAACTTAACTTCATACATTTTTCTCTCTAACTTCACACTCCTAGTTGTATTTTCAACTATGGAACAAAATACAATAACACAAAATGGAACTCTTATTCTTCCTAGTGGCCAAGTATTTAACATAGCGTGATAGCCAACTAGGTGTAAGATTTGACTCCGTCAACCATTAACGAGGTTTGTGATTTTAGACCTTTTAGAGTCTTGTTAAAATTCCGCATGTAGCTAGCTTGCTATGCATGAGTAATGGGGCTAAAATGTCATTCTCTCGTACCATGGTGGTCAACATGATAGGTCAACTTACTAAAGGCATAAATTTTGAATGAACTTCATTTGATGTTTTTCTTGCACCATTGGATATGTCTTTAAGTGTAGAATAATGGTCAAGATTTCGGCACAAAGGAAAATCGTTTGACCCCCAGAAATGTCATTTAATACCTCAAAATGACTCCAAAAGGTTTTAGACTCCAATTCTCCACCCACCATTAAAATGACCCTACAAGTTGATTCTTTCAGTTTTTTCACTCTATAAGCATCAAAATATAATATGACATATAATATAATTATCCAATCTTATAATATTATAAAATCTTATAATATTTGAAACCTAAGGTCTACCCATACCAAAGTATGTTCTTTTAAAACATGTTTTCTTGGTGATATGGGTGATTTAGAAATGATTGGGAGAGCGAAATTCCTCATTTAATATGTACAATATGTTTGGTTCATGCCACTAAGCCAAGAATTTTAAATTCAACTGAATTTTAATATAACCAACTAAATCTTGCAAAAAAAGAATAAAACAATTTATGTTAGGGTTGTGGATTCAGGCATTGAAACAACACACCATGATATTTCAAATTTAAAAATAATGGTTTGAGTCCTAGGTGAATTTGATGAGGTAGTGGCTCTGCTCTGAATACTAGCAATGAATTCAATGACTAGATAGAGCTTTCAACATCCTCTTCTTTTACATTCTCATTAGTTGCATGTTTATTAACATCTTCTTGCAAAGTGGGTGTCAAACTTTTCCATTCATCATGAACACAAACTTCACATGCTTGAGGTAATGAACACGAAATAAAATTCCTTGTTGGAACAGCTTCATGTGCCTCTTTGGCTTTGGAGCATTCTCCATGTTTTCCATAACCAAGACCCAAATAATTAGGCTCTTCCTCAACAACATTTGGCTCAACTATGCCTTGTATTAACTATGCCTTGTACATGTTTGCCTTTAACCCTTTACTTTCATAGCACATTTTCATCAAAAATTTGGACCTTATTCCTCTAGTGTGTCTCTCAAAAGCACGTACACATTCATTTTGAGAGGAAATTGAAGATAGAAACCAATAGCTAATTCTTCTAACTAACCTTGACTAAAATGAGCTAAATTGTACTTTGATACCAACTTGATTTGAATATGGACAAACTAGTTTTATTGGGCTATCTCCCTCATTAGTTAAATAAAAATGTGTTTAGGATCGTCTAAAGTTAGCCAATTGGAAGGGGTTTATGTGTCAAGCTTTAAGTGTATTTTGTGAGAAATTTATGAGTTAATTAGCTTTTAAAAACTCATGTGTATAACAAATAAAATGCAAAATTTTTATTTAGGAAATTTTTTTCCCTCAATCCAGATTTCGATCATTGGAATGTATGTAAGAGGAAGAAAGAGGGAATTCACTTTTCAAATTCTAGACCTTGTCTAAACCAAAATAAACTAGAGGTTTGGTTTTCAAATACATTCACTTATTTGGAAAAGTTCTAGCCACCAAAAGTCCATATGCCAATCTACCTCCCAAGAAATACATTTAGTACACCACTGGTTAGTTTTTTGTCTTCCTATATTCTTTATCAACCTCTTCTAGTGATTCTTGAAAGGTGGATACTTAAATTCTTCCTAAAAATTTGAGCTCTAAAATGAGAAGACATACAAGGTCATTTTAAGTCATTCTTAGATAATGAAAATGATTGTTCCAAGTCTCATGTTGCTTCTCATGTTATTTTATAAACCTTGAGTGGAAAGAAAAATAGGAGGGAAGAAATGTAAGAAATATAGAACATAATGAAACACAACGTAAGAAATAGATAACACAATGAAACACGAACATACATATATCTCTAGACAATCAACACAATTATTTTCCTATGAATCCTTATGGGAGACAAGAAACCCTAAAAAGTAATGATGCTCTAGGTAGCTTAGAATCCTATTTGTTTTCAAAATAAGGATGCACTCCCATTTGATTCTCATGATTAGGTTGTAATCATGAGGCTCTCGCTCAAGAGTGGACCTTCCCAAAATCTTGTGACGTCTTGTCTTCCAATTTATGGTAAAGAAATCAAATAGTTCTATCAATTCCACCTTGCAACTCTAAGAGACATTGAATTAAATTTCATCTCAAGACAGGGCTTTGAGAGGACACTCTCAAAGCCAACCTTCGTTATGGATTTGAAACACATGGTAAGTATCAAGACTTAGTAACCTTATTTGCATAATTTTTTCTAGCATGGACCTTAATGTCATAGCCTTCTTTTGCCTAAAATGAATGCAAATTTCCTTGCAATTTGGCTTGCGACATTCATAATTCATGCTCATGGAACATGATTGTGTTGCAATTGTGATAACATTTGCTGTATGCAGAAGCTAATAAAAATGATCGAAAATGACATTTTTGCTCTGTTTTTTTGAAGATTTAAGGAAAATTACACCAAGTAGCTTCCAACCTCATATGACCATCATGTCAAACTCATCTCAGGATATTTTCCAAGTAAGAGCCACTTAAGCAAGCAATCTAGTATACATGACTCCAATTTCAATTAGTAGCAATGACAGTTCTCTAAGTATGGTGCAAACATTGCTCCAGATCCTCAATGGGGCATGTTTGATGATAATAATTTGGGGAGTGAGAGAGGGAGATGGTAGGAGAAAAAATTCAAGGAATCCACGAGAAATTGAAAAATATATAACTAGAATAAGGTGGAAGACATCTGTAACCTAAGAGAGAAACCTGTGAGGAAATGGGTGAAGTTGGTATTACACACCCAATTGGACAACCTCGAGGAGAAAACATTTCTCCCACTTTATTTGTTGGAATAACCTAGTAAGTGTTATTCACTAGCATGTATTTTGTAAAGGCCTTTCAACCTAGTTCCCATTCAACTCCATCCACCAGGTTGTAGAGGATTCCAAGCCTAATCTCATAAAAAGTAAGTTGGGGATGATCACATTGACTTGCTTGATGACATGTCTATGAAGATTAACTACCTTGAAATATTTTTTTGCGTAGGGAAAGAGACACATTCCCATGTCTAAGCATGAAAACTTTCTTTGATATTGTTAATGCCTCTAGTGTTTACTTCTACAAGTTCTATAGGCAGAGCCTGTAAAGGGCCAGGTAGCCTCTGGATCTCATCTTTTATGAAAGGTGACATATCTAGTAAATGCCCCTACAGTGAATCTCTGGAATGGATCTAAATAGAAGTTCTTCATTTTAATATCCATAAAACACAACAACTTTAAGGTAAACTATGTACATGTGTCATTTCTTCCACAAACTAAAGTGTATAAGTAGTAAATTTTATACCAAGTGTGCTTCCACCATGTAAAGCGCAATTTGGTGAACTTATCATTTTTATAATATCTTTTTCGATTAAATTTAGTTTCACACATGATCAATTATTGCTTTGAAAGTTGTGTTCTACATAATTTGTGTACACAAAATTACAAATTGATTTTTTGAAATCTATTTTGTGTAAATGTCAACCAATAGATATATATATCATGGAGGATGAAAGACGAAGATCAGCCGAATCCCATATGGAGGTTCAGGGATCGGAGGATGTTCACGATATTTAAATATAATATTAAATCTCCATACATGTGTGTACATATGGAATTGATTTTTTTATTAACTTTGTGAGTGAAATTAGTTGTTAATAAGTTTCATATTTTAATTTTTAGGAGGTAAGAGGAGAAGGGTTTCTACTCCATCCATGGAGCGTGGCCAAGGTTCAACCGGTCAAGGTATGAGTGGTTTAATCCCCCGAAGGCCAATCAACGACTGCTGGTTCTCAACAAGGTCACTGTGGGTCTGGTTCTCAGCAGCGTCATTCTGGGTCTAGTTCTCAGGAGGGTCATGTTGGAGAAGATGTTAACCAACAACATCAAGGTTGCCATCAATTTCAATATTTTTTCATTAAATTTGTACAACTTTTTTTACACGTGTTTTTTCTAATATACGAAATTATATATATATTGATGCAGAGGCCGAAAATGTTCGAGCTAGTGGTCAAAATAGACGTAGGGTAGCTCGCTACATTCAAGAAGAAGGTTGTCAACCCAGCACAACTTATCCAGCTGAGATTACTGATATACCATGGGAAACCAACATGGAGGAATGCACCTTACAAAGGTGTGAAAGCCTTCATGCAAAATTGCAAAGAGATCTCATGGCTTTGTCTCTACCTGCTGAGAGTAGACAAAGCCTTGAAATAGTTACACATTCATTGGGTGAAATGGTAAATGTGTACAGAAATTTGGGGCCAACGATTAATTCGTTTGTAGAACTGATGAGAAAGAGAAAAGAAACAGTGATAGGTCCCGATAAATGGCAGGACATAAAACAAAAAGTTACAAGAGCGAAGGCCAAGTCAATGTTTAATTATAAGGAAGGGCCAAAAAGAAAAATGTTGGAGGTG